>ML663557.1:829091-1128417 GCA_007570785.1 Antilocapra americana
AGACACACACACACACACACACACACACACACACACACACACACCCGCCCCCACCTAACACTGGGTTTCCCTGGTGGCTCAGTTGGTAAAGAATCTGTCTGCAATGCAGGAGACCTGGGTTCCATCCCTCGGTCAGGAGGATCCCCTGGAAAATGGAATGGCAACCCATTCCAGTATTCTTGCCTGGAGGATTCCATGGACAGAGGAGCCTGGCGGGCTACAGTCCACGCGGTCTCAAAGAGTCAGACATGACTGAGTGACTAGTACTTTCACGTTCATCATAACCTTATGAGGATTAAGGGCTTCCCTCATAGCTCAGTTCGTAAAGAATCCACCTGCAATGTGGAGACCTCGGTTTGATCCCTGGGCTGGGAAGATCCCCTGGAGAAGGGGCCGGCTACCCACTCCAGTATTCTGGCCTGGAGAATTCCATGGACTGTAGTCCACGGGGTTGCAAAGAGTCGGACACGACTAAGTGACTTTTCCTTTCACTATGAGGATTAAATGAAATTATGTCTACCAGTGCACCTGGTATCTACACCTTGCGACACCCTGTGGCCCCAGCAAGGCACTCAATAAACGCGGGTCCCCTCTGTGTTGCTCTGCAGTGGCAGGATGCCAAGGAAGTGAGCATGTTCTCTGGGGTGGGGCTGGAGAACTGACCCAGCCGGGGGAACTCAGATGGCCAATGCTTAGGCAGAGTGTTCGCTAAGCACTTCCCCTCCTTCAGCCTCATTAAAGCAAGACTCCTGACAGCAAAAGGAACGCAGATGTATAGAATAGACTCAGGGCCTCTATGGGTGAGGGAAAGGGTGGGATGATATGGGAGAATGGCATTGAAACATGTTAATTATCATATGTCTAAGCAATAGCCGGCCCAGGATTGATGCTTGGGACTGGTGCAACGAGATTTCCCGGGGGGAGGGAGGAGGGAGGGGGGTTATGGAGGGGGAGCATATGTGAACCCATGGTGATATCATGTCATTGTTTGGCAAAACTAATAAAAAAAAATGTTTAATAAAAAAAAAAAGGCAGATTTAATCTGGATCCTCTCTCTCCAAGCAGAACACCAGGGAGTGGGGAACACTTGCTTGTCCTGCAGAAACCGTGCCCAGTGGCCTGAAACTAAGATTTGTTCTCCAGGTGAGTTCACCTTTAAGTACTTCCCTTCCCTCAGGCTGAGCTTTGCTGTTAGAGGCGTGGCGATAATGCTTTATTCATGGGCCCTGAAGGGACTGGAGGGGAGAAATGACAGACCCTCACAGCCCCTAGCATCCCCATCATTCTTGCGTTGGGCCTACACCGGCAGGGGCTCCTAAATGCCTCTAAGGGAGGGTATCAGTTTGAGACCCTGTTGTCTTCCTGAGTTACCTGCCCTTCTTCTTGGTTTGAGGAGAGAAAATTCTTGCTGGTCACTGAGGCCTCAAAAGCCCCAAGGAGATGCCACCATAAAGGTTCATGGAGCCTCCCTGGGGGGAAAGGGGTGGCGGGGGCAGGATGGATAAAGCACGGATGCGGGATCAGGCTTTCGGATGAAGCAGATCTGGCCTCCTGGCTTCCACTTTGAGTCATGTGAACTTAAAGCTCTACTTTCCCCAAGCCGTCTTGTTCTAACTTGTGTATAGAATTCTTTGGAAGATTCTATGCGCTGTGGTGTCAAAGACTTGGTTTGATGCCCACGTGTGACTGGGCTTTCATTTCTGATGGTACCATCACAGCAGAGCAGCAGTTCAGCCTGAGGGAGGCTTTTGAAGTTCTGGATGTCAGAGTCCAAGGGTCTTGGAGGTCAGCCTTAGCCTTAAAAGTCATCTAGTTTCCATGTGTCACAGACAAATAAACTGAAGCTCAGACGGACCCATGATGGTCTAAGGTCCAAAGTCGTCAGCTAATAACTGTTAACTTCAGACTCGCCCAGCAGTCCCACCCTTCCGCTGCACATCACATTCCCTAGACGCCCGGTCTGGAATGGAGGCGACAGAGGGGAGGTAGGGCCTTGGGAGTGGTTCTCTCCCCAGAAGTTGCCTGCCAAGGAAGAGCAGCGACCCAGGCGGGGCTAGGCTCTGCCCTGAGCTGCCATAATACTTCCTCTTCCATTTGGATCAGGGCCTTGGGAAAATCCCAGAGCCCTCCAGGGAGACAGCAGGCAGGGGAAGGGAGGAGCAGAGTTGATGAGTGCTGTCTCCCAAGGGCAGCCGCCCAGCCCAGCCTTGCAGTGAGGGCAGGAGAGGGCTTCTTTCCAAACAACCAGATTTACAAAGGCATCCTGGCCCCTGGGAAAAGGAGCCCCAGGGCTGAGCGATCCAAGTTCCTTTCTGCTCCATCAGCTGCCAGGCACCCACAGAACCTACAGGGGCTTGGTTGATGTAGCAGAATAGAAAATCAGGAGCAGTGGGGTCCATGGTGAGCAAAGCCAGAGATGAAGCCCCTCCCAACCAATGCTTGCTTGTCTGAGGGAGGAGGGCACCTCCGTCTGGACCCATCCTTCTCTCCAGTCTGTGTTTTATAGCTGTTGTTTTTTTAAAAGCAGTCGTAGGAAAAAGCACAAGCTTTGAAGTCAGACAAAACTGGGTTCAAATCCAGACTTTGCCATTCTCAACTCTGTGACTGGGGGCAATTAATAAAGCTAACTGGGCTTCTGAGTCCTCATACCTAAGAACAGTTCCCTCTCCAGGAACTGTTCCCTCTCCAGGGTAGTCTGAAGCCCCTGGGAAGCAGAAAAACAGGGCCAGGCATGGGCAGAAGTTCAGTAAGTATCTGCTCTTAATACAACTTTAATATGTGGTAGCTGGTATATGGTATGGTTTTGTTATTGCTATTATTACAGCAGATATTCAACAAAATCAAAGTATCCTCCCTTTGAAGTTGGGATCAGTTAAATTTAAATTTTTCCATTTAAACTGTCAACTCTCAAAGGACCCTTCTAATGGAGAAAGGCCAGGAGTGTGAAGAGTGGACTCCCAAGACACTGAATTTGGCTTTAAAGGCGTCATAAGGTATTTTTCAACAGTAATATCATTCTGTTTGCCTCACTCTAACAAAGGAAGGAATCAGAATTCCCTGAGTACATAGGGAATGGTGATTAAAGAGAGAAAAGCCATTCTAAAGACTTAAGAAGCAGATAAAAACTAACCTAGGATTACATCTTTGCTCACAGAAAATATTACACGGGAGATCATTCATAAATGATCATTCTCAAATATCTTTGTTCTTCCCAGTACCACCAAATTTTCTTCAGTTTATCGGAATGCATCTAGAATAATTCAACTTTTGGAGAGTGGCAGGGATCTATTGCCATTTCCGTTTCACAGGAACATCTAGAAAAGAGCCTAAGGGATGCTCTGGTCTAATCACCTGCTTATTAAGTAAAAGCCCTTGGTAGGTATCTCCCAGAATTGTCTAATGAACAGGACCCTTGTTCAAGATGCAGATTTTCAATCTCCATCCCACCTCATCCTTCCTCACAAAATTCTGAGTCCAAAGGTCTAGGATGATGACTGGAAACCTGTTTTTAATGACCACATCCTTGGAGTCCCATCAGGGCCAAGACTAGAGTAAAGCAATAGCCTTGGACACAAAATTTAAGGAGATGTTAAAAACTCGGTTATCAAGAGACATCATGTGTTAATCTCTCAGTTGTGTTCTACTCTTTGCCACCCCATGGACTGTAGTCCACCAGGCTCCTCTATCCATTGGATTTCTGAGGCAAGAATACTCGAGTGGGTTGCCATGCCCTTCTCTAGGGGATCTTCCCAAGCCAGGGATCAAACCTGGGTCACCTGCATTACAGGCAGATTCTTAACCATCTGAGCCATCAGGGAAGCCCCATGACAAATCATAGTGTAATATAATATTCTGAAAATCAACATTCATGCAATGAACAATATATCAAAAATCTGAATTGGAAGCTTTGAATTAAAAGTGGACTTGCAGCACAGATATGCCATCTTGGGGCCTGAGGTGAAAGGAAAATCAGTAATGCTGGTCATCTCACCCTGGGTGGCCCTGATTCTTACCAGCATATCAGCTGATAAAGGAAATCCTGCCCCAGACAGACTGCTAGCCCATCTCCTCTTCAGGAGGTACTGATACAACCTGCCTTACCAGTTTGTAAAATAATCTCTCTTAATTGCTGGTCCTTCAGAAAGGTTGATGGGCAAGCAATCAAAGTTTCTGGAGGTGGGACCTGGGAGTCCCAAACTACGCCCAGGTAGAGTTCAGATGCACAGCCAGGCATGAGAAGCACCGTCTGAGGTGAGGCTCAGGTATCCCTGGGAAAGCTGAGGGATGAGTGGTTTACCTGAGCCCATCGCCTCCTTACCTTCTCCGTGTCGATGCCTCTGGACATGGACCAGGTGGACACGATATAATCCATGACACGCTCGCTCAGTCCCTTGGGCACCTGGTAGAGCTTCAGGAAGTCCCGGACACTGTTGAGCATCTCATGGTACCTGTTGGTGTTGGCGTACATCTGTTGGAAAATGGTCGTCACGTTCCCAAAGATGGTGGCATAGAGGAGTGCTAGCAGCAAGAGGCAGAGAAAAAACACACATGAGTGGGCCCTGAGTAGGGCCCAGGAATGCCAACCTTGCCCAAAGCAGGCCAGTGGCCAGAGGGGCCTGCTCCAGGGCAGGCGGTCCTGACCTTCTCAGGAGCAGCTCAGCCCAAGAGACGCTGGGATTGGACCCAGAGAAAGCATCTCCAAATGTCAGGCCTCTGGGACAGACTTATGGGAGGCAGGGAGAGAGGGAAGGGAGCTGGCATGACTGGGGCCAGAACCAGGATAAAGATAGCAGTGCAGGCTGGGGACAGGATGGTTGAACTGCTTCACGTACACTTCTTGTCCCAAGAAGTTGGAGCCATGCCTGAAGCCACCAGTTGAATGTGGTCTTAGATGCTCTGAACCAGCCCCAATCCAAGGATTGAAGTCACTCAGTCGTGTCCAACTCTTTGTGACCACAGGCAGTGTAGCCTACCAGGCTCCTTCATCCATGGGGTTTTCCAGGCAAGAGTACTGGAATGGGTTGCCATTTCCTTCTCCAGAGTAACCCAAATCCAAACCTATCAGCAAATCATCTTTTTAAAACTGTGCTGTCTATCAACTACACTACCTGCCAGAGACAGGATGGGGGAATGTGTCACTCAGTCCTGGCTGTCACACAGCAAACAACACAGCAAAAAGACAGACTTTAAAATGGAATTACAGATAATTAAACACTAGCAAGCCTGCGGAGAGCACTGAAGGATGTTAGATCTTTGTTTTATCGTGGAGGTGCGTGTTAACCCAACACTCCACCGCACTGTGATGTGGCTCCTGAGGGAAAAGCATGGCTTTGATATGAGCAGAATAAAGTCAGGTCCCCCCTGAGATGCAACAAGCCCATACTCCTACGTAAGTGTCATGGAGGAGGACCATTATGCCATCAGGAAACCCCACATTCTACGTGCAATCTGTATCTACCTTTGGATGCTAAGCTCAACTGCTACCTCTTCCAGGAAGCCTCCCCAACGCTCCTCCCTCTGTCTCTCCCCACGAGGTTGACTATGAGACTCCTCAAGCATACAAATCTAACTCAACTTATGATACATTTACATCCAGATAAACCCATCATAGGTTGGAAATATCTTAAGTCAAAAATGCACTTATATATGAACCTACCAAACATCTCAGCTCAGCCTAATTAGCTTAGACATGCTCAGAACACATACATTAGCTTACAGTTGGGCAATGTAACACAAAGTCTATTTTATAATAAAGTGTGACATATCTTATGTAGTTTATGAAAAATTGTACTGAAGGTGAAAAACAAGATGGTTGTTTACCTTTATGATCGCATGGCCAACTAGGAGCTGCAGCTCCCTGACATTTGCCTGGCATCACAAGAGAATCACACTGTACATCCCTAGCCCAGGAAAAGATCAAAATTCAAAACTGGAAGTACAGTTTCTGAAGGCATATCGATTTTGCACCACTGAAAAATCCCAAGTCAGAGGACTCTGTACTTCCGTAGATCTCATGTTTTACATACCATTTTGCAATCATAAAATGCGCTTGCTTGTGCCCTTACAGGGTAGTCCTGCAGGCTGGACTCAGCTTTTCCTTGCCACTAAACCCTGGGAGCTAGTGCCACCCTAGTGCCCAACAAATGTGTTTGTCACACTAGTGAATTACATGTGTTTTTGCTATGGCTTATTTAAAAAAAGGAGTAACTGAAATACAATACACTGTACATTTAAAGTATACAACTTGGTGAGTTCTCACACATATACACCCATGAAACAATTAGCACAATCAAGACAGTAACATATCCATCACCCCTAAAAATTTGGTCATGTCCGTTTATAATCCCCCAATCCTTCTATCCCCAAGAAACTGCTGATGCTTTCTGTAGGCTAGCTTGCATTTTCAAATATGTTATATACATGGACTCGTACTGCATACGCTCTCTTTAAACACCATACAATGCCTCCATTTAAAGTGTACAGTTCAATGGCTTTTAGCACATTGCTAGAGTTGCTCAATCATTATCACAATCTAAGTTTAGAATATTTTCATGCTTCACCAAAGAAAACCCTGTTCCCATTATTAGTCATTCCTCATTTCCTCCCTAATCCCCTAGCCCTAGGCAACTGAAAATCTACTTTCTGGCCCTACAGGTTTGCCCATTTGGGACATCTCATGCAAATTAAATGATATATGTGGCCTCCTGTAACTAGCTTGTTTCATTTAGAACAATGTTTTCAAGGTTCATCCATGTTGTAGCCTGTATCAGTACTTCATTCCTTTTCATTGTTGACTAAAGTTCTACGGGGTGCATATTCCCTATTTCATTTATCCATTCATCAGTTCATAGGCATTGGGGCCTTTCTGCTGGTAAATAATGCTGCTACGAACACTTGTGTGTAAGCTTTTGTCCGACATGTTCTCAATTATTCTGGAGTAAAATTACTGTGTCATATGGTGATTATGTTTGACATTGTGAACCACTGCCAAGCTGTCTTTCAAAGTAGCTGCATCATTTTACATTTCCACTAGTGGCGTTTGTGGGTTCCGCATGTCTCCATGTCCTTATCAACACTTGTTATCACCTGTCTTTTTGATTACTGCCATCCTAGTGAGTGTAAACTGCGCTCTCTCGAAGCTTTGGTTTGCATTTCTCACAGGACTGCGATGTTAAACATCTTTCCATGTCCTTAATGACCACTGGCATGTCCTGTTCGGAGAATGTCCACTCAAATCCTGTGCCCATTTTTCAACTGGACTTGTCTTATTATTACTGAGTTATAAGTTATTAATATATTCTAGGTATAAATCCTTTATCAGATATGATTTACAAATGCTTTCTCATATCATGTTGGTTGTCCTTTCACTTTCTTGATGGTATGGATCACAGCATTAAAGGTTTTAGTTTTGATGTAGTCTAATTGTGTATTTTCTCCTATTTCCTTTTTTGCTTGGCTTATTTCATTCAGCATAATTAGTCTGAGATTGACCCGTGTTGTTGCATGTATCAATAATTTGTTTTACTAAGAAAAAAGTGTTACCTTAAAAATAATTATGAATTCACAGAAAGCTGTAAATAGAGATCCATGTGTGTACCCTTCACCTAATTTCCTCACTGGTTAAAGCTTATATAACTGGAGGACTGGATGATTTACATTGTTATGGAGTATAGATATAGCTCTGCATCATTTTATCATCTGTGTACATTCACGTGTACTGAGTACCACATTCAAAATATAGAACTCTTCCATCACCACAGCCATCTCCCTTTTGCTACCCCTTTTATACTCACTCCCCTAGCAACCACTAATCTCTTCTCCCTTTTGATGATTGTCATTTCAAGAACATCATAGAAATAGGATCAGACGGTATGTGAGCTTTTGAGACTAGCTTTTTTCACTGAGTAAAATGCTCCTCAGGTCCATCCACACTATTGCGTGTATCAACAGTTCATTTCTCTCTACCGATAAATATAACCCATTGTACAGACACACCCAATCATTTCTTTTGAATAATCTTACTCAGGTTGACAGACTAAGGGAGGGAAAACAAAAGAAAGGCAGAGATGTGGAGGGAAGGGAAGGAAATCTTCAGTTAAATCTGTCTGGCAGCATTGGACACAGCTGCCTGGAAAACTGAAGACACACATCTATCCAACAAGAATTGTAAATAAGGATGGGAACGCAAGCTGCCAGCTCTGGACAGGTGCCAGGGGTGGTGCCCATCTGAGCTGAAGGAGCCGATGAAAAGCAGAGGTCATCCAACCTGAAGAATGCGGATGCCAGCTCTTCTAAGCTCGTAAATAACCTTAAACGCAAGAGGGGCCACAGCTCCTCCTGCCCAGCAATGCCACCGAGTGTGATCCAGGACAGTCTTGTCCCCAGAAAGTCTGACCCTCACTCAACGAGCCTCATATGCAGCCCTGCCTCAGCTCGGTTTTCTCGCCCACCACGAACCAGAGGTCATCCATGATGAGTAGAGGTGCCTTTCTCAGAATGGCTGCCGAAAGTTAATTGAATCTTGGAGCTTAAAAACAGAGTTATGACAAATTAATACCATCAGAATAGCTCTCTTGTCTGTGATCTGAGAACCAGGCGCAGGTCTGAGAAACTGGTGTGCTCATCAGTTAAGGCAGTGATGCCCACTGTTCCCGCCCCAGCCTGCTTCTGAGGCACTCTGGAAGGTTAAGGCTCCGCAAGAGGACCTTATTCAATTATTATTACTATTATGAAATATCATTATTATTAAAAATGGATACTTCTTCTCTCAATGTCCCTTCTCTAGTTTTATGTGAAGTAGGGTTTATTGTTGTTCAGTTGTGTCTGACTCTTTGCAATCCCATGGACGGAAGCATGCCAGGCTTCCTTGTCCTTCACTGTCTCCTGGAGTTTGCACAAACTCATATCCATTAAGTCGATGCCATCCAACCATCTCACCCTCTGTTGCCCCCTTTTCCTCTTGCCCTCAATCTTTCCCAGGATCAGGGTCTTTTCCAATAAGTCGGCTCTTCACATCAGGAGTAGCCAAAGTATTGGAGCTTCAGCATCAGTCCTTCCAATGAATCAGGACTGATTTCCTTTAGAACTGATTGGTTTGATCTCCTTGCAGTCCAAGGGACTCTCAAGAGTCTTCTCCAGCACCATAATTCAAAAGTATCAATTCTTTGGCACTCAGCCTTCTTTATGGTCCAACGGTTATATGTTTTGAATGTGTGTATTTTATTTACTGATGTCTATATATGAGGTATTATGCCCTTAAATACTCAAAATCCAACTGGAAGGGAAGACCTGAAGTCGACCTATGACTTGAACACATGTTTGAATGAGATGTGGGGAAGGAGAGAGGGACACTGTCACGTCACAGTCAGGGCTGAACTCCAAGGCGCAGAGCGCGTCCTGGGTGACTCTCAGCACGGACCAGCCGGGTCCTCCCAAGACAGGAAAGAAGTAAGAGGGCGTTTCTCAGCCCCAACTCAAAATGTGGATTTGGATAAGAGCAGGTTAAAAGAAAAGAGTCAACATTCTATCACACCAACGCTCTGTGTCCCACCCAGAGAAAAGTAAGACAATATTCTCTGACCCTTAATTAGAAATCTCTGCATGGACTTTGGGAGGAAGGGCAGCAAAAGTTTTCATTTCTCTTTAGAAAGTTTAGTAATTCCTTTTGTATACATTATATATACACACTATTTAAAGAGTTAAGCGGCCAAGACATTTCATAAAATCCTTAGTCCCCTCAGCCTTCTTCCTTTTCACCCTATCTCCTCTCCTGCGGAAGCACCCACTTTCAAGTAGCTGATTGCTCCGCTACCGATCTCTGCATTTGAACATCATGCTCAGATCGCTGTGTCCGGATACTTGAGTTTCAGGTGTTATCCACCGACTTCTGAGAATTCAGCTTCCCCTCACTTCTCCTTTGGAGAAGGCAATGGCACCCCACTCTGGTACTCTTGCCTGGAAAATCCCATGGACGGAGGAGCCTGGTGGGCTGCAGTCCATGGGGTCGCAAAGAGTCAGACATGACTGAGCGACTTCCCTTTCACTTTTCACTCTCATGCACTGGAGAAGGAAACTGCAACCCACTCCAGTGTTCTTGCCTGGAGAATCCCATGGACAGGGGAGCCTGGTGGGCTGCCGTCTGTGGGATCACAGAGTTGGCACAACTGAAATGACTTAGCAGCAGCAGCACTCCCCCTTTCCTTATTTCCAATCTCATATTTGAAGCCAATACATTTTCCCATTGTCCCACACTCCCAATATATTTATACCATCATTTTGGCTAGACAATTAATCTGTTTACCTTATAACTAGATGAACGCTAGTCACAGATAAGTCTTGTGGTTACATTTCATGTGATGACAGTGGTTACTTTTCCTTTCTGCAATGTTTTCTAATAATAGACTTTGTCTTTTCATTTGCTTGGTTTAGTTGTCGCTAATCTGACTTCAAACTCTCCCACAGATAAATACATCTCTTCTTAATATATTGAAACACGTTAGTTCGTCTATCCACTTCATTTCCTCAAAGTCTTCCCTGGAGGCTTCTGAACTGTTCCACTGTCAGCTGTGTGGATGTCTCTACCTGGGATTCACTCCACTTATTTGAGTCTGAGCCTCCAATTTCTGCATCCTGTGTCTTCTGCTGTTTTGACTTACTCCTTTTTGTTGGTCAAAGACATCCTCTAATAGCTTTCTGAGAAGGGCTATAAGGGAGCAAAACCTTTGAGACCTAATATGTTGACTTATACTCAGCTAATAACTTGTCTGGGTGTAGAATTCTGGATTAGAAATCATTTCTCCCAGAATTTTGGGAGCATTTCCCTATTGTCTTGCTGTTGAGAAGTCAAAAGTATTCAGACGCTTCCTTTTTCATATTGAACCTGTTTTCTTTCTCTCTAGAAATTCATTTTTACAATGTTCTAAAAATGCATAAAGATGTAGCATTTGCTGTGGTTCAGTTTCCATCCACTGTGCCAGGCTTTCAATAAGCCCTTTCAACCCAAGAATTTATGCCCTTCGTTTAAAGAAAATTATCTTGGGTTATTTCTTATACTTTCCTCTCTTTCTTCTTTTGTTAACTTTCCTCCAGCAGATCAAAGTGACAAGAAAAGGAGAAGAGAAGAGAGCAGAGAGGAGGTGAGACAAGTAGATGAGCAGGGTGGTGACAGCAGTCATGGGATGGGCTGATGGAAGGATCAGCATTAATAAGGACACTTCTTAAACTTCTAGTCGGCTTTCTGTTAGCACCTGGATACAATTCTTCACAGTTACTCAAAAGGCAAGGGAGAAGGGAAACTGAGAGTCTGTTCTACGAGCCCAAAATATTAGGGAGCCCTAGTTGGACACAATACACGAAAGGCAATGGAAAAGGAAGGAGGAAGCACAACCCCTAGGATCTTCAGTGGGACAGAAAGATGTTCAAGGAGGGAGTGTGTACTAAGCAGTGTGTTGAACAGGCCACAGGTCCTAAGCTGCTGACTATTCTCTGCAACCTACAGCAGATTTTTTTATCAGCCACACTCCTTCCCCTCTCCTGTCTCTGTCTCTTTGGTACATCTACTCCAGGTGCAGCTCATCTACTTGCTACCAAGGGGAAGCAAAGAAGGGAACAAACTGTCCTTTTGTTAGGAGGGCACCTCTGGAATGCCAGGTGACCAGCTTCTGCAGAGCTGTCAACTCTCACTAGCATATTGCTAATATAACAATCTTTATTTTGTTTGCTTTGTTTCTTGGTTTTTTTGGCAGTGCCATGGAGCATGCGGGATCTTAGCTCCCCAATCAGGGACTGAACCTGGACTCACTGCATTGGAAGTGTGGAGTCTTAACCACGGGATTGCCAGGGACGTCCCTAGCATACTTTTAATAATTGGTAGGTTAAACAGACTTGTAGGCTTCTCTAGGAAGGTGGTCATTATTCATAAAATTATTTCTGTTGGAAAATGCACTCCAACTTTTAACAAACAAACTTGCACAGCATAATGGACTTCAAAATTCAAGAAAAGTAACAGTAAATAATAAGGTACCACTTCAGCTGGCAAAGCTTATCTCTATCAAAACTTAGAGATGGAGGATATGAATCTTTTTCCTTTTCGTAATCATTTAAAAATCATTGCCCTCTATTGGTAGTTTATGGGTCTATTCACACTGACTTGGTTCAGTGTGGAATTCCACATAATAAACTAGAATGTAAAGAAGATTCTACCCGCAAACCTATGTTTGTTTCTGTACTCAATACGTAGCAAAAGTTCGTCAGAGTTTTTAACAGTCTGGGGGCCTTAACCCTAATTTCTGATTCAGTAGGTATTCTGCAGGCCCTAACAAAAAAGAAAGTTGGTCGCTCAGTTGTGTCTGACTCTTTGAGACCCCGTGGACTGTAGCCCCCATGCTCCTCTGTCCATGGGATCTGCCAGGCCAGAATACTGGAGCGGGTTGCCATTCCCTTCTCCAGGGGATCTTCCTGACCCAGATATCAAAACCAGGTCTCCTGCATTGCAGGCAGATTCTTTACCATTGGAGCCACCAAGGTGGGCCCTAGAGAGTTTTTATTTCTAACAAGTTCCCGGGTGATGCTGCTACTCCTGGAACTTTGGGAAGCATGCTGCTAAGTCTATCTTCTATTGCAATCCAAGTTTTACTTTACAATATGTTGTCAAACTCTATGGACATAAACATTAGTTTTGATTTCCTCTTCAAATAAGCAGGTTGGGTATTCACTGATTTTTCTTTTTCTTTTTTTTTTTTAAAGCACAAAGGTAGATGGAAAGAGTTGCTTATCTATAAAAAGCCCAGTTTCTGAATATAGACTATCGCATTCTCTCTCCCTCTCTCCCCTCCTTGCTTCTTTAATGCTTCTTCCTCTCTGGCTACGCAGCACCCCCAGGTTTCATAGGTACCGACAAGAAAAACTGAGGAAATAGAAGCTCTTTCTAATCCTTGCTTTAAACTAGATAGAGCCCGAAATTCAATATCCATTAAGATCATGCCTCACGACAGCTTTTTTTTTTTAATGAGGCTTAATTTCTTTCTTTTTTTTTTTTTTTGAAGAAAAACGAAAACGACTTGTTACATGAATTTCCCTTAAAACAAATCACCAGTCTAATGATCCTTAATTCCCCATTAGCCAGCCATCTGATGAGGACGAAATGCTCATTAAGTTGGGTAGCCATGCTCATGTGTTTGGAGGGAAGGTTATTAACACACCTAACATAGGCATTGAGATCTCCAAGCAGTTCAGAGACATTTTCCCACTTCCATGAAATGAATGAGATACAGAAAGTAGAGTCTAAGAAGGCAGAGAAGGAGCTCAGAAGTTGAATCTCCCAGCAAATCCTGATCGGTGAATGCAGAAACCTGTGCACCCATAATGCTATCTGAAGGAAAGAGGCTATCCTCAGAGTTACAACCCTTCTGGGTTGAAATGTCAACTCAGCCACTTAAGAGCTGTGTGGCCAGAGGCAAATTACTTCTTTCCCCCTTCATTTCTGTTCATCTGACAGCAGGAACAATACCTGTTTACCTCCCTGGATTGTTAGGGAAATGGGATACTATATTAAAGCGTATGGCGAATGGAGCAGGAACATACAGACTCTCAGGATATCTGTCCTTACAGCTCACTGTCCTGTAGTCACCTGTAAAGAACACACACACCCAAGAACACTGCCTCAAGACAATGACCAGGAATAGCAGTCTGAATGGAGTCTGTCTTTTAGTTGCACGCTGTGCTGTGCTGTGCTTAGTTGCTCAGTCGTGTCTGACTCTTTGCAACCCCATGGACTGTAGCCCGCTGGGCTCCCTTGTCCATGGGATTCTCCAGGCAAGAATACTGGAGTGGGTTGCCATGCCCTCCTCGAGGGGATCTTCCCAACCCAGGGATTGAACCCAGGTCTCCCGCATTGTGGGTGTATTCTTTACCATCTGAGCCACATGTGGACTCAAAACTTATCATTACAGGAAAATATGGCAGTCCAGAAGAGACATGTCTGAAACCACCACATCGTGTACAAACAGATGCTTTCAAAGGAATCTCTAAAATCCATAAATGTTGAAGAACTTTGACATACCAGATGACAGAAGGACTCCTTAGTGGTCTTGAATGAAGCCACTTGTGGATTAGGAAGAACTGAAGGGTAAGTGTAAGTGGTAGGGTTGGGGGCGATGGAGACAGGAAGAGGGGGTAGGGAATAAGGCCTGGAAACTAGATCTAGTTCTTATTCCATGTCATCTGGCCCACATGACAGCAACACATCTAATTTTGTTAATGTCCTATTTTTGGTCTTTGCTGCTGTTATTGCTTTAGCTGATTCTAATGGGATAACGACAGAGTGGGCGTGAGGATGTTTATATTGGCATGGTGACTGGCAACTAACTTTAAAAACATTATTTCCTGTGACTTGAAGCCCATAGCTATGAATCTCATTGTCTCGGAAGAAATGGGTAGCAACAAAGGGAAGGAAAAGAAGTAACTGCTGCCTGCCATGCCAGCAGATCAAGCTAGCACAGGAGAATGCTTTAGACAAAAAGGTGCAATTTGGAATCCTGGTTCCACCCCCAAACTTGGGATAATGGGTTCACCCTCTCTAAATTTCATCATATATAGTAGAATTCAATAATTACCTTTTGGTTTATTTTAAAATAAGTGATATAATGTATATAAACTGTTTATCTCAGTACCTGGTACAAAATAAATGCTCCAGGTTATTTCCTGGAAATGTTCCTTGACTAAGCTAATCATCAAATGTTTTAACTCTACCAACATTAACTCAATACTTGGGTGAGTCATGTGCTGGGAGGCCAAATGGTTCAGTGAACACAGCTCAGGCTCCAAAGAGAAGGAACCGAGGGTTTGAGTTATTGGTCCTGCAACTAATTCAAGTTGTAAGAACCTCAGTTTCCTCATTTATGAAAGGGAGAGGGTCATCTCCACCTCTCAGAGTCTCAGTGAAGAGTCAGTGAGTTAACATGACAAATGTCAGCCACAGTGCTGGCATGGGGTAGACTGGAAATAAATCTTAGTTTCCTTTTTTGAACCACCCAGTGTGAACATCCCTCCATCAATCGCCCCTGACTCCACTCTTCTCAATCCTCGGCTTTGGGGGGTACCTCCTCCTGCAGTATACAGGCTTGTGCTTATCCTTAAATAGTGACTTTCCAAACTGCAGGAAGGGGTGGGGTCATTTCAGGGGCATATTCCTTTGCATTCAGTAGGTGCTCAGTGAACGCAGCTGACTAACACTTAAAGACACTATTCCAAACAGGTGAGCTTGCCTAGGTTCAATTATACAAGGTGTAAAGAGAACTAGAACCCGGGCTTCCTAGGTGGTGCTGGTGGTAAAGAACCCACCTGCCAATGCAGGAGACGTAAGAGACCTGGGTTCAGTCCCTGGGTTGGGAAGATCTGCCGGAGGAGGAAATGGCAACCCACTCCAGTATTTTTGCCTGGAGAATCCCATGGACAGAGGAGCCTGATGGGCTACAGTCCATGGGGACACAAAGAGCTGGACACAACTGACATGGTTAGCA
Source organism: Antilocapra americana (assembly GCA_007570785.1). Classification (NCBI taxonomy): domain Eukaryota; kingdom Metazoa; phylum Chordata; class Mammalia; order Artiodactyla; family Antilocapridae; genus Antilocapra; species Antilocapra americana. The sequence goes on from ML663557.1 coordinate 844,610, forward strand.
TGCCCGAAGAGAGCTAGATCCAGACACAGTGTGGGTTCACTTTTCCCACATGCCATCACCAATTCTCTGACACCAGCTGGATGTCTTACAATTCTTCTCAATTTTGAGACCATCAGATTCCAACAAGCTGAGGGCTCAATCCCAAGACAGCCCTCTACTTCAGTTGCCAATGCAAGACTAGGTTGTCCCCCGTGCTTCTGATTGTCTGATTGTACATCAGAGGTTCCCACCACAACCTCTTTGTATTAGATTCGTTTGCTAGAGGGGCTCAGAGAACTCAGGAAATCCGTTAACTCTCTAGATCACTGGTTTATCACAAAGGATATTAAGGGATACGAATCAACAGCCAGATGAAGACACATATAGGGTAAGGCTCCAAACAAAGAGACTTCTGCCCCTGTGGGGTTTGGGGTCTAGCACGGTGGTACATGGATGCATTCAGGTTCATGAATCTGAAAACTCTCCCAATCCATCCTTCTGAGTTTTGATGGCAGCTTCATTACAGAGGCATGATTGATTACATCACTGGTGACTGGACTCAACCTCCAGTCTCTCTCCCTTCCCAGGAGGTCAGGTGTGGGATTGAAAGTTCCAAGCCTCTATCTCATGGTTGGCTCCACTGGCAACCTGCCCCCATCCTTTGGCCGGGTCCACAAGTCACCCCATTAACACATCAAGAGACACCTTTATTGCTTTCATCACAGGAAATGTCAAGGGTTTTAGCAGCTCTGTGCCAAAGATAGGGACAAAGAATAAACATGCATTTCTTATCATGAACCATAATATCCCACAAGAGCTTCTCAAAGTTTGGTCTTGGGCACAGGCATTTGGTAGAAATGCAAGTTCTCAGGCCCACCCCAGACCTACTGAATCAGAATCACTGGGGGTGAGGTCCAGACATTTGTATTTTTCAAGCTCTTCAGGTGATGTTGATGCCCTCCGAAGTTAGAAGCTATGCTTTACCTCATACTCATCCTCAGTATTTCCCTAATAAGTTTTAAGCATAAGGCCTTACCCCAAGGGAGGAGAATGTTTAAAGGGGGGAAAAAAACAGTGGGCCATATTGAGGAAGCACTAGAGGCTATGAAGGCAGCTGACCTTATTCCATTGGACAGAACGATGGCAATGAAGCCAGGAGAGAATGAGAGAGTAACCACAGGTCAGTGATACCCTGATGCCTGGGACACCGATGGAAAGACTACGCTCAGCTCTGGATTTCCTGCCAGTGCTATGCCCTCTTTGGGCCACCTGCTGTGAAGAACTGACTCACTGGAAAAGACCCTGCTGCTGGGAAATATTGAAGGCAGGAGGAGAAGGGGACGACAGAGGATGAGATGGTTGGATGGCATCACGGACTCGATGGACATGAACTTGAGCAAGCTCCAGGAGGTGGTGATGGACAGGGAAGCCTGGCGTGCTGCCGTCCATGGGGTTGCAAAGAGTCGGACACGACTGAGCAACTGAACTGAACTGAACCATGCCCTCATTCCTCCTCAAGTTGGACAGCTATTCCCCCCAAATCAGAGAATATAAAACCCTCCTAACATTCCCTATTTTATAACAAGAAAAGCCTGCAAACTCTCATTTAATATCTTGCTAAGAATAGCACAAATTCCTACACCACGTTAAACCTCTGCAGTGGTGGTGACTGTCACTTAACAAGCAGAATTCCTACAGGGAGGCAGAAGGTTATTTTCAGCTATTTCTCGTCTGTCGAATAAAACAACAGCTCCTACCCCATGGTCACCCATTAACAATGCAGCCTGCGCCACCTCATTTCAACCAGTGTTTCAATAGCACCACAGATAAGGGCCCAGCAATTTCCACAGGCAATTACTTCTGCAAATGAATCAAGAAGGTCAGACGCAGGTTGAAAAGGTCTCCAAATAATTTGCTACTTTCTCTTATTTTGTGCTTGCTGAGTTCTTGATTGCAAAGAGATGGCCGTTAGGTACAGTCTTACCTGGCTAACAAGCAGGCTGCCTTGCAGGTTTGCAAATCCAGGCCTTGCTTTACTTCACAATGGGAGCTCCATTTCTCCAATATGAGTCATCAAAATGAATCTAATTAGCAAAGCCATCTAAAAATGGCACATACTTTTTGAAGCCATTTAAACAAGCATGTTAACCTTAACTGAGGTCATTTTCCAATGGTAGTTATGTCTACTCCTAAAGTTATAAGCTCACACAAAGCTCAAACTATTTTTTTTTTTAACCATCTCAAAATGGAAAAAAGAAACTATTCAGAAGGTACTACTATCACCATGGTGAACTAAATTGGACCAGCACAGACAGGGCCTCTTAAACCTCCTCCAATAATAATAATAGAAATTCAAATCACTTTCTCATTGTTGACAACGCTGATCTCAGCCCCTCTAGCATCTGCAGATTTTCCTCACTGAACCACCATCAGGCTCTTAGCTTTTCAAAAGCAGAACTGGAGGTACTTAGTTGCCCAGTGACACTGTGGGTCATAGTGCCTCTCTCCACCTTCCCTCCAGAATGACAGATCCCCCAGCCTCCCACTACCTAGGAAGCCAAGAAGGCGAGAGCTGTAAACTCTCCCAGCAGACAGAACTGGCCTTCTTTCCTGACTCAGTGGTGCTAATCCCAAGTCTACTGCCTCATAGCTGTAAGGCAAGTGACCCGTTTGGGCACTGGGGGCCCAGATATTCATTTAATGAATGGATAAATAAGGAATGATGACCGTAAAAACAGCAACTAGCACTTACATGGTTTTATTATCTAAGAGTTATTGTTCTAACCATTTTGCATACATGATTTGTCTTAATGGTAGCTACTACTATTATCTTCATTTGGCTAATAGAAAATCCGAGTCAAGAATGTTTAAGTGACTGGCACACGGTTGCACAGCTGGGAAGAGGCAGATGGAAGATTCACGCCCCAGCAGGCTGGCTCGGGAACTGCCTCCACCACGGTACCAGGTGGTGCCTCTCTAAACACAGGTCTGCCAGATACTATTCCAATGCCTCATATATATTGAATATTTCAGTCTCTTAACAGCCCTATAAGGTAGGGTCTATCATTAGCCTTAATTACAGATGGGCCAAGATCACACAGCTAGCTAGTACAGAGCTGGATTCAAATCAAGGCAGCTACTAAGATACTAAAGTCCATGCCCCTAGACTTTACACCAGAGTTTTTCAGCCTCTGTGCCATCAGTATGCTGGTCCAGTAAATTCTTTGCTGTGGGAAGTGGTTATGTGTATCATAGGATGTGTAGAAGAAGCTCTAGCCTCTGCCCTCTGATGCCAGGACCACCCCTGATGTGGTCACGAAGAATGTCTCCAGCCATTGCCATGACCTTGGGTGGGCAAATTTACACTCTACTTCTCTCTACACTCTACTTCTCTCTACACTTCTGCTCTACACTCTACTTCTTTCCCTTCAATCAATAAACCTGCCGAATGATGGAGTCGGACAAAAAACAGGACTGCATGGGGTCTGAAGTCCCTGTAATCTCCCCAAAGATGGCTGATTATGAATTGTGGATTATGGGATTAAAAGGAAAAATTGAAGTGGACACTAGTCCTATTCCTAATGACAAAAACTTGGTGTTTCTCATCTTCTTAGACACAAAGACAATTGTGTCTATAAAGACACATAAAGATGCATAATTTACATACTAATGATGATGTGCATAATAGACTCTGAGGACTTCTTATAAGTCTAGATATTTGTCTTCCACAAATATTTTGACCAGATAGGAAATAATTTTCTTACCAATACATTCACCTTGAATCTCTGCTGCTTCCTTCCCACTAGGTCTGACACATCTTGGAGTCACATGACTGAAGGGTTAAATACCAGTTCTGCTACTCACTTGCTGTGCAACTTTGGGCAAAGCACTTAACTGCTACTGACCTCTGTTTTCCTCATGCATCCAAAGGGGATAATCCTCTCTGCCTTACAGGAGGATTTTGGTGAGGATTAAATGTGATGTTGTACGTGAAGTGCTCCATGTAGCACCTACCAAATACAAGTCAGTTATTGCTATGTTATTATCATTCAAGATCCAACCCAAACCATAAGTCATCCAGAAGCCTCCCAGATATGCCACATCTAACCTCCCCATGGCGCTTGTTCTCTAATGTAATTCATAGGTGAAATCAACAATAACTCGGATGGGCCCTTCTCACCCAGAACCTCTGTAACCATGATTCTCAACCAGGGCCATGTTAGAACCATCAAAAGAGCTCTTTAAGATTTACAGTTTCCTAGGTTTAGTTATACTCAGGGGTGAAGTGGGGTAAGAAGAGGATGAACAAGTAGATATTTTCAAACTTCCCCTGAATCTTACAGGCATCATTATCTCACCCCCATCTGTGAACCTCTAAATTCATCTGTGAGCAACCACTAGATGCATCGTTTTCAGAAAGTCTGGTTATGTCCGACTATGTTTTAAAATGTTCCAGGAAAAGAGTGTGATGTCTTTATGAAACAGATTATAAAACAATATCCTTAGTCAAGAAGTACTTAGTACTACTTGGCTACTGATGATTAAAAAATAAAAGACAGAAATAGTTAACTGAAGAAATTAGAACTAAGTTGATAAACGAATTTTTCCTAGTTCAGAAGAAATAACCTTAGGCTAGATTCAGATTTTACAGACTTGGGTTTGATCTCTGGGTTGGGAAGATTCCCCTGGAGAAAAGAAAGTATCATCCTCTTCTCCAGTATTCCTGCCTGCAGAATTCCATGGACAGAGGGGCCTAGTGGCTGCAGTCCATGGGGTGGCAAAGAGTTGGATAGGACTGATAGACTAACACTAACTTAAGGAACTTTTAGGCCTTGAAATTAGCAAGGTTATTATGTCTCGTGAAGAGAGACGCTAAGGAGATTCACCAAGTGTCGGGGGAGGAAACCGAGCCTTCACCAGGGCTTGGAACAGCCAAGCTTTGAGTGTCTGCTATGACATTTAGGACAGGCCAAGGGCCCTGGGCTCCCTGCCCTGAATCACTGGGGCTTCAAGACGGTCAAAGTTACCCTGAGGGTAGGGAGAAAAATAAAAAGTAAGTTTACCAGTGGTGAATATATTGAGCTCAGGAAGGGAAAATATCAATGTTCAACTTGTACTTAGCTTATTTACTTATGTATTTACATACTTTGATAAATCTGTCCCCAGAATAGCAATCAGAGATTACTGGGTTCCATGCATTTGTGCTAAGTCACTTCAGTCATGTCCGACTCTTTGCAACTCTATGGACTGTAGCCCGCCAGGCTCCTCTGTCTATGGGATTCTCCAGGCAAGAATACTGGACTGGGTTGCCATGCCCTTCTCCAGGGGATCTTCCTGACCCAGGGTTCAGGTGGGTTCTTTACCACTAGCGCCACCTGGGAAGCCCTTACTGGGTTCCACTGTCCTGTGAATAGTGCTGCTGTTAATGGAAAAGGTGTGAGTTCCTCTAGATTTCTTAGTTTCACCACAGCCTCTCCTCTGAGCAGCTGACTTGGTAGTAGTTATCAGAGACTGAGAGAATAGTGCTTAGAAAAACACAGTCAGCCTTGAGATGAGTAGAAGAAACAACCCCGAGAGAATTCTGCAGGAGAGGCAAGGCCAAGGTGAGAAGGAAGCCCGTGGGAAGGTGTTCCAGACAATAGAAATGATGTCTGCAAAGGAGCTGAAGGCAGGGATAGGACAACATGACTAGAAGACAGGCTATTTAGCTGCAACATTAATACGTGAAAACAGAGACTGCATCTAACGAGTCTAACTGAGCCAAGAAAGACCTCCCGCATGAGATGTCAGAACTCCATCTTGAATTATTCTGGTAAATGAGGGAGTGGGGATACATGGGAAATTCCAGGCAAAGGGAATAGGATGGCTAAGATGGGAAGTTTGAGAACAAATTTTGTCTGACAAACTGCATGCCTCTCAGCATGGCTGATGCCTAGAATTTAAGGATGGTGGTGCCGTGATCCTAAGCGGGGAGCTTGGCCTATGACAAGACTCACCTCATGAAGGGTATCCTCAGGTTTTATCCAGAGGGCAATGGAGCTCCTTTTCTATACTTGTTCTCTCCCACCTTGGGCTCAGCACAGCCATGACCAACTCAACCAGCATCCCAGGATGTGGACACTGTTTGTTCTGCTCATGGGTCTCAAGAGAGGAGTCAGAGCAGCCACCCTCTGGGTGCACATCCTAATGGTTTCCATAAGGCCAAGGAAGACACTGACCACCTCTGTGCTTGTTTATGAGTGATTGATCCACGCAGCATCACCCCATCTTTTAGACTTATAATTTGGTTTGCCAAGACAAGGTATCAACACACATTATAGAATTAACTTGCCAATCCCAATACAAAATGTTCACTAGAAAAGGTTTTCAAACTGCCATTGCTTCTGTAACTTCAAATATTTTCCAACTTTACCCAGCACAAGGGGTGGAGTTTCAGGAAGTTCTTTTTATTGATTGAGGTCTACACGTGCCAGTTGATTAGAAGACCAGCAACAGGCTCTCCTCTCCTCCTTTAGACATCCCTTGCCCACCACTAGCCCAGCATACACACAGGGCAGAGGTCCTGGCTTCATGCCAGCCCTCCACCACTCTTCTAAAATTCAGACTCCAGTTCTACTCAGAGAGGCTCTTCTGAGCCAGTCAATTCTCTGGATGTCCCCCTGAATTTGAAAAGGAGGAATGCAAAGAACCCCAAAAATGACAGGGTTGGCCCTGGGAGCATGGCTATGATGCTGCCATCAATATGAGGAGGTTGAAGGAAGTTCAGAGGGGCCCAGGGTTTAGAAAGAGCAGATAGTCCATGTTCTTCCCTGAGCGGCATGATCGAAGCCTTGTGCTGCACCCCAGAGGGGCTCACTGGCTTGCTCTAGGGGGACCAGTGGCAGCAGTCGCTGAAAGGGCAGAAGTATTCTATCACCGACACATTTAGACCTGCCCGCTCAGGGCGATGGTAGAAACATTTCAACTTGCAGTCAACATTTTACTATCCTTAAATATTAAAATCCCAGGATGTGGACGCTGCTCTGCTCGTGGACAAATCACCAGTATGGACACTCCCAGCGCATCTCTCATTTGGGGCAGCCTTGTTACTTTCTGATCTCTGGTTGGTGGGTGGGTCTGGCTGTCAGAACGATCAAACTGAACCCCAATTGGCATTTGCTTGCTCTGTTGCATAGAGATTTCAGATCTCCTGCCCATTCTGGAACTAAAAACAGCACAACTACTTAACTGAAATTGAATGAGTTTTCAGATAATCACTTCAGTCCGGTGGAAAAACTGGATCTCTCCATTTATTTATTCCACAAACATTTGCCAGGCATCTCTCTTGGGACAGGTCTGGTGAAAGTGCTCAGATGCAATGTCTGATAAGACCCGGTCCCATAAGGAACAAATGAGCTGCGGTGGGATCAGGGTGCAATCTAGACTGAGGGTGGCAGAGGCAGGCAGGGAGTGCAGCATGCCCAGAGAAGAGTTTCCTAGGGGTATGGCAGCAGAGTGGAGAAGGAAGACCCGCTAGCAAAGGCAACCGGTTCAGCCCTGGAGCACCAGGTGTGGATGGAGGTGGCGACAGAGGATGGTGGGCCCTGGGTGTGAGGGCCCAGCCAAGATACATGGATGGCCACTAAATGACCTGCTCACCCAACCACGTGTGCTATGAACCCATGGACATTTTCAGAGCTTCATTAAATATAATGAGGGCACAGGGACTGCCCTTTGCTGAAGAATGTACACACACTCAGTTATTTCTACCATTTCATCACTTTGGTTAAATCCCAGGACAGCAATGAAATCACCGTAGAGAATCAGCCGATTGGTCAAAGAACACAGATTGAACGCCCGAATTCCTCACCCACCAGCTTTCCTTCAGTTCCTCTTATCAGTCCCATCATGCAGGTGAAACATTTTGGCGTCAATCTGCTTATTCCTTTCCTCACTCTTCTCAATTCCGTTACCTGACGTCTCTACTTCCGCTTTGTCTCTCCTCTCCACTCTCTCCATTCCATTCCTGCTGCTTCTTCTAGTGTTCAGAACCACTCCTTCCCAAAGGTCCACATTTCTACTGCTTCCCAAGCAGCTCCTCCCAAACCACCCCAGATCCTGCCTCTACACTGCAGTGGCCATCTTTCCTAGGCATTCTTTTCGTCATGTCAATCCCAGCTCTGAACTCAGGGATTCCCCATCCAGTCCATCCTTCTAAGCAGGGTGCCCAAGCACGTGGTCCAGTTGTAACAGGGAAGAACAAATCTGCCTCTATATTAGATCTGTTCTTTTTCCTTTAGCCTTTGCATTCTAATGCTTTTGCTTTAAGTTTAGAATGTTGCCCCTAGCCTAAAATATACAGGATAGCCAATTCTCAGGGCTTGATATTTAAGAGTCTTTGCCTATAAAGTTGCAGAAATGAGAATAACATTTGTCCTATTGGAAGTTTACAGGAACATTGAGGCCTGACCTATGCAGGCAGCTGCAAGAACCAAGGATTCCTACCTGCATCAAGAAGCTTATAACAACTAACCACGCACCTCCTTCAATTACCTTTAAAAATGCTTTGATGAAATCCTTTGGTGAGTTCTGGGTTTGGGGAGGGGGAGCACGAGTCACCCATCTCTTTGCATTTCTTTGCTCCTAACTCTGACCTTTCAGTTTGTTTGGCCTCACATGAACTTGAGGCCAAGTTCATCCGGTAACACAATCTGCCTTTGCACACTTGCCTTTCACCACTCATACAGCTACGCTTCAGACAACCCTGAGTCCTCCCCTTCCTTGTATGTAGCCTGCACTGAGGACTAGCTCCGTGGACATACAACTTGTGCTGGCCTCTGCCCTTAGGAGGTCCCACAACTGGTTAAACGCTGTGCTGTCACCGACTTGAAATTCTTAATGATTACTGAACAAGAAGCATTTTGCACTGAGTCCCACAAATCATGTTGCTGATGCTGCCTGCTTTAAATATTTTTTGTCCAATGCCAAATGTGAATACTTTTAGATCCCCAACTAAGGATCAAAACTGCACCCTCTGCATTGGAAGTACAGAGTCTTAACCACTGGACTGCCAGGGAAGTCCAACGCTACAGGTTTTTCATCCCTACCTTTAACCCCATGTTATTCTCTCCATGGAAAGACCTTTATGTGTCCTTTCCTACCTGCTAGAAGCTGACCCCACTTTTAAGGCTCAGCTCAAATGCCATCAGGTCTTTGCCAGACTCCTCAAGCCTGAAGAAGGCTCTCCACTGGGCTCCCCAAACACTTTGCTTTTACTTCTGTTTTAGCACTTTTCACACACAGCTCACAATATAGTTATTTGCCAACAAGCCTCAGCCTCCTTATGGAAAGGACAGGCAAAGTTCTCTAAGAAAGGGGTAAGAAGTACACTCTAACCTTTGCTGCTTTCTCGGGACCTGGCACAGAGTAAACTCTCAGCACGTTACTGATGAACTGAACTTCACTCTCTGTAATAAGCCAGTGATCTCCAGGCCCCCAGTGCTCTTTCCCCCATGGCTACTCCCAGCCCCGCCCAGTTCTGCAGGCTGTGCTCATGGTAACGTTTGGTCATCTCAGAAACTGTGGTAATGTAAAAACAGGCACCAGGCAGCCAATTACTTGAGGAGAATGAAATGACTTTGTAACTAGTAAAGCACATGAAGAGCTTTTTGAGTGAAAAGGAGAGAAAAAAAAAAATCAACCCACATTTGAAAGTTAACCGGCCAGCAAAATTTTCCACAGAAGAGAACTCATTTCCGGGTGTATTAAAATCACTCCTAAAGTAAGTGATGCGCTGGGATGCCCAGGAGGCTTTGTGCGGTTGAGGACTTCCATCCCAAATATACGCCGTGAAACTCTGATGTGCTCTCCTCTGAGGCCCATATCGCATTAAGAAAAGTCAAATGACAGCACGCGGCCTCCGTATATTTTGTTTACAGAACATCTTAACCCAGTCATGTCTTCTTCTTGCTAAAACCCCTCGCAATACTCTCCTTCCTAGAGAATAGAGTCCAAACACCATGGTCCAGCCAGCATGTATGCAGATCTTTCTTTGTGCCAAATACCACCATCGAGTATGTCGCAGAGATCGCTTCATTAAATCCTCACAGACTTAGGTACTAGGTGCTGAGACAGGCTGGGACCTGGGACCCTGTGCCGTCCAGAGCTTGCACCCAGACAAACCGTCTCCTTGAGCAACAAAGTACAAAGAAACTACAAGGGACTAAAAATAACTGCACGCATGTGCAGATGGGGCAGATTGCGAGCAACAGGGTACAAAAAGACCAAAAACCCAACTGACACATCTGAAGAGTTGGCAGCAAAAAGCAGGGTACTAGGCATGCCCCCTGCACTCAATACCAAAAGGCTGGGAAAGCCACCTAAGCCACCCCTCTGGCCTAACACCGGTACCCACCTCTGCCCTCATCTAAGGAACCAGCTGGTCGCCCCTCTCGGGGAGCGAGCAAGCAAAGGAAACGGTTGCTTGTTCTTGCCCCCCCTGCAGCAGCTGGAGCCTCAATAAAGCCTTGCCTAAATTTCTTATCTGGCCCCTTACCAGTTTCTTTTGATTAAGGGGGTCAAGAACCCTGGGTAACAAGGCTATGAGTATCCCTATTTGAAAACTAAGATACAGAGAGGTTAAGTAATTTGCCCCCCATCACACAGGAACCAAGTGGTAGAACAAGATTCAAAGCAGGCAATCGGAGGACTCAGCACTTTATCACAGCTGCCCCCTGCCCACCAACCAGCCTCCTCCCTCTCTGCTCCGTCTTCTACCCTGCTCTGGTGCCCATCTGAACGTGCACAGTCTTCCGAACTGCCCAGGGCTCTCACTGGGACTGTTAAGACTTTGTTCCCAGCATGTTCATTATCCTGGCAGATGTGATTGCCTGAAATTTGGGCTTCAAATTTGGGTCTCAGGTCTCCTTTCTACCCTCAAAAGATTGTGCACCACAAACGGCTTTTGTTTATGTGTGCTATGTCTATCAGAATTCACATTAGAAACGAAATCTGACGAAATTAAAAATATTTGCTATCCGCTTTAAACAATAATAAACTCATTATATATTAACATTAGATAATACATTTTATGAAAATAGCAATATTGTCCAAAACATTAAAAAATTAGTAAGAATGTCACTGCCTCCCATTTTTCTAAACCTTTTTAAGGTCTGACTCAGATGACAGACCTTTAAACCTGCTTTTGCACTCAATCTGAAGCAATCCTTGTTTTAGTTGAAGTATATAAGGAAAATTCAGTTTCACATGGATACGTAGATAGAAAAGAAAGAACTGCTTATTGGATACCTGAGAACGTTGTTTCTGATACTATCCTAAAATTCAACAAGTGGTAGTTTCTTACAATTTAATGTGCAGCCCGAGAGATCAGTCAACTTTTCATACTCCGTTACATTAACCCATTGCTCTTTCTCAACTCTGAATGGATCTTTTTATTTAGGCATGTTTTGAACAGAGTGCCTTGGTCATTTGGAAAATATGGGGTCACTGAGTTATAAAGCTCTTCCAAAAATGGCATTTCTTTGTGCCAAACCAACACATTTCATTAAAAAAGATCAAAAAATCAACCTGCTAATCATATCAATTGCATCAAACCATTCTTGGAAACCATCAAATTCATGGTGGCAGATAGCAGTTCTTCACAATACTAATGTTTGCTTGAAAGCTTTAATTTTATAATTGGCAACAAATATTGTCAGTTGTTTTCCTTGAAATGACAGGCTCACCTCATTGATTTTCAAGAAAATGTCTGCCAAATACCCAAGCTTGAATAATCCTAGTTTGTCTGTCAGTTGTTCTCTCAAGTAAAAAACTGGTACTGAGAACAGCAGCTACTTCAGCTAGGAATTCAACTGCACAAAGTCTTTTCCCTTAAACAGTCATACTATTTCAACATGCAAGGTGCTTTATGTATAACTCATTTTGTACATGCGATATTAAAATATGGACTCAGGAGTTGAAATTTAATAAATTTAATTATTTTGGCTTCATCATGGGCATTCTTAAGTGAAACTAAATTTTTTGTTTAATGAGTGCACAGCAGTGAAGAATACGAAGATTACAAATACAGTTCAACACTGCCTCATTCGTACTATGGGGTTAACGCTTTCACACACCACTGCTTTTCTAAGTACCATCAGTGGACACAGCTACGTAGTCAAACATCATATCTGAGTACTATTACAGCAATAGTTTTGACCTCACAAACTCCCTGAAAAAGTCCAGGGGACCCCCATGGACACACAGATCATGCTTTGAGAACTAGTGCCCTACACAGCCGTTGAGAGCCATCGCACGTGTAACTTCTCCAAGAAATTTTACCCCCTCTCCTTTTGCCACCACTTAATTTGCATAAACTTCTGGCATAGTACTTGCATTTTATTACATATAGTTCATTGGATCATCTTTCTCTCCTAAAACTGATAGTTCCTTTAGGGCAGAAACCATCTCTGATTTATCTTTGAATGCTCAGTCCTTAACAGCCCAGGCACATAGTAAGTGCCTGGTAAGTATCTGTTGAATGAATAAACAAATAACTTGTATGGCAGGTTCTATTTTCTAAAGATGGTTACAACAATATGCCCCATCACACTGCTATAATCTTGCCATATAGCCATCAATAGATTTGTTCCCTTCTCTTTTAACTTGGCAGGTTTTTGTGACTACCTATAAAATACAACTTCTAAAGCTGACAGAAGACATGTTATGTGACTTCTGAGGTCGGAGCTTAAAAGTGCCGTGCATTTCTGCCTCGACCTCTCGAAACATTCACACTTGGAACCCAGCCATCACACGGTGAGGAAGTCCAAGCATCCGATGCAGAAACCTGCATAGAAAGGAACCTGAGTCCCTGGCGCAAAGCCCCAGCTAAATTCCCAGGTGACATGCAGGGATCAATTTGCTGCCCATGTGAGTGAGCCATCTTGAAAGAGGAGCGTCCAGTCCCCATTTAAGCTGAGCCCACGGACAACCTATGAAACAGAAGAGAGATGCCCAGATGAACCACTGTCCAGTTGCAGATGTATGAGCTAAACTAAAAAATATTGACAGTTTGAAATCACTCAGCTTTGAGCGGGCTTCCCTGGTGGCTCAGATGGTAAAGAATCTGCCTGCAGTGCAGAGGACCCAGGTTTGATCTGGGTTGGGAAGATCCCCTGGAGAAGGAAATGGCAACCCACTGCAGTATTCTTGCCCAGAGAATGCCATGGACAGAGGAGCCTGGTGGGCTACAGTCCATGGGGTTGCAGAGAATCAGACATAACTGAGCAACTAACACTTTCACTTTCAAGCTTTGAGTAGTTTTTTATATAGCAACAGATAATCAATACACATTATACTAGGTCATAGATGACAGAAGCTATGATTGACTTATTCTAGTATTCTCTACTACATCTATCACAGGGCCTGGAATATTGTAGGTGCTCAAAATATATGTGTTGATCTGAAGCCATCACATTTTTTGATACCATATATCCAGTTAAATATCATCGATATATTCATGGATCTTATATCTGGAACGGTGAAAATGTCTCATTCCTCCAGGACACAATTAGATACTATCATACTCCTTAGGAAATAACATGAAACATAAAACAAAAGACATGAAATTCTGGTTTCCCTACTTTTTCCATGAATTAGGCTATAGATGGATTTTAAACAATTACTAGAGAAACATCTTCCTACCCAACTCCTTGACAGCTGAGATGAGAAGTGTCGATTAGGAAGTCAGATGAGAGAAGCCACAGAAGCCAAGGAAGATACAAAAAATGCTGGTATTGATTTACTCTTCTATCTGCTTACTCTCATGATCATTTCAACTGTTAATCAAACTGGCTTGATTTGTAGCTTAACATTAGCTTAATTTAAAAAGGAAAAATTGTATTATATCTTTTTATTTCTAATTTCAAACAGTAGAAGAAATTCCACCTTACTCTTTGGTTTGTTTCAGGAAAAGATATACTTTATCTGAATGCATCAGTAGAAGGAAACCAACTAATAGCAAAGGAAGTGAGTCCAAAGAAATAGAGACTAAAGACTTTGTGCTAGTTTTATTCAGGAGGATCACTCCTCATGTACTAAGTTTGAGTTGAGTTTGCAGCCATGTTTGAGGGTGGCATGCTAAACACAAAAGCAGACACGTTCCAACTAATGATTCCTTCAAAACTTCTTGGGCAGCAATTTACTCATAAAAGGCCAAAAAACAAAAGCTCAGAACTAAAAGAATTCTTTGAAATAAAAAAGTATTGCATTAGGAAGCCACAGAAGCCAATGTTCAATATTTTACATGTTTATGCACTTCTACTAAAATAGCACTTTGGGTTGCTAAGACAAAAAAAAACTCCAAAACATGTGCAATCGATGAGGCATTAGTGAAAATCTGCAACAGAGGTGTTTGTTTGGAAACATGAATCTGTGGCAAAGAAGGGAGCTCCACCACCACTTTCAAATGACATCACAGATTAACTCTTCAGGGAAATGATAAGATCAACTCATGGACCAAATGAAGCAAGAAAAGTGCTTTTCATTGCATCTTAACATGTGCACTGCTAATACAGCAATCTTGCAGTACAGATGTGATTTGAGCATGATGGTGATATGAAGGAAGGAAATTTTTTTTTTTATGCTCACGGCCAAAAGATACCACTAGCTTTCAAATGTATTAAGCTAAAAAGGATTACATTGTCAACAGACGTGGTTTGGAGTTTAAGTTCTATGTACAAGTATATTCTGATAGCACAGCTGCAATGATAGGAGAACATTCTGGAGTGACTACCCCGATTAATAAATTTATACCAGAATATAAGTGAATGCATTGCTGCCTTTGTTGAGAATGACTGGCTTCAAAAACAAGCCAGCTAAACTAAACACTGTATTTAGTGACGTAGTAAAAATAGTGAGTTATATAAAGGTGAATGAGCTAAAGTCACGGTGACTGAATCAACAACCAAGAAGGCGGCTACTCATAAACAACAGTATAGTGTGTTGATGGTTATCGGGAGGAAAAGCTCTCTCACGAATGTTTGCAGGACAGATTCAACTCTGTTTCATAAGGTAAGAAATCAGCTTTCAGCTTGTTCCCAACTTGATGAAGGTATGAATTAGAACTAGACTTGTTTATTTTCCTGCTCTTTTTTTTTTTCTTGGTTTTATAATTGCTTTACAATGTCGTGTTGGTTTCTGCTGTACGACGAAGTGAATCAACTATATATACATGTATATCCCTCCCTTCCCCTTGGACCTCCCTCCTACCCCAACCCCCTCTTTTGATCCTACCCATCTAGGTCGTCACAGCGCATCAAGTCGAGCTTCCTGTGCTTGGTTCCCACTAGCCACTTTTTTCTTCTTTGCCCTTGCTGTTTTAATGATCTTAATACTGCCAGGCTAAGGAGAAACATTTTTTCAATGGCATATAAGATTGAAGACCGAAAATGAAAGCTAGATGCTTAAAAGATTCCATATTTACACCACGTTCTAGACTTTAACAATTATCAGTGAAAGAGGTGATGATATTGATACAGCACATCTGCCAAAAATTATTGCCAAGTATTCCTGAATTTGATAGAATATTTTGAATCTTTTTTCCTAGGTTTATGCATAAAAATTCTACAGATTCATTTTTCATCAAAAAACAATTTAAAGTTAATATATCTGCAACTGGCTAGTGATCAAGACCTGAAAGTGAATTCTGAAAACACAGCATTACCAGCCTCATTTTAGAAAAAAAAAAGATCGAAAATGAATAATATAAAACAACAGTAAAATAAAAGAGTCAGTTCTCCAAGAAGATATAACAGTCCTCAATGTGTATGCACCTAATAACAGAGCATCAAACTACATAAGGCAAAAACAGAGCTGCAAAAAGAACCACATGAATCTACGATCATAACTGGCAATGTTAATATCCCTTTATTAGAAATGGACAGATCCAGCAGGGAGGAAATCAGTAAGGACCTGGTTAAACTCAACACCACCAATCAACGGGATATAATGGACATCTACAGACTACAATCAACAGCACAATACACAATCTTCTCAAGCTCACATGGAATATTTGCCAAGAGAGACCACATTCTGGGCCAGAAAACACACTGTCACAAATTAAAAAGAACAAATCGTATAATTTCTGCTGTCATACAACAATGGAATTACAGTAGAAATCAATAAAAGACAACTGCAAACCCCAGAAAGACAAATCTAATCATCAACAATCTGCCTAATCCAGCATGCTTTTGCTGAATGTCAGCTACATGACGTGATCCAAGGGCAAACACCATGGCTATGTCCTTGGCACACTTATTCTCTGACTCTGTGATCTCCATCAGCATTTCCACGGTAAGTAGTTGTAGGAAAAATACTAAAACTTACCTGGAGTTTATAATCTACGGGTGAGAGGTGAGCGTAGGGTGGCCACAGAGCCTAGTAATAATAGCATGTTCCACACACACTCTGAGATCTAGACGTTACTATGGGAACACTGAGGAGGTGGTCCTCATCAGCCTGATTTGTCACTTTCATTTTATTGTGTTAGGTCCTTCGCCTACTTCTCCCCGTACTATATTGTGCGTTCCTGTGTTAATGTTATCTTCCACAGAGCACAGTGTTAAGTGGGAGCTTAATAAAGTATTCTTGATGAAGTAGTGATACCTACCATCACTTATTGAGCTCCTCCCACCTCCACATTTTCTCAATTAATCTTACAATAGCCTGTGAGGCAGATGTCTCCATTTTATAGATAAAGAAAGCAGGAGCACAAATAGGCTGATATGTTCAAAATGACCAGCCAAAGTGATGACTACTGGAGCTGGTTGTGAACCCAGATTCAGCTGACACCAAAGTCATGCTTTTAGCCAGAACTGTGTTCTGGATCTGCCATTTGTGGTGTGAATGTAAAAAGATGATTTAATACATCCTATTCTCCGTT
The DNA here is from genome assembly GCA_007570785.1 of Antilocapra americana. NCBI lineage: Eukaryota > Metazoa > Chordata > Mammalia > Artiodactyla > Antilocapridae > Antilocapra > Antilocapra americana. The sequence goes on from ML663557.1 coordinate 861,507, forward strand.
CCTCTTTGGAAAAATGGCAATAACTTGTCCTTGCCTAGTCCACTGGGATGAGGGCAGCTGTGATGTTCAAATGTAAGCTGTAATGTACAAATAAGAGGTATTTAAGTAATTACTTATTTGCCATATAACAAATGTTCCTTTAGGTTAGATACCTTCATCTTTGATCTTTCCAGTTCTCCACCTAGATCCTTGAAACACAGAGGTATTTGTTAATGTTTACTGTATGATAAATATGGAGTTAAGGAAAGAATATTCATGAAGAATTTTGCTGATATTCTTAAAAGGTTAGAACTGTATTTATGAAATTGAAAAAATACATGTATAACCCATCCTGGTTTAACAACCTAGCTCTTTGATGATGGTGAATGTGTTTCCCACCAGACTTTGAGTAGCCAGATGCCAACTTGGCAGGCCCAGGACAGACCTGGCGAAGAAACCATCCAGGTTCTGTGCCTACACAGCTTGGTCAGGAGGACTAGTTAATTGCTCACTGGGCTCTGCACACAAAGGCACATTTTGCAAAGCTGCTTTTTGCATGTTGTCAGTTGGAAATGTAACTCTCAGAGTGTAAGTCATTTTAGTTTGTCTGTATTCAGAATGACTGCAGAATTGCTTTAGCAGATAATTTCATGGTGGGAAGAAAAATACTTCTTTAGATATTCTCAACTGAAATCCTGAAAGCTGAACTGGAGGTTGTTAGCTTTGCTTTTTGATGACTGTGCTCCCTTTTAGAAAGAAGGTAAAGGAAAAATAACCTTCAAGTTCGTCTTCCCATGAAGGGTAAGATGCTTTGCCTCCCAAAATGCTTGACCTTTTGGATTGACTTTTATAGTTGGTGTTATTGTCTAAAATGAGTTGGGTGATGTGAGGTTCTATCCTTATTCTTTTCACTGTATTCTTTGTGGGCAGCATTACTGACTCCATAGGGAACCGCCTCGTGTGTGGTCACGGGCATAGGAACAGGAGCCCATAGGAGGATGGGTGTAGACGGTACCCCATAAACCCATTGTTGCAAGCAGAAAACAACTCAGAGCACCCCTGCTGATGATGGGTCTGGACAGTCTCCACAAAGAAGAAATAAAAATAGTAGCATATGCCCTCTTCTTAGTTTTCTAGTTCAGTGCTTTTCAAGCTACCTCTGGTAAAGAATTCATTTTTGAAAAATATTAAATTTAGAAAAGTTACATTTCGCAAAGATGAATAAAATACAAGCCTCAATTTTTAAATTAGATTCAGCAGACAAAAATGTATATTGCAATAAACGTATTCAGAAGAGACACCAAGAAAAAGGAAAGAATTACAGACACTGTGCACATTTTTTGACATGTATACACAGGTGATTAACATAGAAAACTCCTATTACACCTGTACTTTCATCATTCCAGAATAATTAAATACAGTTACAAGCAAAATAGCATTTCTTCATATTTAAACGACTATACACACACTTTGAATGCTGCTGCTGCTAAGTCGCTTCAGTCATGTCTGACTCTGTGCGACCCCATAGACGGCAGCCCACCAGGCTCCACCGTCCCTGGGATTCTCCAGGCAAGAACACTGGAGTGGGTGCCATTTCCTTCTCCTAGCATGCATATATGATCTTGCTTCTTGTTTGCTAACTGGTCTAATCTAGGTGGGACTGACAGGTTCTCAGGGGACAGATGATAGACCTGGAAGTGAGTTCATCAAGGACACAAGTCATGGTTCAGGCACTCAACACAAGTATGCTGTATTAAAGCAGGTTGTTGGTGACCAGACAGTTCTGGGAACTGCTCACCCATGTCAACGATCCCTAGGGCTCCACTCCAAGGGGCCAAATCTTTAGGGCAGCAGCAGCTAATCCTCTGAGCCGTCTCCAGCTAAATGCCATTGTTCAAGGGCAGACACTTTCAGAAATGATTTGCAATGCCTTTCTGAGTAACAGTGAATCATTACTACTGAAGAGTGGAATAAAACTGCTCCCAGGATGAAGGAATAGAACATTTTCCTCCTCGAGGGTCTGAAGATGGGAAAAGAAGGCCATCATGGAAATGTGTGGCTTACGTAACCAGGTATTTTGTGAAGGGCATTCAAGGTCGTTCAGGATCTGGTCCTGTATTTCCTCTTAGAGTGGGGGACTGAAGCTCGGCTCTCTGGATGGCCTGATTCAATAAGAGCTCTAGTCTACGGAGAGGCTGAACTCCAAGTGGAAGGAATCCTCTCTTTCACAGTTCTGATAATTCAGCTCTGACCCCACACTGTAGTTCCTACTCATCAAACAAAGTCCACAGTTCACCAGCCCCATGGTCCTCAGAAGGCATTTAGCAGCTATCTCTGTTACCCAGCCAATCACGTTCTTGGTTAAGGAGAGCGAGTTCTTAGATTTAATTTTCTTTTCTTTAAAAAAGAAATTTAAGTTCTTGATTCAATTTCACTGATATGAACTGTACCTTCCCTGAGGTGAGTTCTAGTAGGAACAATCTCTTCTTTTAAAAGTGCTATTTCAATGCCCTTTACAGGTTAGTATCCTGTGTAGCTGTTCAGTTTGCTGCCTTTTCATGTGGCTATTAGTGCTACCCTGTAAAGTCTGTTCTCAGTAGAGCAAGCAGACTGACCTCTTCAAATCTAAGTCAGACGTCACAGCCCTTCAATTTGCTCAGAATGCAAGCCGAAGTCCTTATGATGACCTTCCATCTGTCCCCTCCATCTCTGCACCTCATTCTACCACCCTTGCATCCTTACTATTTCCTGAAGACAATCTCCAGTCTTATGGTCTTTGCACTGGTTGTTACTTGTACAGAAAGGTGGTTTATCAAAATAAGTACTGTTAACCCCACATCCCTTGCAAATCTTTGCTCCATGGTGCTTTTGCAAAAAGGCTTCTCAAAGGCATTGTGACATTACTACCTACTCCCTTTGGCATTTTCAATTTTCTTTACCAAACTCTATAATCCCCACCTCCACCCTTGACAACACTTATTGCCTTCTAACAAACACACAAAATTGTTCAGTATATCAAACCCTTCAGTTCAGTTGCTCAGTTGTATCCAACTCTTTGCAACCCATGGACTGCAGCATGCCAGCCTTCCCTGTCCATCACCAGCTCCCAGAGCTTGCTCAAACTCATATCCATCAAGTCAGTGATCCCATCCAATCATCTCATCCTCTGCCCTCCCCTTCTCCTCCTGCCTTCCATCTTTCCCAGCATCAGGGTCTTTTCCAACGAAGTACTTCTTCACATCAGGTGGCCAGAGTATTGGAGTTTCAGCTTCAGCATCAGTCCTTCCAAATAAATATTCAGGACTGATTTCCTTTAGGATGGACTGGTTGAATCTCCTTGCAGGCCAAGGGACTCTCAAGAGTCTTCTCCAACATCATAGTTCAAAAGCATCAATTCTTCGGCACTCAGTTTTCTTTATAGTCCAACTCTCACATCCATACATGCCTATTGGAAAAACCATAGTTTTGACTAGACAGACCTTTGCTAGCAAAGTAATGTCTCTGCTTTTTGATATGCTGTCTAGGTTGATCATAGCTTTTCTTCCAAGGAATAAGTGTCTTTTAATTTCATTGCTACAGTCACTATCTGCAGTGATTTTGAAGCCTCCTCCCCTAAAAAAAGTCTCTCACTGTGTAGCCTTTATTATATTCCAAGAATTGTTCCAAGCAATTCAGAAAGGACTAACTTAACACTTGAATTATATGTATCAGATATTTTCTGAATCCTCCCTCCAGCATATAAGTTCCGTAAGGGCAGAGTTTTTTCTTACTTTACTAAAGTATTTCTGGTGCTTAGAACAGTGCTGAGCAAATCATGGGTACTTAATAAATATTTATTTATAAATAAATGATTCTCCTACTAGTTCTTTTCACAGAATTATCCTTGAGTTTCCTTCAGACAGCTCAAGTCTGGAGCTTCCCTGTGCACATGCCATTCCTACTCCTTGGAATGGTTTCCACCCTCATCCATGCCACAAACTCCTACTCATCCTTTAACTTCACTTAAGCATCACTGCTCGTGAGAACTTTCTCTTGACTGTGTACAGACATAGACAAGAGCTCCTTCTTCAGTGTAGCCAGCTCAAACCAAAGATGCTTTCCTGAAGAAACATAGTTGTAGCAAATCATCTGTTTGCCTGAAAGGGGCATCTTCTCAGAGGAACAGGGCACAGAAGTGACACCTGAGATTCAAGCACAGGCTGGGCTGGAGGACATCAATGATAAAACACTCACCCAAAGTCTGTTTGACCTCCACCAACTGGATAGGAATAAACCAGAGTCTGTATATTGAATAGGAGAGGACAGAGAAAAGAAAACAGCTGCTTATACCATCCACCATCTGAAAGAGCAAACTAAGAGACATTAAAAATAAGCAATGAAGGTTAAAAAAAAAAAAAGACAATGACTTTCCATGGAGAGTTTGGAAAATGGCAAGGTCAGTCCAAGACAGCTGTCAGTCTAGACCACAAGCTGTCTCCAGTGACTCTACGGGACTGCAATTCATTTTCTCTCTTCACCTCTTAACAGACAATCCTAATGTATTTAATGAGTGTCATTTTCCTTCTCTGGTACTCTTGGGTAGTTTGAGAGTGTCATTTCAGAACTCCAAAAGACCAATAAAACTGTGCAGGCTTGACCAGAATTGAGATTCTTAAGCAAGGCAATACATCAAGATTAATTAAGGAATGTGCTCAGGTAACACATCCTGGTTTCAGATTTTCAGAAATGATTATTTGAGTTCTCAGGCAGTCTCTTCAAAGGCTACTAAAGAGCTTTATATACATATATATATATACACACACACATACATATGTATATAAAATACCTACTCATTATGGTACCTTGATTCTATATGAATTTGACCAAGTATGTGAGAAATCATGGCTTTGCCATTAAGATACCCTGTGAACACAGATCTCTCCATACAGGCCAACTATTTACTTTGTGCCGTATCCAAGGAAAAACTATTGCCAACTGCTAATTGATACGTTATTCTGCTTAAGTTCAAGTGTTTTAATATATAGAGTCTTGGATAAGTCAAGGCTACACAGGGTTAGAAAACAAGGTCATTTCATTATCCTCATTCCTCACTCACCTGAATTTATATTCAAAAAATACATCCCCATTTTAGGATTTCCGGAAATAATTTCTTTCTAGGCATAATTCCATTGAAAGGCTTTCATGAGCTTTGTAAATTACCAGCCTCAAGGAGGGTTTAAATCAGATTAGAATAGAATGGAGAGGGGGAGCTGAGTCTGGGGTACTTTCCATCACAGGTGATGGGGGGGCTGCAGAGCAGCTGCGTGGCTGGCTGGGGGCCTGATGTGGACAAGCGGGGTCTGACAGCAGGCTGCTGCAGGAGCCGTCTGCGCACACTTCCTCTACAGCATCCTTGACAAGGGTGACCGAGAGGGGGTATTACTCCTCTTGGAGAACGTCCGACCCTGCTTCTTCTGTTACTGGCCTACCTCTAGTACTGGAAAATTTCCCCTCTAGTTCTTCTCCATTGGGCAAAACTGTACCTTCTGGAGAAATACAGTTTGAATTTGTTCTTTTAATAAACATGAAATCCCTCAAGTATTCAGTGCATTTATGTCTAACAGGACTTTTTGCAGTGATGGAAATTTGTGTGTTGTCCAAAATGATAACTGCTTGTTCATGTGGCCACTGAGCCCTTGAAATATATAGGTGTAAGTGAAGAACTAATTTTTAAATTTTTATTTAATCTTAATTACTTAATTACTTTAATGGTCAGCAGCTATCTTATAAACAGTGAAGACTGAGACATTTTTCATGACCTCTTTACCTCTTTTTTCCAGGTAACTAGTCCTTGTCTCTTCAACAGTTCCTCAAACAAAACGGCTTCCAGAACCTTCTCCCTGTAGTCCGCCCTCTCTGGATATGTCCTGATTTGCCAAATTCCTACCAAGTACTAAAGCAGAGACCTCTTGGTGAGGTCTGCTCAAAAAGATCATGACCTCTTATTTGATTCTGCTCAAATGTTTGATAACCTTCTCCTTGAACCTTACACAGTCAGTACATTTTTGGTATATACTGAGCACTCAGTAAATATCTGAAACTCAAATGAATATTCCAGGTATCTTGGTATAATCTGATAAGCCCATTTTCACAGTTCTTCAGAGTCTTATCAGATCATCTACCTTATTTGTTTGTTTCTCCATTACGATCTATTCCATTGGCTTTCAGGATTTGTAACTCTCAAGAACATCAGATATTCTTATATTTAAATTGTGTAGAAACATGAAAAACTAATATAAATATGTTCAAGGATACCCAGAGTTATTTGGTTTCTTTCCCTTTAGGAGTCAATAGCAAAAAGCAATCTTCTTAAAAGAAAGTAATTGTTATTGGGGGATGAATGAAACTTTGAGATAAGCACCTCCCTTCAGAGATCACAAGCAACGCTCAACAGTGAGAGAAAGTTAAATTTCCTATCCCTGGTTTCTCACTGAACCCTGGAAGCCACTAAGAAGGGGAGGCAGAGGTCCTTCTGTCCTTCTATTCACTGAATTGTCTTATACATCACACAGCAAATCCACAGTCAGCATATTACAATGGCTATATTCTTTAGACAAATCATTAAATAAGTGTTGCATTCCTTAAAAAAAAAAGATATGTATAAATTGAATCTGAGAAACTTCAATCATTTCAGAGACTCTTTGCCACCTTTGTGGATTGTTCTACAAAGAGTCAGCAGATCCCTGAACATCTTAGCTCTCTGTGTTTCTCTTCTCCTCTGTCTAGGGTGTACATGATCTGTAAACAGTCCCCAGGAAGCATTCATAGAGGGCTATTTTCAGGAATTAGGATAAATACACTTACTTGCAAAATCCTCTTTCAAAGTAAATAATCACCCTTAATAGAGCTGAGAATTATAGAATATAAAGTGTTTATGAATCAGGTTTCTAAAGTGGGGCACAGCCTTAGCATTACTGGACAGTAGGAATTCATTACATAGCCACCCAACAGGGTTGACAGAGCACCCTCACCCCAACCCCTGGTGGGCTTCTGAACATGACTGGTAAAGCTTTCTGAAAACAGATGGGGAGAACTCGACTGAGACAGAAGACACAACTGGGCAGATCCTCTTTAACAAAATGCCTAAAAACTCACACCCACAGAATGCCTTTCGTTTCTTCTAAAAAGTAATTCTTCACCAAATTTTATGTACATAAATCCTTTCTCTGTGCTCAAGAATAATAAATGACTACATTTTTATACATTGACACAAATGAGCTGAGGTCTCTTTGATCTCTTTAAGCCTCTTGGTAATCCTGAAAAATCTTTAGGCCTAGAGCTCAGCCTCTTTTTCTGTAAGGCCAAGTATTAATTTTAACACATTCGACAGAAGCACATGGCTATCAAATGTACCCACATGTGCCAGAGCTCCATGGGGTATAATTAAATTTTAACAAGAACAATAAACTGCGCGAATTTGAGGGAAATGTTACCTTCTTAACATTTATCTTTTCAAGGAAGTCTTTCATCTAAACAATGATTATCTCTAAGTTAAGGTCTTGGTAGGCATCTACTGCAAGGTGTAAGCTTGTCTTCCGGTCATTGCTGGAGAAGGGTATGTGAGAACCTGGGAGGAAGGCAGAGGAGAAGCCAAATCCCCCTTTGACTAGTTGGAAGACATCGGGATCCAAAAGTGGTGGAACATAAAAACAAAACCACTAAGTGGCTGTGAAAAGCTCCATATAGTAATAGTGTGAAATTTAGGAGAGACTGGATCAAAATGAACAGTTAAGAGGGAAATGTGGATGGTCTTAATTAGTGCTTTCCACAATCCCTTTACTTAGGGGTGAGGAGGAGGGGGAGAAGAAGACAGTTGGACAAGGTTTCCGGTCCCCCAAACTGGCTCTGGCTTTAGCAAGAACAGCTCCTTATAAAAATCGGATTTCTCTATCTGGCTCCCATGGAGGCTTTCACATTTAAAAAGATAAAGAAATTCTGCAAGCTCTAGCTAAATGGACATCCCTCATACAACTTACAAGAAGGAGAGCAGGGTTTCACTTACAGGGTAGAGGGTGAGTTCATACTCAGGGATACAGGTGCTAGTACCATTTTTCTGCTGCTGCTGCTTTTTTTTTTTTTTTCCTAGTCCCATCTTTAATTACTTGTGTTGAAGCCTAATTTGTTTTTAAGAGATGGCACAGAAGTTGTGTAAACATTACTAAGAATAAACATTAGACCTGCCAGGAAATTACCTTAAATCCCAGAAGAATGCTGATGCATTCTGGCAGACTCCAAGTAAAGTCATAGGCAATTCTCATCTGTCAACATCATTCAATTTTTCTGTAGAAAAAAAGACATCTCCTCCCTCATCCTTCCTTTCCAACAGCCCTTTTAGTCCTTGGCAAAAAAAGACCCTAGACTATGGCCATACTAAACTGATCTCCATCATGAACTTGAAAAACACATACCAGACATCGTACAATGACAATAAAGATTAAAAAGATACACTGGCTGCCTCTGAGAAGCTAAAAGGAGAGACAGGTACACAAATTGCAGTTCAGGAAGACAAAGAAAGGGATGATGGTTCAGTGGCTGAATGGACAGCCAGGCAGACGTGCTGGCTGCTAAAGGCAACAAAAGAATCAATTAAGTGTATCCCGGAGAGGACAGAGAAAGCTTGACTCACTGCCTCTGCCTTAGGTCAGGCCCCTATCATTTCTTATCTAGACAATTCTAATAGCCTCCTAAGTGGTTCTCCTTGCCTCTAAACCTCTTCGTCTATTCCATACCATTCTCTACACCACCTGCTTAAAATTCTTCAATGACACAGCCAATCACAGAACCAATACTGCTCACAACGGTGTTCTTCGTGATCGAAAGACTGGGATGGCGCTCCATTCCCAGCGTTCCCAGAAAACATGTGCTTAGCCCTAGTGGTATGTCATTCCCACTGATTGTATCTGTCACTGTGTTTTATCTGATTCCCCAAACTCAGGCTGTAAAAGTTTTAAGGGCAGGAAGTTCATTATCTTTGTACCACCAAATGTCCTACAGCACCTGGTCCGTAACAGGGACTCAATGGATGGTTTGAGCTCAGTAAAATATTGACCTAGGCACTCATGACATGGGGGGTGGGGGGGCAAAAATCAGTAAAAAGAAAAGGAAAAATGTCAACACTTTCTCTGTCACTTCTGGTTGAGACACCAGAATTAAGTCATTTAATTGCTCTGGAACAGCGTTCTAGCTTGATGCTTATGATTAAGAGAGAACTCGGGACAGTGGGAAGGACAAAAACCCGGACGTCAACCATAACTTGAGCTGAATCTTTTACCTTAGCACTTACTGGTTGTGTAACTTAAGAAAGTCATGTAGCCCTCTGATGCCTCAGTTTACACATCTGGAAATGGTTATAATATCAGTCCATATGCATAAGGTTATTGAGAGGATTGAATGAGGCTGGAAAGCACTACAAACAGTGTCTGTTGCATGGTCAACAATGGATAAACACCAGATATTGTTATTGTCATTGTTATTACTTTGTGAGAATACTTTGGAAAGAGCTAAACAAATGCTTATCATTTTAAAAATAAAATTTTCATGAAGTCTTTCCAAGTTTACAGTAACGAAAGTCCTCAGTTTTATTGGAAATATTCTGTGTATGTTTTAAAAGAAGACTGAGTAAAAATCTGTATTTATAGCAGAAGGAATTGACTTAGCACTCAGGCTAGATCCTGTCTTCTCTGAAACAAATGAAGGATCTCTTGACTATCCATCTAAAAAGGGATCTGGCTGGAACAAGGGAGTGGTTCTGGGACCCAAGAGCAAGCTAACCAAGGCTGAGAGAGTGAGGAGTGTGAGTGTGTATGTGTGTGTGCAAGTGGACACTATGTTTAAAAGGTTTCTCCAAGAAATATCTGATCGCATGCTAATTTTTACCAGTCTATGACAACATGGACCCTAGAATAAATGTCTCTCATAGCAATGGCTGAGTTAGGGCACTTTTCCTTCAGTAAAGGCAAATGAAAAGTGAAGGTGTTAGTCATTCAGTCATGTCGACTCTTTGCGACCCCATGAACTGTAGCCCACCAGGCTCCTCTGTACATGGAATTCTCCAGGCCCAAACACTGGAGAGGGTTGTCATTTCCTCCTCCAGGGAATCGAACCCACGTCTCTTGCATTTGTAGGCAGATTCTTTACGGCTGTGCTACCTGGGAAGCCCATTCATTTCACATTAGCTATATCTTTTCCTTTCAGGAATGATTAACACTTCTCTTTTTTAATGGGTATACAAAGTCACCTCAAGAATGTTTGTTGTTGTTTAATGGCAAAATCGTGGCTGACTCCTTGTGACCCCATGGACTATATTCTGCCAGACTCCTCTGTCCCTGGGATTCTCCAGGCAAGAATATCAGAGTGGGTTGCCGTGCCCTACTCCAGGGGATCTTCCCTACCCAGAGACCGAATCCAGGTTTCCTGCTTGATAGGCAGATTCTTGACCTTCTGAGCCACCAGGGAAGCTTCCAGTAAAGGCAAAGCACACAGATAATGGCTACAGGGTTGTTTTTCTTTAAAAAAAAAAAAAAAAAAAAGCCTAGTTCAGAAAAAAACAATACATAGCTGCTGTTCTCTTGAGTGTTTCCAGGCTTTGAGAGGGTTAAATGAAAGACCAGGAAAAGAAAATATAATACAAGGGGGAAAACATGAAAAGCAGAACTGGCTGGAGCAACCCCTCATGGTTCCAGCACACACGCCCGGGGCAAGACCAAGGATGTGCTTAGCTGTGTCTAAGCTCTCCTCGGCACCCCATCAGCCAAGATGGAAATGGTATCATCACACCAGGTGGGCCTGGGATGAGAGTTTTGGAAGCACTTGCTTCTAGCTGTTTGCAACCTGGAGTTGCAAAAGCAAGTCTGAAGTCTTCTCTAGAGACACTGAAGAAAGTTACAGTCTATTTTCAAAGGATGGTCTAAAGGCAAGTGGATGGTCTGAATCAGTATTCAATGTGTTCTGCGGGGGGTGTCATTACAGACACAAAGCAGTTATCTCCCCTGCAGCTGCCTGCCTGCTACTGTTGAAACAGCAAAACTCAAACAAGTTCCAAAATCACCCAAACCAGCAGGAAGAATGATGCCGTGGTTTACACCACTGGTAAGCACACTTCTAATGAGGTCAGACTCGAGGTTTGCCATCTTATGCTGGCCTATTACCTTTCTCTCCATAAATGGACAGCAACCCAGCTGTCCTGCAGTGTGGGCCAGTAAACAGAAAGATGATCAAGCAATACGGAGCCTCAGCATCTGCAAAAATCTGTCCCTGCCACTTAAAAAATGACTAAACGGACTTCCCTGACAGTCTAGTCATTAAGAATCCGCCTTGCGATGCAGGGCACATGGGTTCACTTCCTGGTTGGGAGACCAAGATCCCACAGGTCTCAGAGGAACTAAGCCTACGTGCTACCACTACTGAGCCTGTGTGCCACAACTAGAGAGTCCGTGGGTGCTGTGTGCTTAGTCCAAGCACCCCAATTAAAGACTCACATGATACAACAAAGACCCCAAGTGCTGCAGCTAAGACCTGATGCAGAGAAATAAATAAACGTTTCTTTAAAAAATGATTCAAAGTCATAGCTCCCAAATGGTAGTCATCACAAACGGGGCCCTTTCCTATCTAATATCATTCAAGAATTTGAGAGACTCATTAGCTTAGGCCTCACCCTCCTCCCAGCTAACTCTCGTTGTAGTTAAATGTATTTATACCTGTCTTCTTCTAAAAGGAAGCCATGTGGGGGTCGGGGGGGCTGGTGATACCATTAATACTGTAACAGATCAGCCTCCAAGGTCTACTGGAAGACCCAGAGTCTGTAAGCTGGTACCTAGTGCCTTCCAGCCCTAGGCCTCTGGGATCTTCTGCAAGGTAAAGAGAGCCATCAGGGAATGGGAAATTTACTCCCCTCACAGTAAAGGCTGAATTTTACAATGTAAGTCAGGCTGGGAAAAATCATAATTAATTGTGAGATGGTGACTTTTGCATCTCTATAAAGCTGGATTAAACGTAGGTGCTCTTAAGACTGCTTAAGAAATTTATGTTTCTCTCCACCACCCACTGTGACAACTTAACCAACCTCCTGGGATAGAAGGAAAAGGTAACTAGGCCAGGAAGGTCCAGATTTTTAAATCTTTGTTGAAATAGTAGAGGCTAACATAGTATACCCGCAAGGCTTCCGCAATCTCTTATTTTAATACAGGATAACTGTCCACTTATAGACGTTTCCCCCTTTGTATATCAAGAGGCCGGTTTGTTTTTTTTCTCCCCTAAGAGACAATGAATCTGCAGGAGCATGTGACCCTCGTGGACTGGAACGACTACTTGCACTATTACAAGCACATGTGGGGAGGGCCAGGAGTGCAGGGGCAGAGACTGGATGCCTTCAAACCCCAATTTATACTCTGTTGGGGATTAAGAAATATATGTGGAAAACAGTGTGAGAGAATCCTGAAAGCTTCTGAAAAATAGGTTTTAAATTGGATACAACAGGAGCTCTTTCTTTAACATACTCTAGCAGAGAAATACCCCATTGAATGACCTAATTCCACGGACTGACCCAACATGCTCTTACACAGTAAATCTAACATGTGTGCAAATCCGGTTTTGCATCCACCGGGTTTGGATTTTCATTAGCTCCGTCAGCCAAAAACAACATGAAGGCACAAGGGTACATTGTTTTGTCCCCTGCTATGACCACAGCATCCTAATTATCTTGATAGGACACTAAACAATAATACTCTACAGCTCTCCACCTTACTAAAATCCCAAATATAAAAAGTGTTGTCTAAAAACACGGAACTCTTCACTTAGAAACATGAAGAAGTTTTCCCCAGGTTGGCAGATGGACAAGGAACACAGACGGTGAGGACTGAGCTAAGAAATGGATGTGATGAAAATACCTATTATATACCAGTCAAAGGTACAGTGCCTTTAATGAGGCAATGCTCCAGGGATGATGGGGAAATTCAAATTCAACTAGTATTTACTGAGTAGCTACTAGATGTCAGGCACAGGGCTAGTTCCTTTAATCATGACATTTATTTGTCATGATCATCCTTGTGTGATGTCACTATTTTCAGATGATAAAACAGCTGGAGTTTAAGTAGGCAGGCTGAAAAGAACCCCTAATGATAGTGGAGTTGACAACGCTGATAGACTGCAAGGACTCTAAGGAGCTGTTGTTTCCCAGCAGGGGGTGGATGGGTGCCCCACTGCCCATATCCCCTCATTCACTATGTCTGGTTAAGGAAAAAAGTTAAGGAAAAGTAGTTTTTCCTCTAAAATGCCTTAAGTGAAACAAATAAGGAGTGCCTACAAAATATTCAACATTGTCCAAGATGGACCCATTACCAGATCTGCAGAAGGTAAGGAGAGCTCTCTTAGAAGAAATGGGGGGAAAAAAAGATGATATTTCAGTGCATCAGCTGAGTGGTGCATAGCTCTGTTCCTTCTCAGGGTGAATTAATGTGCTTTCAAGAAATATAGAAGTGGCATTTCTAGACCACTGGACAATTCTGATGGACCATTAATGGTGCTAACTTGCTTTGTGCTCCAGGAGACCAAGCAACCACCTTCAGGAAATGGACCCCCTGGAACATCCTGTTGTATAATTTATTAGGAAAGCAACCACTAATATGTTCACCTCTTTAGAAGGCGGAAGGACCAAGCAGACCGTGTGACAAACGTTTATGCTCCCCCGAGTCTGCCTGAACACTGATCTTTCCTCTTGTAACTCTCCTCTGGTGTCTTTTCTCAGCAGGTCTTTGGACTGGAATTCTTTTGTCTCCGCAATAAAATCTTCCAGCACCCAACATACTAGAGATGAACTGCCCTTAAGTGGACATTGTTTGGCTCCTATGTTGTTCTTATGTCTTGGCCTGAATTAATGTAGGCCTGGGGAGGCCAAGGAAGATTAAAAACCAACCAAATGACTGACAGTATTTACCAGAAAGTCACAGGATCATGTTCATTTAATGCATGTCTGTGTATGAAATATTAATATTCCATCAATATATATTACTATATCTATTAACATAATTGCTAACATTAATATAATATATAACAATATATTACTATATTGATATCTAATAATATATTAGTATTCAACATATAATCATTTTGAGTCAATATATTCATAAATACATTATTATGAATCATATTAACTATTACCCATTAATATTCACATTTACTGTCAGGAATGAAATGTAGTTGTCTGCTATTTGTAGTCACATTTTGTTCTAGGAGCATATTTGCCATGGTGTCGTCTATTGCATCCTATTTAAAGCACAGACATACTAAGGAGGCAACTTGCCTCTTGTCTCTACCTCACAGATAATCCTGTTTTAGAAACAGTCAGCTGCCTTGTCTAGGTGAATAGCAATTGACTCTTGAGTAAATAAGAAATAATAAGGATCTGGTAGATCAATAGGGCTTATGGTCAGTTTATCATTCAGCAGTCCCCAACCCTTCTGGCACGGGACTGGTTTCGTGGAAGACAATTTTTCCACAGACCAGGGGTGGAGGGAATGGTTTCAGATGATTCAAGTGCATTGTATTTATTGTGCAATTTATTTATATTATAATTACATCAGCTCCACCTCAGATCATCAGGCATTAGACTCCAGAAGTTGGGGACCCCGATCTAGATAACTCTTTTCCCAAGAGGTAATAATTTAATAATGAATCCACAAAGAAGGGCTTCTGCTAAACCTGTTGTTATCAATCCCCTTCAGCAGCATCGGATGCCTTTAGGGGTTTCCAGTAAGCCAAGTTGGAATTTCCTCTTGGCTTCAGCTGGCTTTGGTTGAAAACAACCTGCTGGGGCCAGGGAAAAAACACTTTGGTAATAGTCTAAGACGATGCACATGGAAGTTCCTAACATTGCGTCTGGTGTAAAAGTGGCATTGAAATAATTTCCTCCCTTCTCCCACCTCGCAGGTAGATTGTTGCTTTATGCATTTGCTAATGCAGCTAATGAGAAGACTTCCACAGCATTTGTATGGGCTAGCAATTGTAGGCATTTGTTTTACAATGAGAGTAAGTTTATAGAAGCCACTGGAGTTACCATCATGGCTTTTCCAAGCTATGTCCCTACCTATTTGACTCGACTCAAGAAACATTTACCTGCACTTAGGGTACATCCCAATTATGCTGGCGGTATGAGGATGAACAAGCATGGCCCCTGCCCCGTGTGCTCTGAGAACCACAGGGAGGCAGCTTCCAGATGCACACAAGCAGAGATGCAGGGAAGGAAAAAAAGTGAGTGACTGCTCTCCAGGACAAGAGTTTAATTAAGATCATCAAAGCATAACGAGATTAATTATAGCTTGCAAACATTGTCAATTAACCCCAAACCTCCAATTTTCCCACAAATTTAAAAATTATAGCCTTTTTCCAAGATTGAAGGAAGGCAAAGGGAGTGTCAACAAGAAAGACAAGTTCTTTCCATATGTTCGTGGGGAAGTCAAAAGGCATCCCTGCCCCTCAAAATCTGCCTGCGAGGCAGATAAACGTTTCAAAGAAAAGTGACAAAATCTCATCTTTAGGTGCAGAGTAACACCTAGTCCAAAAGTTAAAATGGCCCTTGCTCAATGTCATGGCTAAAGAACAAAATGTGGGCACCAATGATGGTCTGCACTCATTAGGGTCAAGTTACTCCCACTACAAATCCTAATCACTGGTTAATTTCATTATGTTCATTAGTGCCTATGACAAAATTACATTTTTTAAAAAAAATTTCATCGCCTAACGTCTCGCACAGGGACCTAAATTAAATCAAGTTCTCATGCTGTAATTCTTGTAACACAGGAACTTAGCACTTTTTCCCCAATGTTTAGAAAATTTCTGCCATCTTTCCATGACAAAGATGACCAGGAACAAAGTTAGGTAGAACATAGCCAATCCCAAAACTCTAAGAGTACAGGACAGGGACGAAGAGTCGAGAACTGAATGACAGGACTTCCCTGGTGGCCCAGGGGTTAAGAAATTACCTGCCAATGCAGGGGATCTGGGCTCAATCCCTGGTACGGGGAAATCCCACATACTGCAGGGCAACTAAGACCACGTGCCACAACTACTGAGCCCACAAACCATGGAGCCTGTGCCCCGCAACAAGGGAAGTCACTGCAGTGAGAAGTCTGTGCACAACTCGAGTTGCCCGTGCTCACTGCAACTAGAGAAGGCCTATGCACAGCAGTGAAGACCCAGCTCGGCCAAAAACGAATCAACTAACTACAAACAAAAGAAGGACAGATTGGGCCAGGTACTGCAAAGCAACTGTCCTTGAAGATGAATATGAGTTATAGTCATCGGGTAATCTCAACCTGGAGGACATTAGAAGTTGATAAGGTCCACCTATGTGGTTAAGAATTGTTGACTCAGGAAGACCACAAAGTTATAGGTTCTGGGAAGGTAGAAGCCACATCTTACAAATCTTAATACATTCTAACCAGGCTTAGAAAGGTATCTTTTAAACAGTAGTTATTGTTGTTGACTTGTTAGGTCATGTCTGACTCATTTGTAACCCCACGGACTGAAGTCCATCAGGCTTCTCTGTCCTTGGGATTTCCCAGGCAAGCATACTGGAGTGGGTTGCCATTTCCTTCTCCAGGGCATCTTCCCAATCCAGGGATAGAATTCATGTCTCCTGCATGGGCAGGTGGGTTCTTTACCCATGAGCCACCAGGGAAACCCATAAATAGTAGACATTCAATAATGGTTTATTGAATTACATTATGCAATATACAATTTCTCCTGCCTATCATTTTACACCCAGAAGGTGTAAAGAATTTGGGCATGAACAATAGAAAGCTTCCAAGGCTCATGTCTCTCTCACTGGTCATAGCCTGCTTTCTCCTCAACCTTGTCTTATAAATTCAATTTAATGCCAAAAGCATTTGAGTTGAGTTCTGTCAAGATTGAACAGTCCTTATTAACCACCTATTAGTACAAAAGTAAGTGATATTTAGCACCAAGAGTGATCTCCAGCAACCTAATGTATTGGTCAGCTTGGGCTGCCGAAACAAATATCAAAAACCAAGTGGCTTAAAGAACAAAAATTTATTTTCTCATAGTTCTGGAGGTTGGAAAGTTCAAGATTAAGGTCCAGCCAAGTTCAGTTTCTGGTGAGGGCTCTCTTCCTAGCTTGCAAATGGCCATCTTCTTGCTATGTGGTCACATGGCCTTTCCTCAGTGCAATCACGTGGAGAAAGAAAATGATCTCTTGCTCCCTTTTTATAAAACCATCAATTCTATCAGACTAGAATTCCACCCTTATAAATTCATATAACTCTAATTACCTCCAAAGAGGTCTATCTTAGAGGTATATCTACAAATAGTCACACTGGGGGATAAGGTTTCAGCATATGAATTTTAGGGGTACATAAAAGGGGTACATTCATCACGATCATTCCACTTCTGGTCCTACAAAATTCATGTCCTTCTTCCAGGGAAAATATATTAATTTCATTCCAAGAGCCCCTAAAAGTCTTAACTCATTCCTGTGTCAATTCTAAGGTTTAACGTCCAAAGTCTCATCAAAATATCATCAAAATCAGGTATGAGTGGGGACTGAGACACAATTCGTCCTGAGGAACAATTTCCCTCCAGTTCTGAACCTGTGCAACCAGTCAAGCCATGTGCTTCCCAAACACAATGGTAGGATGGACATAGGACAGGCATTCCCACTCCAAAAGGGAGAAATCAGAAAAAAGAAAGGAGGTGATAGATCCCAAGCAAGTCCTGAACCTAGTAATCAAACTTCGCCAGCTCTTAAGGCCCAAGAATAATCCTCTTTCATTTGGTACTCTGGGGGGGCAGCCCCTCGGCTGTAGATGGGGGTCCTACCTCTGATGCTCTGTTAAGCCAGGTCCTGCCCCCACGTTTCTGGAAGGCCCTGTCCCCTTGGATCTGCAGGACAATCCCACCCCAAGGCCATCTGGCCTAGTGAGACTGAGGTGGCGGTCCTGGTGACCTCTGACTGCCTTCAGGCTCATCTCTCTTCCTCTTGAAGAACACCCATTCACAGCCAAATCCATCAGCTCTATAGTACTGTCTTCAAATCCAAGAAGTCCAACAGCTTTCCTTCATTTTGCCCTGTATCTGTCCCCTTTTGTCCAAACTGGTGGTATTTCTGCTTATATAATCCCCACAACTCTTTATTGACTAACAGTCCAGCCATACTCTGGATGTTTTCTTCAAATTCTTTCTTTTTTTTTTTGCAAAATGATAGGCTGAGCATTTTCTAAATCTTCAAATTATGTTTAATTTATTCTTAATTCTTTCTTTGATTCATCTCTCCCCTTTTGCATTTTAAAATAACCAGTAAGAACAAAACACTTCACTATTTTACTTAGAAATTTCCTCAGCTAAATACTCAATTTCACTGCTTGCAAGTTCTATTTTCCACAAAATACTAGAATACACACAGTTCAGTCACATTTTTGCCACTTTATGACAAGGAATGTCTTTTCCTCCAGTTCCCAATAACATGTACTTCATTTCTGAGACCTCATCAGAATTGCCCCAACATCCATATTTCTAGTATGCACCTCAAATCTCTTCCAGCCTCTAGCCATTACCCAGTTCCCAAACTGCTTCCACATTTCAAAACATCCATTACAGCAGCACCCCACTTCTCAGTACCTAAATCTGTACTGGTCAGGGAGCATGAGAGAAACAGAATCAATAGGATGGATGGACAAATAGATAAGAAAGAAAAGAGAGAGAGAGGAGAGAAAGAGATTTCTTGTACGGAGATGGCTCGCACCATTATGGAGGCTGACAAGTCCCAGATCTGCAATCAGTGAACTTGAGACCCAGCCAAGCCAGCGTGTATCTCCAGCCTGAGGCTGCAGGCCTGAGAACCAGAAGAGCTAAGTCATGGTTGACTCTGTGTGACCCTATGGACTGTAGCTTGCCAGGGTCCTCTGTCCATGGGATTTCCCAGGTAAGAATACTGGAGTGGGTTGCCATTCCCTTCTCCGGGGGATCTTCCTGTCACAGGGATCGAACTCAGGTCCCCTGCCTTGCAAGCCGATTCTTTACCAGCTGAGCCACTTCCAGTCCAACAGCTGGCAGGCTCTAGACTAGAGAGTTGTTTTCTCAGATCCACTCCAAAGGCAGGAAACAACCAATGCTCCAGTACGTGCAGTCAAGCTGAGAGGACTCCTCTTATCCACGAGTGTGTCAACCTTTTTCGTCTGTTCAGGTTTCCAACTGATTGGACAGAGCCGCTGCATCGAAGAGGGTTATCTGCTTTACTCAGACTACTGGTTCAAAAGTCAGTTTCATCCAAAACCACCCACAAAGACAACCCAGAATAATTTTTGACCTAATATCTGGGTGCCCAGTAGCCCAGTCAAATTAATGCAAAAAATTAAACCATCATACCTACTTCCAGGAATTCCCTTATCAAACTGACATTCTCTGCCTTCTAATACAATAAATCCCATAGCTAGAGTTATTTTTCCAGTGATGAAAATTAATTTCATGGAGCAGTCAGGACCATCTTCTCAGACCTACCTTATTAATAATGACCTACATCTGTGAGATGGATGGCCAGGGTACAGTATATATTATATATATATATATATATATACATATATATATATATATACACACACATACATACAGTCTATGTGTGGCATTTTTCTCCATGCAAAGGTAACTAAGTCCATATGAAGCCCAAGCATGAGATTTTGGCTTCACAACAGTATGCTAAATTCTTACTAACTGGGCTCCCTAGTTATTTTTTTTTTACTTTATGATTCTTCTCAGATGAAACACTGATTGTTTAATTGCCTCTCAAGAGTGCATTTCTAGGTGTTACAGAAGTTACAGAGATAAACAGTCAAGAATTTCAAACTTTAAAGGACTCAGAATTTAGAAGGGGAGAGAAACACAAGTGATTACAATGTAAGGCAGAGTGAACTAAGAAAGAGAGAAAAAAAATGTTCAAGTAGTATGTTAAAAGGCAATGCAATATTACTTCCAGAAGAGAGGATACCAACCGCTTCTCTAAAGATGTGGGCAAAGAAACCTGGTCTTACACAATCGTGCGTGTGTGTTACATACACATAATAAAATACAGATATACTTGTACAGAATCCTTTAGCTCCTTCTATTTAATTCTACTACATGAATACAATTCAGATAGAATTAAAAATAAGAGGCCACCTACCAAAAGTTTAACATCTCTATTTAGGTGAAGAATTTCTATGAGAATTCATTCTGATCATTACTGTCTTCCTGGAGGATTTGAACTAGACCAGAGATCATCAGATCATGGTTTCAAGCCAGGAGCCCTTTAATCAAGCAGTACCTTGGAGGGAAGTTCAATATGTAAGCAAGTAAAGAATGGCAGTGTAGACAGGAAGGGAAAGGAGTTCCATCTTCCCGCAGCCTTCCTCCCACTCGTCCGAGCCCCTTGGGCTCCACAGACTCCAGGGTGGAGGCCCCTTGAGATGATCATCGACTCCCTTCCTGCTGCCACTGTCTCTGATTCGAGTCTGTCTATGGAGAGACACTAGAGGTCCAGAAGCCTGGTCGAGAAGGAACAGCATGTCGTGTGAGGCTTGGAACCCTCCCTGGGAGCCTCCCCTGTACTGGAGAAGGAAGCCAGGCACATGTGAGCAGCAGGAAAGCAAAGCATTCACGCAAGGGCCCATCCCACGAAGAAAGGCTTTCAGAAAAGGAAGTTGGTAAGAAGTTAAGGAAGACGTCAGCAGCAAGGGGGTAAAGCAAGCCATGTGTTTTTATCCAAAAACATTTTGATTAGGATTGAATGCAGAATCCACAGATCAACTGCTGAACTGAAGGTGGGCGCCCAAGACAGCAGGCATATCACCCTTCCTGCAGCTCTGCTGGCTCAGCCTGGCAAAGCAGGGACTCCTGAGGGGCTTCGGGGCACCCGCTCAGGTCTGACGCAGCAAGCCAAGAGGCAGAACAATGGCACTCTAGTATCAGTGATTTGCACTGAGTCAAAACCACAGTAACAGCCTTTCATGGGAGATAAAGGGAACATGGGCTCTTCTATCTGCATCCAGGAACAGAGCACAAGCCCACTTTCTAGAGCTGGTTCCAGATGTCTCTTCCATCTCTTTAGAGCCCACGGGCCTCCAACAGCCCATGTTCAGTGTCGCCTTTCATGCACAAGGAAGTCATTTCAGATCCAGGAAATGCAATGCAGTTCTTTGCCTACCAAATGGCCTTCTTGCTCACCTACAGGGCTGTTCAAAATTGGTCTTCCTGGCACATGGACTCTCAGAAGACAGAGCCATGTGCTGTTTGCTCTGTGACAGAGAAGGAAGTCAACCCTGGCCTCTCTTTGGTCATGGCGCTGCCAGGAAGTGCCCAGTTACAGAGGACATGCTGTCTCCTCCTGCTAAGTGTTCTCAGTTTGAGGCATCCAGGTGCCTCATTTGGTACTCTCGCTAATCCTTTGCTAAACGTCACTATAAGAGTTAACAGAATCTGCTTCCATTAGCCCATCAATGAGGAAAAAAACCTACATTCTCTAAATAAAAGTCCCTGGCACTGGAAAGCAAAGTGAGCGCTGGATTAACTCTGTCATTTGCTGGGTGCATGACTTCGAGAAGGCACATTACCTCTCTGACCTTCAGGGGCATCAACCTGGGATTACAATACACACTCCCAAATCAATAAATATTTATTGAGTGCCTGCCTCCTGTGTGTCAGGAGTCATGCTAATTGCTAAGGATGTTCTGGTGAACCAATCAGACCTGGCCTTTGCCCTCACATAGCTTAAAGGCTAGTAGGGGAGAAAGAAATCAAATCAGCAAAAAATACATTAATTGCCAATGTGATATGTTCAGAGGATAGAAAAGTGTTTAGAAAGAAAGAAAGATGGGGTTGGGAATGGACTTTCTTCTTGCTGAAGAATGAAAAAAAGCATCTCTGAGGGGAGAGATGAGAAAAGCCAGCTAAGGACAGCAGCAGAGGAGGAGGATTCCAGGCCAAAGGAACATCACTGGCAAAGGTTCAGAGAGAAGGAAGGACGTGGTATGCTCAGAACTTGAAAAAGCTCAGGTGTTTGGAGCAGGGAGCTTGGAACAGGAAAGGCTGTGAGACAGAAGGCTAGGGATATGGCTGGCTGAGTGAGGGTACTTCTGGAAGATCCAGCACTGCGCAGAGCACAGAGTAGGCCCTCAGTTAACATGGGCTCCATATAAAGGCTTTGTTTGGCTGGTAGAAGACATTTTAATTTAAAATGCAAGTGATTTCTAAGAATCCTTATATTTCAATGATTCTAGTCCACAATTTGCTGATGAAAACATTTAAAAGAGTCCCTTGTCCTTTGTAAACCACAAAACCAGCAGAACAATGGTGGAAAGAGAATCCAACCCTTAGAGCCACTCTCCCATCCACCCAGAGGAATGATGCACTATATAAATGCTGTTTAGACCAACATGCTTGGTCCAAGGGAAGCAAGAAATGCTTCTGTATCTACAGACATTCTGCAAGGTTAACATCATTTCATAGTTCCCATTCTTTCATGAAGATCTAGTTGCCTCACATACCAAGAAAAAAGGTTGGAACTGCTTCAGTTCAGCTCAGTTCAGTCACTCAGTTGTGCTCCACTCTTTGCAACCCGATGGATTGCAGCACGCCAGGCCTCCCTGTCCATCACCAACTCCCAGAACTTGCTCAAACTCACGTCGGTGATGCCATCCAGCCATCTCATCCTCTGCCATCCCCTTCTCCTCCCATCGTCGTCTTTACCAATGAGTCAGTTCTTCGAATCAAGTGGCCAAAGTACTGGAGTTTCAGTTTCAGCATCTGTCCTTCCAAAGAATATTCAGGACTGATTTCCTTTAGGATGGACTGGTTGGATCTCCTTGCTGTCCAAGAGACTCTCAAGAGTCTTCTCCAATACCACAGTTCAAAAGCATCAATTCTTTGGCGTTCAGCTTTCTTTATAGTCTGGAATTGCTTAGGTATCCCATTAAAAAGACTCAGACAGTCAAAAGCAATTTAGAAAATTCTAGGCACAGCTACAGCATTTGCTTATGCTCAAAAGCATTAGCTTTCACAATCACATCTTATCTGAGTGCCATGTCCTCTTCTGATGACCCATGTCTTCTTTCTCTAGTCCCAACATTTCTATCATTCAGTGGCAATCAAGCATGAATACAGGGCCACTGAAAAGGCAGGATTAAAACTACAAAAAAGTTCATTTTCCTAGAGTAACATCTGTTACTTGTGATAGAAAGAGCAAGGGATTTGCAGTGAGACAGAGTTGGACCCAACCCGCAGCTTTGCCATGCAACTGGTCATACAAACTTCTGTTCTTTTCTGAGTCTCAATTTCCTTTTCTGGCAAACAGAGATAACACCTAACTGGCAGAACCTTTCTGGCTTTAAAAAAGATCACATCTAAAATGCCCTAGCCCCTTGTATGACACACAACAGGCACAAAGTAACAAAAGACCAGTGCTGGCAGGTGGCCCATGCTGGGGACATAGCAAAGCCCTTCCTGGCAAGGCTGCTGCCCAGAGGCCTGGCCACCTGCACAGATGATGAACAGAGAGCTAGGGCGGCCAGGAGAGGTCGGTGCCTTTGAGCTCACCATTGTCTGAAATTTCCCATTGGGCCTCAAGCCCCCCAGGGACTCTGTCCTACAAGAAAACTGAGGGCTCCTGTGGGGCAAGGGGACCAGGGACACCCACAGAGCCCAAACTCGGCCTCACTGGGTAGAGCCACCAGACAAGCATCCACTGTTAAAGACTTAAACAAAACTACAACGGTCCCTAGTTCTGTGCCAGAGAAACACCATTTCAGGGAGATTTCTCAGGTTTTGCCACCACCCTGGCTCACATCTTTTTTGCCAGATAGATCCTTGTTTGTTCTTCCTGTCTTTCTGATCAATACCCTTGTTAAATTCTGCCTATAGACTCACACTTGGTTAAAATCAGCCCAGTTCTCCTTTGCCTCTTATAAATTCTTAGTTTAGCATTTCATTTCTTCCTCTAGGAGACTGATGAGTCTCAATCCGAAACATTTTAATTTCCTAAGAAAGCGGCTTATTTAGTTAAAAATGAGACCAAAGTCTTATCAAGTGGCATAATGTGCTTGATCTTGATAAAATAACCGAGGATCAAAAATCACATTATTCCAGGAATGTGCCACTCTCATTTATATGACCATGTTAAGTAGGAAAACATTAGTAAAAGAAAGGAGCTTTTATATTTGGCATTCACACATTGACTTGAAATCCACAAAGCCGAGTTTTATATAACACAATAATGGAGCCTCCTCCCAATCTCCATTTATTACCAAGTCATAACGAGAATGCTTTTACTTCATTTCACAGAATAGGAAAAATAGAGGGAAGAGCCCTTCAGTTTACAAATGAGGATATCAAGGCTCAGCTAATTCATCTAGTGCAGGAGGAGGGGAGAATGAGCAGGGCTGGACTTCAGTACGGCCAACAACAACGAAAAGGAAAGAGACTGGGATAATCCACAACCGCGGCAGCGTGAGCAGGGTGATGGCAGAGCTTGTCCGGAAGGCCTGGAGACTAGACGGGCAGCTGGTGGGTGTGCACCAGGCACAATCAGTGACAGCAGAGTATCACCAACATGGCGTCAGTCCATCTGCGTACAAGTTGCACCTCGTATCAGCCTGTAGGAGCACAGGCAGTCGGGCACTTATCCTTACCCCTGGCTTTATTATTATGACAACCCCAGGGAGAGGAAGTCTAACTCAATAAACATTTAGCCAATGCTAGGAATGCCTGATGGTCACCCCCAGCCTACCTGCTGCAGTCTTCTTTTGAGAAGACTGCCCTCCTTATTCATTCTGATCTTACTACACTTGGATACAAATGCTTAGTGATGAAGGAGAAAGAGAGCAAAGGTGCCAAATGTGGGGAAATTCAGAAAGTTGGCTCTTAAAAGCATCATCCAAAGAACTGTCTATCTCCGAACTGGTCCCTAGTTCAGCCTTGGGCAAAGGCCCCCGCTGAGACGAGGGGAAGGGCAGAAGCTGCAGCGAGGTGACCAGGACTGAGTCTTCCAGTCAATGTTCTAAGCAGAGGTTTTGGAAGCAAAGAGATGCGAAGCCACACTTCTCAAACCTCTCATTGTCTAAACGAGCTTCCTCGCTCCGCCCCGATAGCCCTCCCCACATTGGCCAACGGCCCCACCCAAGGCGCGAGCACAGTGGCTGTGACTGCGTCAGCACGGGGGGAGAGGGCAATGCAGGCTCTAGATGCTGTTGATTCTTAAAGGTGGGGGATGGGCCGTATTCTCCGTTTTCAGGCTGGGACCAAACATGAGACTCAGAGCAGATGCCCGGATTCACAATGTTGCTTAGCCAGAGGTGGAAGCTGCTCCCATCAGCATCATGGAGAGCAGGCCCAGCCTCAGTAAGCCTCATGGAATGTTCGGGGTCCTCTGCTTGCCTCACCTACCTGCTGATTTTCTAGGGCAGAGCCTCATGGCTCAGCTGGAAATGCTGGCGAGGTTTCCACACACAGTATAGGTGGCTGAGTTCTGCTGTAATTTTTTTTTTTCTTAGTACTTTCTCAGTGACATTTCACCTGCCAGTACTTGAACTATAGTTGGATAGCTCTATTTCAAAGAATGATTTCACAAGCTTTAAAAAAAAAAAAAAGTCAAGACATTACCTTACCCTTAATCTAATAAGCCCCTGGGCTGGCAGATGCCCTCGTGTCCCAGGCAATGGTGCTGATATCTTGGAGTCATTCTCGCCTCTTCCACTATATGTCACTTCACCTTCAGCATCGAGACACTTTCCAAAGTTCCTCCTGAATCTTGAGAGCTCAGCTCAGTTTGCTATAGAAACTCAGTGGGCAGTTGCCATTTAAAACTCCTAGCTTTCATGTTTAGCTAGAGTCAAAATTTTTCATTAAACTCATGCTTAGTATAGTACCAACCACTCTTTAGAGACACCTGTGAGGGACGTTTCATGCAGTTTCACAAACCAGAGCCCAGATGGAACAATCCCCATTCTTATTCCCCCAGGAGAGCCAGAAATACCCCCTCAAAGGAACTGAGTATCTTCTGCTTCTTTGCTCTTTAGACAGATGTTCAGAGACGCGTCTTCCATGCAGTCTCTAATCCACACCAGTTTTCCCCACTGACCTCTGAAGCAGTCTACCTGGAGCCGGGGGTGGGGGGTGGTGAGAAAGCTGAGTAGGATGAAACACTAAAGCCCCTGAATACAGATGGAGGCAAGAATGTTTGCCTGGCTTCTCCCTTCTCTTCCTTGGCTCTGTCAGCCATGTGGACAAATCACCCATTTGGGCATTCTCACTGCAGAATTCTAATTTCTCTTTGTTCAAGCTTTTGCAGTGATCACCATATAGTCAACCCTCATCCTACCCCCTGCTAGACCTTCCAGTAACAGGAAGTATTTCTGGGGATGGTTTATACTCAGGCCTGGTATGCGCTCTAGAGAGGCTCACTTAGTAGCTCTAATAATGAAAGTCTTAAATCTAAACTTTGTATAGCATCAGAGAAAATCTGGATACAATCTCAGTTGAGAAGCCCCAGCTTAGAGCCTATATTAGTTTACTAGGGCAGCCATAACAAAGTACCACAGGCTGAGTGGCCTAAACATAAACACTGATTTCTTCACAGTTCTCAAGGATATAAGTCTGAGATCAAGGTGTGGGAAGAGTTGGTTTCTTCTGAGGCTCTTTTCCTTGGTTCATAGATGGATCAACCTTTATTGTTATCCCTCTGTGTGAGTCTGTGTCCTAATTTCCTCCTCTTACAAGGAAACCTGTTATACTAGATTAGGGTCCATCCTAATAGAGAGCAAACCAGTCCATCCTAAAGGAAATCTGCCCTGAATATTGGTGGAAAGGACTGATGCTGAAGCTCCAATACTTTGGCTACCTGATTCAAAGAGCTGATTCACTGGAAAAGACCCTGATGCGGGGGAAAATGAAGGCAAAAGTAGTAGGGGGATGAGATGGTTAGATAACATCATCAACTCAATAGACATGAATCTGAGCAAACTCCAGGTGATAGTGAAGGACAGGCAAGCCTGGCGTGCTGCAGTCCATGGGGTCACAAAGAGTTGGACGCAACTTAATAACTGATAACAACAGCAATAATGATCTCATTTTAATTTAATTACCTCCTTAAAGACTCTATCTCCAAATGGAGTCACACTTTGAGATATTGGGGGTTAGGACTCAACATATGCACTTTGAGGGGACACAAGTGAGCCCATAACAAAATCTTTCATTCAAAGCCTGGTCCACAGGCCAGGAGCAGCAGCATCACTTGGGAGCACAGTAGAATGACAGAGCCACAAACTTCATGTCAGACCTACCTCCTTAGAATCTGCATAGTAACAAGACCCCCAGGTGATCTGTATATACATCAACATGTGAGAAGCACTGACTCAGAGCACTGTTGGGTCAGCAGATTGTTGTGCACACCAACAATTTCATTTAATATGTTTTAATGAAAGGTTTTACACCCCTGGTAAAAAATTTCTAGCATGTAGTACCAGAGAGAGGAAACACATCTGAAGAAAATGAAAACACAAATTTGAAAGGATACATGCACCCCAATGTCCACAGCAGAATTAGTTACAATGACTAAAATATGGGAGCAACCTAAGTGCTCATCAACAGAGGAATGGATAAAGAAGATGTGGGGTACATACACAAATACGTACATAATGGAATATCAGTTCAGTTACTCAGTCGCATCCAGCTCTTTGTGACCCCATGAACCGCAGCACGCCAGGCCTCCCTGTCCATCACCAATTCCCAGAGTCTACCCAAATTCATGTCCATTGAGTCAGTGATGCCATCCAACCATCTCATCCTCTGTCATCCCTTTCTCCTCCTGCTTTCAATCTCTCCCAGCATTAGCGTCTTTTCAAATGAGTCACTCAGTCATAAAGAAGAATGAAATGTCACCATTTGCAACAACAGAGATGGACCTAGAGAGAATTATGCTCCGTAAAGTCAGAGAAAGACAAATACAGTATGTTTTCACTTCTATGTGGAATCTAGAAAAATAAAACAACAAACAAATATAACAAAAGAGATACAGACTCACAGATAAAGAGACGGAACTAAAGGTTACCTGTGGGGATAGGAGAGGGAGGAGCAAGTTGGGGAAGGGAGTAAAGAGGCACTGTTGACTAGGTATAAAATAAGATATAAGGTTGTAACGTACAGCACAGGGTATACAACCTCTATTTTTAAATAACTTTAAATGAAGTATAATCTATAAAAATATTGGATCACTATACTGTGTATCTAAAACATAACAGTGTTAATCAACTATACTTCACTGTTTAAAAAGGAATAAATGAGGGTCCCAAATCACTCCAGAAATCACACCATGAGAATGGATGCCTATTTTGTTTATGCATGAGGCCAGACCCTTGGATGAAACCAAGATGTACCACCCAGGGATCTGAGTCTAAGAGCAAGAAGGTTTACCTGGATGTTTTCAATAATTAGAGATAGGACTCGTAAGTATTCCTTCACACTTTACCTAAAACATCCACGAACATCCACTTACGTGATGGGTATACTATGCTAGGCACTGGGCATACAAACAGAAATAAAACCCAGTCCCTGACCTTGTGTGAGGGGCAACATTAGAGAAACACTTAGGGAACATGGAGGAGAGTTTCTTAAACCAACCTGGGGACACCTCAGCTTCCCACTTATTGGGAACCTGTAAATGTATAACCTGATAGGAGTGTCCCCTTCCTCCACTCAGATGCCCTGGAGCCAATGGGCTGTCTGGCAAAAACAGCAACTGCTGATGGAAGCTATTCTGTCCTAGAAGGTAAGAGGAGGGACTTTCAGGGCATCCATGTTGAGTTAGGCTGTGATGACTTCTATTGGAAGGTTAAAAGGGAGCAAGCAACTAATTCCCCAAGAAAGTAAAGAATAGCTAAGAGAACTTCCTTGAGTCCATTGAGAGCTTCCCAAAATGGAAATTCTAAGTTCAGATCTGCCAAGGGACAGAGAGACCTGATCCACCTGGTGAACCTATCAATGCACCCACCAAGCTCACGTTCTTTACCTGGCAGAGTCCTGGGCACATATTTATCCCAGGGCAGGGAGTGTGCCAGGTCTGGACCACGTACTTTCGTATGACAGCTCATTAATTCAGTCCTCACAATAATACTGCAAGGTAGCTTATCATTATCCCATTTTATAATTGAAATGGAACTTAAAGGGTTTGGATATGCTCAAGTCATGCAGTTTTTAAGCACAGAAACAGTATCAAATCCAGATCTAAATCTGTTAACAACTTGCTCAAGCTCAAAGCTTGTAATCTTTCCAGAACATTATGCTGCAAACAAAATGATCAGGTTCTAGGGTAGTGGGAACAAGGCTTTTTTTTTTTTTTAAAGGCAGTCTCTTATTCATCAGAAATTGTCCATTTGATGCCTTAATGTTCACAGTGTACACACAAGGCCACAGTTAAGCCTTGCAACTCATAAATGTTATTTTTCTTGCTAATAAATGCATTTTGTGTAATAAATAAGGGCTTTGGAAAGCAGCCCCATTCCTTCCAGATGGGATGGAAGCTAGGCGTGTGGGTTGCCCTGCTGGTCCCTCCCCAGCTTCCTCCATTCTTGTCGCATTTCCCAGAGTGAGGAGAAGGGCACAGCTTAGAATTTCTGTTCTTTAAAGTGGAACAAAGGCCTTCTCTTACTTTTCCCCAACCCCTTAAGATAGATATTTTTATTTAGAAATTTAGCCTGTGGAAAAAACTGCAATCAAATAAGATGGGGAAATTCCCATTTTGATCCTTATTATTCTTCTTCTCAGGCAGCTGATAGACGCATAAGCTAAATACAAATCCAAAGAGTATGTTAAAGAACAGATTTAGGTTGTTTGTTTTTTTATTATGCATGTAGTATACCAATAAAATTCAATGGGGAAAGAATCGTTTCTTAACAAATGGTGCTGGGACCATTCTATTATAACATACAAAAGAATGAAGTTGGATCCCTTTTTCATACCATACAGAAAAATTAACCAAAATAAATCACAGATCAAACAATAAGAGCTAAAACTATTAAACTCTTAGAAAAAAAATATAAGTGTATATGTTTATGACCATAAGTTAAGCAAACCCTTAATTATGACACCTAATGCACAAGAAAAAAAAACTGGATTATATGAAAACTAAAACTTTGTGTTGCAAAAAATACCATCAAACAAGTGAAAACACAACCCACAGAATAGAAGAAAATATCTATGAACAATTTATCTGATAAGAGATTTGTATCAGAATATATAAAGAACTGTTAAAACTAAATAATTTGAAAGATAATTACAAAATAGGCAAATGAACTCAGCAGATATTCCCCCTGAAAAAGATAGACAAATGGTCAAGAGACACATGAAAAGTTGCTCAACATCATTAATCATCAAGGAAACAGAAATCAAAACCACAATGAGATACCACTTCACACCACTGGAAGGGTGATACTCAAAAAGGCAAGTGCTGAGCGGAGTTCCAAGTGCTATACAGAAGGTTTCTGCTGGTTATCCATTTTAAATACAGCAGTGTGTACATGACCTTCCCAAAGTCCTTAACCATCCCTTCCCCCAGCAACCTTGCTTAGTGTTAAATGCCAGCCTGAATAGGAGTGAGGTTTGGGGGAGAATGGAAATATGTATAGGTATGGCTGAGTCCCTTCACTGTTCACCTGAAACTATTACAACATTGTCAACTGAATAAACCCCAGTACAAAATGTTTCTGGTGTTAAAAAAAAAAAAAAAGGTGAGTGCTGGTGATGGAGAGACAGTGGACGCTAGTAAACTGCTGACAGGAATGTAAAAAGATGCAAGTGCTTTGAGAAACAGTGAGGCAGTCCTCACCCATCAATTCTATTCCTAGGTGTATACCCCCAAAAAATGGAAACATACATCTACTCCAAAGCTTGTACAGGGATGTGAACAGCAGCATTATTCATAGAAGCCAAGTAAAGTGTAAACAGCTTGTATGTCCATCAGCTGATGGAAGAGTGAACAAGCTGTGGATACATCCACACAATGTAACAGTATTCAGCAATAAAAAGAAATGAAGTTCTGATACACGCTTGCTCCAACACAGATGAACTTTGAAAATATTCTAAGCAAAATAACCTAGTCAGAAAAGCCACACATTTCAATGGTGTAATTCATAAGAAGTGACTGCAAATGGGTATGGGGGTTCTTCTGAGGGTTATGAAAATACTTTAAAATCAACAGGAGAGATGCTTGCTCCACTCAGTGAACTTTGTAAAAACTGCAGAATCGTACACTTTAAATGGGTGAATTACATGGTATGTGAGCTTTATTTCAATAAAGCATATGAACATAAGCACATATATGTATGTAATACACATGCATACAAATATGTGTGTTAAAATGCCATATAAAACCTAGGCAATATTAAGAATGGAATGAAGCACCTCCAAGCACCTTGTTTCAATCTGGTGAGTGGGACTGTGTGCCAGAGGTAGAATGAAAAGCAACTAGATAATGTTGCTTTCTAAAAAAACAGCTTTACTGAGGTATAATTTATATGAGACAAAATGTCTGCGTTTGAAGCTTAGAGTTTGATAAATTTTGACAAATGTAACCACCAACATCATCAAGATAGAGAATATTTTTATTGCCCCCAAATTTTCCCTTGTGCATCTTTATGCCCAAAGCCTAGCTTCAGGCAACGATAATCTGCTTTAAGTCCCTATAGGACAGTTTTGCCTTTTCCATAATTTCATATAAGTTAAACCATACAGCGTGTACTACTTTAGATCTGGGTTTTAAACAAACTCAGCCTAATACAGGTGATATTCAACTGTGTTGTCATGGGTATCTTTGGTTCATTGCTTTTTTAAAGATTGTTGATAATATTACTCCATATAAATATCAGAGAAGGCAATGGCAACCCACTCCAGTGTTCTTGCCTGGAGAATCCCAGGAACAGGGGAGCCTGGTGGGCTGCCATCTATGGGGTTACACAGAGTCGGACACGACTGAAGTGACTTAGCAGCAGCAGCAGATGAGTATATTAAGATTTGTTTATCCATTCATCTGCTTATGAACATTTGGGATTTTCTGATTTGGGTTTTTATGATCATTAAGGTACAAGTTTTAGTGTGGACATAAGTTCTCAGTGCTCTTTGGTAACTATATAGAAGTGGGATACATAGGATTTTATGCTAAGTATATGCTTAACTTCATAAGAAACCATCAAGTGAACTGAACATCGCTCAGTTGGGTCCGACTCTTTGCAACCCCATGGACTATACAGCCCATGGAGTTCTCCAGGCCAGAATACTGGAGTGGGTAGCCTTTCCCTTCTGCAGGGGATCTTCCCAACCCAGGGATTGAACCCAGGTCTCCTGCACTGCAGGCAGATTCTTTACCAGCTGAGCCACAAGGGAAGCCCTGATTCCCAAAATATTCAATATCATTTTGCCTAACCACCAGTAATAAATGAGGGTTGAAGTCTTTTTAATTTTAGTCACCCTAAAGTGAGTATCTCACTGATTTTAAATGTGTTTCCTTGATGACTAAAGCATCTTTCCATGTGCTTTTTGTCCATTCATATATCTTCTCTTGTGAAGTGGCTGTCCAAGTCTTTTGCCTATTTAAAAAATTGAATTGACTTTTTATTACTGAGTTATATGTGTTCTTCATATATTCTGGATTCAAATCCTTTATCAGCTAAGTTATTTTCATCTATGGGTAGAAATTTCATTTTCTTAACAGTGTCCTTTTAAATAATGTTTTTGATGAAGTCCAATGCATTTATTTTTTCTGTTTCGAACTTGATGCGCCCTAAGAAATCTTTGCCTACCCTGTGGTTGCAAAGAGTTCCTATGATTTCTGTAAGTTTTACAGTTTTGTAAGTTTTTATATATTTCAAGCTAATTTTTGTGTCTAGTGTGAATCAAAAGTTGAGGTTCATTTTTGAGTATGAATAACAAGTTTTTAGCACCATTTGTTGAAAAGATTATTTCTCCATTGAAGTACTGTCTTCGCACCTTTCCAAAACTACCATGACTCCTCAGGTTTCTGTTGTTCAGCCACACACACACTTCCCTCCCATGCCCTCTTACTTAACCACAGCAACCACCAATCTGTTCTCCATTTTGACCATTTTGTTGTTTCAAGAACGTTATATGAACGAAATTATAAAGTATATCACCTTCTGAGGTTGCTTTTTACTCTGTTGTTCTGTATTTACCCCCATATAATGCTCTTCCTCGGAGAAGGCAATGGCAACCCATTCCAGTACTCTTGCCTGGAAAATCCCATGGATGGAGGAACCTGTTAGGCTGCAGTCCATGGGGTCGCTAGGAGTCGGACATGATTGAGCAACTTCCCTTTCATGCATTGGAGAAGGAAATGGCAACCCACTCCAGTGTTCTTGCCTGGAGAATCTCAGGGACAGGGGAGCCTGGTGGGCTGCCGTCTATGGGGTCACACAGAGTCGGACACAACTGAAGCCACTTAGCAGCAGCAGCAGCAACGCTCTGCCCTCACCTGTGGGGATCTAAGTTTCATTGATACTAGTCACCTTGCATCTTAAGAACTTGCACTTCAGGTCTGCTGGTGAAGGATTTTGTCCACTTTGTTTCTCTGAAAAAGTGCTCATTTCATATTTGTTCCTGAAGGCTATTTTTACTGTATGTAAAGGTCTAGGTTAACAGTTTATTTGTGGTTTAGGTTATTAGCTTATTTGGGCTTCCCTTGTGGCTCAGATGGTAAAGAATCCACCTGCAATGCAGGAGACCTGGGTTTGATTGCTGGGATGGGAAGATCCCCCGAAGAAGGGAAAGGCTACCCACTCCAGTATTCTGGCCTGGAGAATTCCATGGACTGTAGAGTCCAAGGGGTTGCAAAGAGTTGGACACAACTGAGCAACTTTCACTTATTTGGTGGTTGTTTTTGTTTCAGCATTTTAAAGATAACACTTCATTTTCTTCCATTTAAAAAAGTTTCTGACAAGAAGTATTTGGACAATGTTATCTTTATTCCCCTGTAAGTAATGTTTGATGTCTGTATATAGTCTTTTTCTGTTTTTAAAATTTTCTATTTATAAACTGTTTTCAGTAATTTGACCAGTAATTCTTTTGATGTAATTTTCTTTGGTGTTTATCTTGATTGGGGATTGTTGAGCTGCTTGGATATGTGAACTTACAATTTTCATAAAATTTAGAAAGATTTTAGCCATTATCCCTATTTTTTTTTTTTACTCTCCTCCCTTTAAGAGACTACAGTTACATGCATATTTATAATAGCTCTTTTAATGGGCTTATCTTCTCATTATATCTTAACTGCCATTTTGAGCCTTTTTCTATTAACTGATCTTTCTCTTAATTATGGACTTTTTTTTTCTCTAATGCATGTCTAATAATTTTGGACTGGATATTGGAAATTGTGTCTTTTATGCTATTGAATGTTGGATTTTATTGTCTTTAACGAGTGTTGGGCTATATTCTCTAAGGCAGTTAATTTACTTGCATATTAGCTTTATCTTTTAAGTTTTATTAGAACCTTAATAAGCAGAGTTTGGGCTTCCCTGATGGCTCAGAGGGTAAAAGAATCTGCCTGCAAAGCAGGAGACACGGGTCTGATCCCTGAGTTGGTAAGATCCCCTGGAGAAGTGAATGGCAACCCACTCCAGTATTCTTGCCTGGAGAATTCCATGGACAGAGGAGCCTGGTGGGCTATAGTCCATGGGGTCAGAGAGTCAGACATGACAGCATGACTAACACACAAGAGTTTAGTCTAGGACTCATTTAATTCTATTACTAAGCCTTGACTCTTTGGGGTTTTGGATTGCCCTCAACCTTCATCAGGAAGCCTCCACTCTAGCTGATTAGAACTCACACTTCTACTAACCCTGTATTACCAGTAGGAATTCGTCAACTTACAGGTACTCAGTCATTCTTTGCCTGCCTCATGTGGTTTCACCCTACAGTTAGTACTCAGAAGCAGACACCGAGGACCTCTTTGCAAATGAGAATTTCCTACACAGCACATTCCAGCACCTCAGTGTCTCCAAATTCTCATTTCTATCTCCTAAATTCAGTGATACCACCACGCTAAGCTTGAGTCTGTACTGTGGTCCAGAAAGTGCCTCCAGACAGAAAGCTAATATTCCCACAGGGCTCACTTCACTTGTTTCCCTTCTCAGAGGGGTCAGAAAACTGTACTGCCTGTTGTCTGCTATCTGAAGAGAGTTGTTATATGGACTCTGCCTGGTTGTCTAGCTTTTTCAGTAGGAGAACAAGTTCAGTCCAGTTATTCTCTCACATATGGAAGTAGAAGCAACTGATGCTATGAAATGCACCGCCCCCCTAAACCCGTTTCTGGTGGTATTCAATGTCCAAGATGTGATTCGGGTTTGATGGTTTCCTCTGAACCCAGAACACTATGGGCTTCCCCAGCACAAGAGTTGGGATGAAAAAGCATAGGGCACTTTCCGAGCAGAGATTTTCACAATGCTTTCCCCACTGTGAGCAACGTCATCCGAATGCCCTCCCCAAACCCCTGTTTTAGACGCACTTACACCTCGGCTAACAGCCGCAGCCTCTGTTAGTCAGCCAGCTCCCCCCACGCTCTTATCCTGGTCCCAGCATTATCACACCTCATCAGTGGCATGCCAGGTCCGCCCTTCCTTAATGTTTGCTGTCAAGGTGAAGGTCTCTGACAGAGGGGGATGAGGGCTGGCCCCCTGCAGAGTGAACCTTTCTAATGTCACTATGGTCCTTGGCAATATTTACACATTCTTCCCACACTAGTTGCCTGTTTCCCTCCCCTCTCAGCACCAACAAGCTTCATAGTGGTGAGATCCTTAGGCCTGAGGTACATAAATCATCATCACTCCAACTCACTCCTCCACACCATCCTTCCTTAGGGTGACTAAAACTGTCTTTGGATGCTGGTACCAGCTCTGCCACTTATTAGCTGGGTAGACCTAGGCTATTTACTTACTCCCTGTGAACTTGTGTTCATACTTTGGCATACAGGTCATACATTCTGTATACTTTTACAGTTATTTTAAGGCTTAAGCCAGATAATCCATAGTAAAGTACCATACCTGGGCCACAGCAAATGCTTAATAATGTTAGATGTGCTGGTGATGATTAAAGGTAGCTTTTCATCTAGTCTACATTCCATCCCTCTTCCCAGCCTATTATAATTACTCCTTAACTACTGATTACACATGTTAAGAATCATTTCATGTCTACTCAGATTTTCCATATTTAAAAACAAAAAGGAGTATGTTTTTTTCTTCCCTTTTCCAGCTCTTCATAAACATGATTTATCAACTCTAAGTTTTCTACCATCTCATGCTTAACTCCCTCTAATCCAGCTTTTATCCACCAACACTTTTTATCTCTTCTAAAAATCACCAGTGGCCTCTAGGCCATATTAAATAGCCTTCAGAAAAAGCCTACTAGTCTGTGGCCTTTCTACAGCTTTTGACAGAATTGCCCATTCTCCTCTTCTTTGGCTCTAAGAACCACGAAATTTCACTTCCTGCCTGAGGCAGACTGATCACTGGTCTTACTCCATCCTTGTCCTGTGCAGTATCATTACCCCCACCCCAACAATGGCCTTACGGTAGGTGCAATACAAGTGTGTACTCCTTGTGTTTGGACCTAACCACGTGACTTCATCTGAAAAATGAGATACAAGAAAGTTTACCATGAACTTGGGCTTGAAATGTGCTTGCGTAGTTGGGATTTCCCTCTCGTGCCCCTGCCTTGTGCCGTGAGAGGAACATGCTACTGATTCAAAGGCACAAAAAGAAAAGGGAAGACAAAAGTAACACAGGAAGTGGTTAAGGAGAAACTACTCCTGATACACCTGACAGTAAATAATCGCAGAGACTAGTGATCATAAAAGATATAAACCAAAGAATTTAAAAGTTCAGACAGACCAACAACCCCAAACAACACTGAGAAGGTAGTAAGAAATTTAGATAAAATACTAGTAAATACAGTTCAGATAAGCAGAATTGGTAGCCTCCGATTTAATTTTTAAAGCTTCCAAGTGATTCTAATATGCAGCCAGGTTTAAGAGTTACTCATCTAAACCACTTGGGATGGCTTTGTTTCCCTCGGCTTGTAATATATTTATGCCCAATGAGGCACAGAAAAGTCTGCTGAGGGTGGAGGTGAAAGTTTCTGGGAAATGTTTCCTTACTTTCAACAGGAGGCAAAGGGAGAAAGTTCTTTTCTACATCTGCTGGGCACTGCGGTACCTGCATGTGAACCTTGGAACTCTGGCCAAGGGTAATGCCAGTGTGGGAGACGCCAGAGGAGAAAGATGGGAGGAACCTGATACTGCTGCAAAGCCGCTGGGTTAAACTGTGCAGAAGCTCTAAGTTACGGCATCTTATAGCGCGACAGAATAAAGTTTTCCAATGTTTAAGCTAATAGGAGTTTGAAATTTCTGTCTATAGCTGAAAGCATGCTAACTGATGACCAAACAGGATTGTTTATAGAAGTGTAAGAAATGGCTAATATTAGAAAACCTAGCAAACATGTCACACTTTCATATAAATATGTATTTCAAAGGTCCTATGGAAACATGAACAAGGACATTTATCGCAACACTATTTGTGGTACCAAACCATGGGAAGTAACCTAAGTCCCTCATTAGGGGACTGGATAAGTAAAATGTAGTTTTTTGTAACACTGAATTTTCTTCATGATCACACCAGAAGTAATAGATTTCTATCATATTACTAAAGGCAACTAATTTTAAAATTATGTCTACTCATTATCAGAGAAATGCAAATCAAAACCACAATGAGGTATCACTTTACACCAGTCAGAATGGCTGCAATCCAAAAATCTACAAGCAATAAATGCTGGAGAGGATGTGGAGAAAAGGGAACCCTCTTACACTGTTGGTGGGAATGCAAACTAGTACAGCCACTATGGAAAACAGTGTGGAGGTTCCTTAAAAAACTGAAAATAGACCTGCCATATGACCCAGCAATCCCACTGCTGGGCATATACACCGAGGAAACCAGAATTGAAAGAGCCACGTGTACCCCAGTGTTCATCACTGCATTGTTTACAATAGCCAAGGACATGGAAGCAACCTAGATGCCCATCAACTGACGAATGGATAAGAAAGCTGTGGTACATATACACAATGGAATATTACTCAGCATTAAAAAAAATTCATTTGAATCAGTTCTACTCAGGTGGACAGAACTGGAGCCCATTATCCAGAGTGAAGTAAGCCAGAAGGAAAAACAACAATACAGTATACTAACGCATATATATGGAATTTAGAAAGACGGTAACGAGAACCCAGCATGCGAGACAGCAAAAGGAACGCAGATGTATAGAATAGACTTGTGGACTCTG
Organism: Antilocapra americana; assembly: GCA_007570785.1. Taxonomy (NCBI): domain Eukaryota; kingdom Metazoa; phylum Chordata; class Mammalia; order Artiodactyla; family Antilocapridae; genus Antilocapra; species Antilocapra americana. The sequence goes on from ML663557.1 coordinate 899,886, forward strand.
TGGATGAGGGAAAGGGTGGGATGATATGGGAGAATGGTATTGAAACATGTTAATTATCATATGTGTAATCAATCGCCAGCCCAGGATTGATGCTCAGGGCTGGTGCATCGAGATTTCCTGGGGGGAAGGAGGGAGGAGGGAGGGAGGAGGGAGGGGGGGTTCTAGAAGGGGAGCATATGTAAACCCATGACGATATCATGTCATTGTATGGCAAAACTAATAAAAAAAAAAAAAGAAAAAGAAAAAAGAATTATGTCTACGTACATGTAGTAGTATAGATATAACAATGTTAAAGACCATAGTGTTGAATGAAACAAAAAACCCATGATGATAGCACATAACTTTCATGTGAATTAAACACAAACACCCGACACATGACACTGCTGTTTCTCGAGGATATGCATATCTCTAGGTACACAAATAGAAGGTAAGGGAGTTACAGTGACAAGAATAATAACAGTCCAAAAAAAGGCCCTTGACAGATCAAGGCTGGGAGCGCCCCATACTTTGGGGAGTATAAGTAACTCAATTTTCTCTACCTGAGACAAGGGGAAGACGAGAGGAGAAGAGGGGGAAGAAGGGAATGAAAGAAAGAAGGGGAACAAATACCTGTAAATGTAATTCACATTAATAGACTGAAATAAAACACAGATGCTTCCCAAGAGATACAGAAGCAGCTTTCAATAAAACTTACCATGAATTATTCTTAAGAAGACAAGATTAGAAAAGCACTGCTTTAACCTGAAAAGGGCATCTCTCCAACACCTAGAGTCAACATTATTCTTCACAGCAGAACCTTAAAAGCTTTGCATTTAAAGTCAATAAAAGAAGAAAGCCTAAGATGACTACTACTGTTGACTACTATATGAAATGTGCCCCAAATTCAATAAGAGCAAAGAGTGATGATGATTAGAGCATGAATAAAAATTATATACGTAGATTATATATTTATCTACATAGAAAACACAAGAAAATCACCAGAAAACACTAGAACTAATAGAAGGGTGCTAGATATAAAATCTACATGCAAAAATAAACAGCGTTATTTTGAGAAACAATATTGATTAGAAATTTTAATAAGTAAAAAAGAGAACATTCATGATAGAAATAAACCGTGTAAAACATCAAGGAATAAACCTAATGAGAATGTGTAGAGTATTTATGGAGAAAATGATCCCATCTATTTAAGAAATTTTATATTTAAGATTTTAATATATTAATATAAGAATTTATGTTTAAATTATTGAATAAAAGGAGAAAGAAGACATGGTAAGACTCAATGTTATTAAAAAGTTAAGCAAACTCCCAAGAGTTTTTAGGGCACTGTAACTTATTTTAAAATTTCAATACAAGAATAACAGTACATGAATAATTAGGACAATTTTTTAAAGAATGGCAAAGAAGAAAAGTGGTCAAAATACACTCAACATATGCATTAAAGTAGATGCTTATGCCATGATACACAAATAAATTGGTAGGTCAGATTAAACAACCCTGGGCACAATTCTCTTAACAAATACAAAACCGAAACCCTCATCTATCCCTCCCTGCCCCTAATCCTAAACCCATTCTTCCCCCATCTTCCCCTTTTCCACTGACAAACACTTTGAAAGTTGTTACCACAGGAGGAAAAGTGATTTCTCCCATTTCCCTAAGATTCAATTCTTCGCTCCTCCATAGATGGGGATGCACCAAGACTTATTCCCTGAAATCATACTAAAATAGCCAGGAGTAAATAGGCCTATGGGAAAAACTAAAATCTCTTCCTTTCTCTTCTCCCTACAACGACAGAGGTCCCTTGAGTCCCCATCTCTGTGGGGCCTTTGATTTTGTGGGCTTCTCTTGAGAGGCAAGAAAATGCAGCAGCATTTAACATCCACAAACAAAAGAAATCAATGCCATCCCTGTGTTTTCAAGGAGCACTAAAGCAGCAAGGAACACAAACTACTGGGCTCTGTGGGGCGGCAAAGGGCATCCGGTTTTCTCACGGAATCCCTTAGTGCCCTTCATGTAACTTAGCACCACTCCACCCCTCCCTGCTTGCTGGTCAAACACAGGCATATTAGCTCTGCCTCCAGCAGGTCACAGGAAAAACCAACCCAAAGTGGATTAAGCGCACAGGCTTGCCCTCTCCACCCCTCCCTTCCCAGCACTTAACCCTTGCTCTCAGCTGGAGTTAACCAGTTCCCAAATAATTTGGTGATTTGTCTTTCTCCAGGGAAATTATAAGTCAATTTCGGGTGCAGCTTTCCCCCAGACTTAAAGAAAAAAAAAAAAATGGCTAATACCACCCAGCCTGACTGCCACAGCTCACCAGTCAGAATAAATGACTTGCTCGCAGGCTTTGCTACTAGAGGCAGAAAGATGCGTTTCTGAATTTCAGCTATGCCATTCCTAATTAAAGGTGTAAGTGATCTGCTCATTTGTGTGAAAAGGCAGAGCGAAGGGAGCGCAGGTGCACAGCAGAAGGAAAGAGACGGGGCTGCAGAATCCGAAGCAGGGCTCTGAGTGTAGTGCCCTGTTCCTACATCAAAGAAAAAAAGTGGTTCTGAAGCCCAGCTCCCATGGGGCTGGGGATGAAACTGCAGCCTCAGGAAGTGAACAGACTGTCAAAATCTTTAGCTAGCAGGATGCAAGATATCCGATTTTCCACACCTGCATCAACATCCACCAGCTTCAATGGCAATAGTAACTGGCAATGACAGCACCCCATCAACACCCAAAAGTTTCTCCCCAGTCTGTGCCCATTTTCCCACTGCACTATTGCATGCAAGTTATTTATTTGTTCTGCAAATAAACAAACAACTTCTACATACTGATTGCTATACTGCCTTCTGAGAAACACAGACAAGATATCAGACTTCCCCAATAGCTCAAGAGATAAAGAATCTGCCTGCCAATGTAGGAGATGTGGATTCAATCCCTGGGTCAGGAAATTCCCCTGGAGGAGGACATGACAATCCACTCCAGTATTCTTACCTAGGAAATTCCAAGGACAGAGGAGCCTGGGGGCTACAGTCCATGGTGTCGCAATGAGTTGGACATGACTGAGCACGCAAGCATACTCTAGTTGATTTAAGTATTATTTAGTTTCAGGTATACAACATAGTGGGCTTTCCTGGTAGCTCAGCTGGTAAAGAATCTGCCTGCAATGCAGGAGACCCCATGGGGTTTGATTCCTGGATCGGGAGGATCCCCTAAAGAAGTAATAGGCTACCCACTCCAGTATTCTTGGGCTTCCCTAGTGGCTCAGACGGTAAAGAATCTGCCTGTAATGCTAGAGACCTGGGTTTGATCCCTGGGTTGGGAAAACCCCCTTAAGGAGGGCATGGCAACCCACTCCAGTATTCTTGCCTGGAGAATCCCCACGGACAGAAGAGCCTGGTGGGCTCTAGTCCATGGGGTCACAAAAAGTCAGACAGGACTGAGCGCCTAAGCACAGCACACACGCAACAGTGATTCTTCCATCTTTGTATAGATTATCCACATAGTTATTACAAACAGGGTATACGTTACACAAAATACTCTTGTTGCTTATCTATTTTATTCATAGTAGTCTGTACTTATTAATCTAATATCCCTATCTTGCCTCTCCCTACTTCCCTCTCCTCACTGGTAATCAGTATTTTGTTACATTTATCTGTGAGTCTATTTCTATTTTAAATACATTCATTTATTTTTTAGACTCCACATATGAGGGATAACCTACAATATTTGTCTTTCTCTGTCTGACTTATTTCACTTACCATAATATTCTATAGGTTCACCCATAGGAACCTAATGGTGCAAATACATTTTTTAGGGCTAAATAATATTCCATTGCATATATGACAACTTCTTTACCCTTTTATCTGTTGACAGATGTTGGCAATCGTAAATAATGCTGCTATTAACATTGGAGTACGTTTATCATTTTAAAATAATATCATATAATGTTTTCATTTTCTACTCTTGTGTATTTATCTGAAGAACTGTTGGATCATCTACTACTTCTATCACTCGTTTTTTAGGAACTTCCATATATTTTTCCATAGTGACTATACCAATTTCCAATCCAACCAACAATGTAAAAGGATTCCCCCTCTCCACACCCTTGCCAACATTTGTTATTTGTAGTCTTTTGGTGATAACCACTCTATCTTTTCAGGTGCCTATGGGTCATCTGAGTGTCTTCTTCAGAAAAGTGTCTATTTGGGTCTTCTAACCATTTTTAATTGAGTGTTTTATTTGGTATTGAATTGTATGAGCCATTTATATACTCTGGATTTTAACCTCTTATTGATCATATCCTTTGCAAACATTTTCTCTCAATTTGTTGATGGTTTCCTTGGCTGCACAAAAGCTTTTAAGTTTAATTAGGTCTTACTTGGGTTTTTTGTTGTTTCTCTTTGTTTTTTGCTTTTATTTTCCTTTGGAGACAGATTAAAAAAAACTTATAATTTGCATTAAAGAGCAGTATGTCTATGCTCTCTTCTGAGAGGTTCACGATTTCTGATCTTATATTTAGGTCTTTTATTTCTTCTTGTATTGATCCCTTTATCATAATATAATGCCCTTTTCTTTCTGTTTTGTTATAGATTTTGTTTAAAAGTTAATTTTGGTCTAATATGAGTATTACTACTCCGATTACTTTTCATTTCTGTTTGCTTGAAACATCTTTTTCCATCCCTTCACTTTTAGTCTGTGTGTCTCTAGCTCCAAAATAAGTCTCTCACAAGCAGTAAATAGGTGAGGCCCATTGTTTTCTCCAATCAGTCACCTTACATTTTTGATTGGAGCATTTAGCCCACTGACATCCAAAGTGTTGACTGAGCTCTCCCCTTCGCCACTGCCGCCCCTGCCCTGGTTTGGTGCTGTGCTGCAGAGCAGGCTGGGTGCCCCCGACACGGCTAGAACCACTCACCCCATGTAACCTCCTTTCCTCTGAGTCCCCTCCTAGGGGTACTGGTCCCAACATAATCCCATCTCTTTCCTTCCTACCTGATTCTGTGTGGATCTTTTCTATAGTCTTGGCTGTACAGGAATGCCTCTGTCAGCTTCCAGTTAGTTTTCAGGGAGAATTTTTCCACATATAGATGTGTTTATGGGGGGAAGGTGAGACCCACATTCTCCTACTCTGCCATTCTGACCTCTTCCCTCCAGTTACTACTTACTCCATCCTGTTTCTCCAGCAGGATGGCAGGGACCCCGTCGACCTTACTCATCACTGTACTCCTGGTAAGAGACTGCCTGGAAGACAGGCGGTACCAAATGAGTAAGTGAATGCATAGTCCCTTTCCTCATGGCGTTGACAATATAAGCCAAACATACAAATGTAACCGACAATTACGTAAATGCATAAATATTGAAGTCATTTAGCTCTGATTCTGAATTATAAATTTGGTATATGAACTCAATATTGTACTCAGTTATTTCTGTATGTTGGCATCTTGGGACATTATAGAATCTCTAGATAAAAGAACTCCTTTAGATGATTTAAAAAAAAAAAAAAGGCAGTGCCCCAAAGGGTGGTTTTCCTTGCCAGGTGTAGTCATGGATGCTCATTATCAAGCAAATAAGGAATCTTCTAACCAAACAGTAATTGGGCAAAGCCCATCCTCATGTGAATATGAAAGAAAGAAGTCAAATTCTAATGAGGAAGACCTCAGGATAGATTCAGAGAGTTAGTTCTGGAGTATCATCTGATGCCCTACCCAAAAAGAACCTGACCTAAGTCCTCAGACTGCAAGATCAAGCTCACCCTCAAAAATCCTGAGTGATGAGACCTGGGCTTGCAGAGACTGGAACAGGCTCACATGGTAAGCCCAGCGGCCTCTCTGTTACTCCAAAGTATGAAACAAGGTTAGCAAGGGAACCTGCTGTCTCCTTTGCTGTGTCAGAGGCGCTTTCGGTGTACTTGCGAACAGGGAAGATGGGGAAGAAAACACAAGGAGAATGAGGAGGAGGAGGAGGAGGAATCAATGCCATTTCAGGCTGCGAGTACTTGCTGGAGAATTGCGGAGGGATTTCTCTCTGTTTGTAAGGAAGAAATCGATGCTTGTATCTAAACTCTAGCCTAATTAGAAGCCACAACAGGCAGAATCTCTAAAGCTTTTCAGCCCTGAAAAGAAAAACCATCAGCACATTATCACTCTGCAAAATGGAGTCATTAATACCCAGTAAAACATAGAAACTGTGAAAAAGACTGTGAAAGCACGCAGCCACCAACATTTAGCAGGAATGAATAATAAACCCAGGTAGTGGTGGAGGGTTAAAATGAATAAATTCTGCCCTAAAAAACCTAATTTTCTCCCTAAATTACAAATCCAATAGACCAGAAACAAGTGCTAGGTATGAAGTAGTGGGGGAGGGAACATTTAGAAAAACTTTAAAATCAGAGTTTAGGCCTTTATAGAGAAATGAATGTAAATTAATTCGGTCACAGGTGGTAAGTTCAGCGCTTTAGTGCAGTGAATGTGTGCTAATGAAGAAAAAAGCTGCCATCAGGGATTTGCTTCTTTGCTTTGTACAGCAAAGCTCTGCTTTCCTGCCTGATATGTGGGAGGCTAACCAAGTCAGCCTGTCTCCTGCATGTTGGTACTTGGCCACCAGAGAGACCAGACCAGATCTAAGAATGAAAGAGTCTCTACAAACCCCCTTGTGACCTTAGAACACCACCAAGCACACATCCTACCAGCCTTTGGCTTTCCTCATGGATAAGGTGGGACTTCCCTGGGGGCTCAGATGGTCAAGAATCTGCCTGCAATGCAGGAGAAGCGGGTTCAATCCCTGGGTCGGGAAGATTCCCTGCAGAAGGGAATGGCCACCTACTTCAAGTATTCTTGGGCTTCCCTTGTGGCTCAGCTGGTTAAGAATCCACCTGGAATGCGGGAGACCTAGGTTCAACCCCTGGGTGGGGAAGATCCCCTGAATAAGCTCCCACTCCAGTATTCTGGCCTGGAGAATTCCATGGACTGTAATAGTCCATGGGGTCACAAAGAGTTGGACACGACTGAGTGACTTTCACTTTCACCAGGATTCTTGCCTGGAGAATTCCATGAACAGAGGAGCCTGGCGGGCTACAGTCCATGGGGTCACAAAGAATCGGACAAAACTGAGCTGTAAAAAAAAAAACAAAAAAAAAAACTGAGCTACTGACTGAGCACCAACAAACTAATGGATGAGGTACGGTATATCCTGTTATGAATGGCACTAGGATTCTAGAATCAGAAGGCAGGATTGAATCCAGAGCCCATCTCTTACTAGCTGTGCAACCTTGAGCAAGCTGCTTAATCTCATTTCATTGCAGCCAGCCTGTCTTCAAAGTGCACATAAATTACATTGCACATTTTATGGTGTCATTGGGAGTACTAAAGGCAGCCATGAGAAAGCATTATAGTGTATAAGGAAAGAGCTGTAAAAATTCATAGGCTTATGATAATTCTGTCTTGGCCATCCCAGTTTCATCAACTCCAAGCAAAGCTGGTAGCATTGGACAACTCAGAAAATGGAAACAGAATCTAGTACAGAATCTAAAATAAAGAAATGCAAGAGAACTTTATTGCACTGATGAATGATTACTGGACAAGGTTAAAAGGCTTAAACATTTTCATCCCAGCCCAGTCTCTGAACAACAATCCATCAGCCTCTTCAGTCCTGCAGCCACTAACAGCTCTAAGCTGTGCCCTTGGATGCCTACATCTCATCTAGGGAGGGTTATGGACAGGAAAAAAAAAAAACAACAATTGGGCAGCGACAAAGAGAGGACAGAGAAACTGTTGCACCCACAAGTACACGCACACACTGAGCCAGGGCCCCTTTGCAAAGAAAGAACCTTGCTCTAATGCCAGGTAAGGACCATTCCTGGCCATCTTCAGCTTTGACAGCATCAAGTCCAACAATATGGTACCTACAACAAAGGCAAAACTTCTCTTGGCCCCAGACTTACTCAAATCTCTGAAGGGCAATTTCTCAGTTTAATTAAGTATCCGAAGCCAACCCTATTTTGTTTTCGCCTTCAGGAGGCACTACTGAGCACAGACTGAAGTCAAGGATAAATGCGCATCATTAGCCCCTGTCCCCTTCTCCCAGTCACACTTGATCATTCCCTGATGCCTGGAACTCACTGGCAAACCAGACTCACTGCTTCTGCAAATGCAGTTCCCTCTGCCAGGTACGGGCTTCCCTGATGGCTCAGTCAGTAAACAAATCCGCCTGCAGTGCAGGAGACCTGGGTTAGATCCTTGGGTCAGGAACATCCTCTGGAGAAGGAAATGACAACCTACTCTGATATTCTTGCCTGGAAAATCCCATGGACACAGGAATCTAACGGGCTACAATCACAAGACGGGACACAAGAGTTGGACATGACTGAGGGTCTAAATCACCACCCACCTGCCAGGTACAGACTTTCTCCACTTTCTGCCTATTCAGGCCCAGAGGGATTCATTTCCAGTGCTCCTCATTCCTTTATGTAGACCTGTATTTCCCCCCAGTACCATTTTCTTTTTTTTTTTTTGGTCTGAAGGGCTTCTGTTAACACTTTTTATAGTGCTGGTCTATAGGTAATAGTTTTCTTTCAGATTTTGTATATCCTAAATGTCCTCATTTCACTTTTATTTTTGAAAGTCACTTTTGCTGGATACAGAATTCTAGGATGGCAGGACTTGCTTTCTTCCTCTCTCCTTCCTGACCCTCCTTTTTACTACTTTATAGTGGTGCTGGCTCGGCGAAGGCAATGGCAGCCCACTCTAGTACTCTTGCCTGGAAAATCCCATGGATGTAGGAGCCTGGTAGGCTGCAGTCCATGGGGTCACTAGGAGTCGGACACAACTGAGTGACTTCATTTTCACTTTTCACTTTCATGCACTGGAGAAGGAAGTGGCACCCCACTCCAGTGTTCTTGCCTGGAGAATCCCAGGGACGGGGAGCCTGGTGGGCTGCCATCTATGGGGTCACACAGAGTCGGACACGCCTGAAGAGACTTAGCAGCAGAAGTGTTGGCTCTATGCCTCTCTACTGTCTTCTACTTGTGTTGTTTCCAGTGAGAAATCTGATCTTCATTCCTTGATACGCGATGTGTTTCTCTCTATGGTTGAATGTGAGCTTCCTTTATAACTGATTTTGAGTAATTTGATTGTGCCTTGGTATAGGTCATTTCCCCTCATATTTCTGGTACTTGGGACTTCCTGGGCTCTTGGATCTGTGAACTCACAGTTTTTCACCAAGTTTGGAAAATTTTAAGATATTATTTCTTCAAATATTTCCTCTGTCCCTTCCTTTCAAGGACTCCAGTTATATGCATATTAGCCCCTTGAAGTTGTGCCATAGCTCATGATGTTTTGTTCATTTTTTTAAGCTCCAAATTTCATTTTGGATAGCTTTTGTTGCCATGTCTTAGAGTTCATTAATCTTTCCTTTTATAGTTTCTAGTATCTACTTGTGCCATTAATCTGATCCACCGCATTTTTTAAACTTCAGACATTGTACTTTTCAATTCTAGAAGCTTGATCCAGATCTAAAAATGAAAATCTTCCATGTCTCAACTTTTGTAACTTATGTGATATAATTTGAATAGCTAATTTAGTGTCTTGTCTACCAATTCTAACATCTGTATCAGTTCTCATTCAGGTTTGATTTTTCTCATGAATTCTATTTTCTTCTCTCTTTGCCTAATTTTTTATTGAATACCAGGCTTTATGAAAAAGCAGAATTCCAGAAAAACATCTACTTCTGCTTCATTGACTATGCTAAAGCCTTTCACTGTGTAGATCACAACAAACTGTGGAGAATTCTTCAAGAGATGGGAATACCAGGCCACCTTACCTACACCTCCTGAGAAACCTGTATGCAGGTCAAGAGGCAACAGTTAGAAACAGGCATGAATAACTGACTGTTTCAAGACTGGGAAAATACTATGTCAAGACTTTATATTGTCACCCTGCTTATTTAACTTACATCCAGAATTCTGTTCAGCTCAGTTAGTCATGTCCGACTCTTTGAAACCTCATGGACTGAAGCAAGCCAGGCCTCCCTGTCCACCACCAACTCCCAGAGTTTACTCAAACTCATGTCCATTGAGTCAGTGATGCCATTCAACCATCTCCATCCTCTGTCATCCCCTTCTCCTCCCACCTTCAATCTTTCCCAGCATCAGGGTCTTTTCCAATGAGTCAGTTCTTCACATCAGGTGGCCAAAGTATTGGAGTTTCAGCTTCAGCATCAATTCTTCAAATGAATATTCAGAACTGGCTTCCTTTAGGATGGACTGGTTGAATCTCCTTGCAGTCCAAGGGACTCTCAAGAGTCTACTTCAACACAACAATTCAAAAGCATCAATTCTTTAGTGCTCAGCTTTCTTTAGAGTCCAACTCTCACATCCATACATGATTACTGGAAAAAACAAAGCTTAGACTACACTGACCTTTGTTGGCAATGTCTCTTCTTTTTAAAATGCTGTCTAGATTGGTCATAACTTTTCTTCTCAGGAGCAAGTGTCTATTAATTTCATGGCCGCAGTCACTATCTGCAGTGATATTGGAGCCCCCCAAAATAAAGTCTGTCACTGTTTCCACTGTCTCCCCATCTATTTGCCATGAAGTGATGGGACCAGATGCCATGATCTTAGTTTTCTGAATGTTAAGTTTTAACCCAACTTTTTCACTCTCCTCTTTCAAGAGGCTTTTTAGTTCTTCTTTGCTTTCTGCCATAAGGGTGGTGTCGTCTGCATATCTGAGGTTATTGGTGTTTCTCCTGGCAATCTTGATTCCAGCTTGTGCTTCATCCAGCTCAGTATTTCTCATGATACACTCTGAATATAAGGTAAATAAGTAGGGTGACCATATACATCGTTGGCATACTCCTTTCCCGATTTGGAACCAGTTTGTTGTTCCATGTCCAGTTCTAAATGTTGCTTCCTGACCTGCATACAGATTTCTCAGGAGACAGGTCAGGTGGTCTGCTATTCCCATCTCTTTAAGAATTTTCCACAGTTTATTGTGATCCACACAGTAAAGGCTTTGGCATAGCCAATAAAGCAGATGTTTTGACACCACCCTTATGGGAGAAAGTGAAGAGGAACTAAAGATCCTCTTGAGAAAGGTGAAAGAAGAGAGTGAAAGTTAGCCTAAAACTCAACATTCAAAAAATAAAGATTATGGCATCCAGTCCCATCACTTCAGGTCAAATAGATGGGGAAACAATGGAAACAGTGGCAGACTTTCTTTTCTTGGCCTTGAAAATCACTGCAGATGGTGACTGCAACCATGAAATTAAAAAGACACTTGTTCCTTGGAAGAAAAGCTATGACAAACCTAGACAGCATTTTAAAAAGCAGAGACATTACTTTGCTGACAAAAGTCCATATAATCAAAGTTATGGTTTTTCCAGTAGTCATGTATGGATGTGAGAGTTGGACCATAACGAAAGCTGAGTGCCAAAGAATTGATGCTTTTGAACTGTGGTGTTGGAGTAGACTTTTGAGAGTCCCATGGACTACAAGGAGATCCAGCCAGTCAAGCCTAAAAGAAATCAAGCCTAAATGTTCATTGGAAGGATTGATGCTGAAGTCAAAGCTCCAATACTTTGGCCATCTGATGTGAAGAACTGAATCCTTGGAAAAGACCCTGATGCTGGGAAAGATTGAAGCCAGGAGGAGAAAGGGAGGACGAGAAGGTTGGATGGCATCACAGACTCAATGGACTTGAGTTTGAGCAAACTCTGGGAGGTGGCAAAGGACAGGGAAGCCTATCCTTGAAGACTGGTGTGCTGCAGTCTATGTGGTTGCAAAGAGTCGGATATGACTGAGTGATTGCATAACAAAACTATGTATTTGAGCTGTTTGGATGCAGGATATTTTTGTATTCCTAGAACATACTCTTGAGACTTGTTCTGGGACTTAGTTACCTGGAGACAATTTGATTCTTACAGGTCTTGCTTTTGAGATTTGGTAGATTGGACCACAGCATTATTTAATCTAAAGCTAATTATTCCTCACTGCTGTGGAGAAGCCTCCTGAGAACTCAACTCAATGTCTATGAATTCAGTCTGCGTGATGGGAATAGTCACTATTCTCAGCCCTGTGTGAGCACCAAGCACTATTTTCTTTATGTTTTGGGTAGTCATTTCCCTAGTGTCGAGTAGCCACTTCATTCACGTGCACTGATTGCTGGTCTACTGAAGATCTGAGAGAGACATTGCATATTCTCCAGAGTCCTCCTCCGTGCAGTCCTCTGCTGTTTGATACTATATTCTGTGAGATCTCACTACCTCGGTTTTCCCCAGACCCTCAGCTCCATCTCTCAGGCTCTGCCTCTACCTGGGTTTCCTCTGCCTGTACCCACAGCCCAGAAATTTTCCCCAAGGCAGTAAGCTGGGAGAATCAGAGTTAACCCATTCATTTTTTGGGTCTCAAGGATCACTGGCCTCCACTGCTTGATGCCCAGTATCTTGAAATGTATTGTTTTATATGTTTTGCCTGGATTTTGTTTTCAGGAAAGAAGGTCAAGCCAGCCTGTTACTCAATCTTGGCCCAATCAATCACACTGTATAGTAACACTCGATTTATATGTCCATCATCCCACTGGACTCTGAGCTCCTTGGGGGCTGTGCTTTATTCATCTTCATATCCTCACACATATCTGGCACAATAACTTGCAAAGGTTCATGCAGTGTCACAGATGTAGACTGCCTTTGCCATTGCTTTGACCACAATGCAGAGTGGCAAGGGTGATGCATAGGACATTTTCAGCATCTCAGGGTTGAAAGAAATTACAGGCCCTGTTTTATCCCTCTATGACACATGGAGTCTTCTAATACATCCCTAAAAAGGCACTGGAAACTGATTTGGTATTTAGGTGGGGAAGGAAGATGAGAGATAAGATTCATATCTCATCTGCATGCAGGATGCAACAGAAGGCCTCTCTGGCTTATAATCATCTCCCCACACACTCATTACCAAAAGAGATCCGGAGTCAAAGACACCAGGACCACCAAAGATAGGTAAGGATAAAAGTTGAGCGCAGAAGACAAGGTACTGATGGTATCAGAGAAGAGTTATGGTCCAAACCAAAGATATAGGCTCTTTGGAGGAGGTTGCTTAAAAGGAAGAGGGTTGGGGCTCCTCATTGCTTGGCTTCATATTCCTCCCTGGTTCTCACAATGCTCTAAATTAGCAGGACTATCTCTCTGTGTTTTATTTCTCCAAGAGAGCCAAATCACATGCAGGCTCACGCATGCATGCACACACCCTTCCTAAACCTCATTGTGCAACTGAGATTAACATAGACAGATCACCAGGCAAGATATCCTGTGGTAATACTGCAGACAGCTACCAGATATCCAGGTAATACAGCATGTCAACTACTGTTACTGGTTCTGCTTATCATGAGTAGGGTGTGTGAGAAGAAACTTAATCTGAGCTATGCAAGGAGCTTTTATACTAATTATCCCCATGAGTCTGCCCCATTCCTGGACCTTGGTTAAGACAGGACCATGCTCCTTCATTTTACATATAGGAACAACAATCCAAAATGATTGAATGACACAGTCTACAAGTAGTTTCCCCAGTCCTTAACTCTAAGATCTTAGTCTCAACTACCCCCCTATCATGGGGCTTCTCCAGTAGCTTAGCAGTAAAAGAACCCACCTGCAATGCAGGAGACTCAGGTTCAATCCCTAGGTCGAGAAGATCCCTGGAGGTGGGCATGGCAACCCACTCCAGTATTCTTGCCTGGAGAATCCCATGGACAGAGGAGCCTGGCGGGGTACAGTCCGTAGGGTCACAAAGAGTCAGAAACAGCTGAAGTGACAGAGCATGCACCCCTTGTCATAGGTAACTGACGAAATTGGTGTTATTAATGTATGGGATCTTTTAAAAATGTTATTTGACAAACTCCTGCCATAATAATCAGAAGGCACAGAGAAAACCCAACCAGTAACCAGACTGCTGGCCATTGCCTTCGAATCCTTAAGTAGTTCAAAAGTAAAGCTGTGATAGACATAAGCTCACAGACTTCCCCCTAAAAGACCAGATTTTTCTTCTTCCAATTTCCCTGTCTCCACCTTGGATAGACTGGCTGAGGAGCAGAATTTGGTCAGCAAGAAGACAGAATAACGGAAGAATGGGGTCCTGGGTCCTAGAACCTCAGCTAAATCTCTGAAGAACAGAGTTTATTTTATATATGAACCAAAGATCTATGAATAAAAATGGACGCCTTTTCCAGAAAGCTCAGCTGAACCTGCCTAGCAACTTGATATGGAGACATTTCAGGTTTTGGCTCCCAGTATCCCAGGCTCAAATTCGGCTTTCTCTAGGAGAATTCATGCTGATCTGATACACAAAGAAAGAAGGTAAGAAGGAAGAATGGAATGGGATGACAAATCAGGGAAGTAGGGAGGAGGAAGTAGTGTGAACAAAAGAGGAAGAGAAAAGAAAAGGAAGAAGACAGACTTCTCTTTCCTATCCCTATAACTCCATGGACGGGGTTGTGGATAAACAGCTCAAAAGTAAAATCTCATCTTTTTCTGGGTTCTTCTAACAAACTAGTAGTAGAATAGTATTCCCCTGGGTGCACGTTCCTGCAGGATTGGCAAACACAGCCTTGCTCATAGCCAGTCAACACCTTCCAATGCAATGATCTTCTTCAGGAAGAAGCATTCCGTGGCCTCAGGGTTTGTACCATCACAATCGAATCAGAAATGAGCTCTGGCCAAGCCAGTACCATGATGACTAACACCTAGATGATTCAAAGGCAACTTGACCACAGAGATCAAGAGGACAGACAGGGGTTGGTCTTCAAGCCAGTGAAGGTCCAGTAGAGAAAGAGGTCAGCAAGTTGTGTTTCCTAGAGCAGAAAAGAGAAGTGGAGTCCTCTTATCTGGCAGCAGAGGAAGGTATGTGAACTGAACACAAAATTGGGCAGGTGAGAAGATGGTAGAGTGTCTAGCTTAAAAAATCTTTAGTGAAAGTGTCTCAGTCATGTCTGACTCTCTGTGACCCCGCCATGGACTGGCGCCCGCCAGGCTCCTCTGCCAATGGAATTCTCCTGGCAAGAAGAATCGAGTGGGTAGCCATTTCCTTTTCCAGAGGATCTTCCCCAACCAGGGATTGAAACCGGGTCTCCCGCATTGCAGGTGTATTCTTTACCATCTGAGCAACCAGCAAAGCCTAAGAATCTTTAAACCCAAGATAAATAATTACCCATTCTGTCTGGGTTGGTTATAATCTCATCTGGACACAAGAGATTAGAGGGGGTCCATTTTTGGAACTGCCTCCATCTCAAATACTCTGTGGTGCCCCTCACGGGGAGCCAAAGAGATCAACTGTTCTCTCTCAGACAAGTGACGATGTCCTTCATCCAGGACTCCTGCAGACTCTCATGGAATAGGAAATGAGAGAAGAATCTGTCTATGATCCTGTAAGGAGGCAGGATCATTTACTGAGATATTAATTTGGATACCGCATGGCTCTGTTTTTTTCTTCCTTGCTCCAAGCAGGTGCAGGCTTCGCATGCACACCTGTGTTTGCAGACATGCAGCAGGAAGGGTGGTGCATTTGGATGAGCAAGAAGCAAATACTACCTTCCAATACCTTTCTTGAGCTTTTGTTTCCTGCCATTCTGAGGACTTTCAGGGGATCAAGTCACAGAGTGAGGAAGAGGCAGAAGCATAAAGCCCCTGCTCCAAGGCTGGAAGGGGATACCAGACTGCAGGCTCAAAGAAGAGAGGGTTTCCTTAAAGACCTGGGGTGAGGATGATGCCCCTGGTGGGAGTGGCTGCTGAGTGAGTCGCCAGGCCCACCTTTCAGATGCCTCTTCCAGTAACACCTTAGTCTAACACCTTTCTAAATAACCACGCCACTGCATCCTTTTCTTCCTCTCTGTGAACTGTGCTATTTATTAAAATACTCAACCTATGTCCACCATTGGCAAAGGCTTAGAAATTTCCTTTGTTAAACAGATGTGTTTTCACAAGCCACCTTTTGTCCATGGATCTGACCTGCCTGCTGACTGTCGCTTGTTGATAATACCACTTTCTAAGGGCAATAATATTTCCTTGTACAAATGTCATATGTCATCTGCTGAACTGTTCATCCAGCAAGGACGAAGATGCACAAAACACATATTTATAAGCTTCAGCTCCATAGAAGGTACAGAAACACTAAGAAGCATGGTTTTGCCTCCTGTGTCTTACTATCTTGAGAAATTTATTAAGAAACAACATAGGGACTTCCCTGCTGGTCCAGTGGCTAAGACTCCACGCTAGCAATGCAGAGGGCCTGGGTTTGATCCCTGGTCAAGGAACTAGATCCCACATGCCACAACTAAGACTTGGCACAGCCAAATAAATAAATAAAATATTTAAAACAGAAGAAGAAGAAATAACACAGCATGCAAGAAACTAGTAGATACAAATGGTACTGACTTTAGGTACCACAGAGGTTCAGAGGCATTTGGTGATGCCCAGGAGTGAGCTGATAGAATTCAGTGGGTACAGTAACCACTGTGAACCAGGCTGTGTGCCAGGTGTGTGGCTTTGATCTCACCAGAATTACCAGAGCCCCGAGGAGAGTCCCAGCAAACCCCTTTTATAGGTGGGCCACCAACGCCTCATGGAAAATGAAGAAAGACTATGTAGCCAGGTCTTGATGACTCCAGAGTCCATGCTTGTTCTCCTACATCACAGTGTCATACTCTAGAGAGACTCTTGGAAATGACAGTCAGGAGGTGGGTACTTAGAGCCTCGACTCAGGTGGAGACAGAAAGAATGGAGAAGATAAAGGTGACAGAAGACTCTTTAGAGGGCTATCGACCTGATCAGATGCCCAGAGGAGAAGGAAAGATTTACTTGAAGATGCTTACACTTTTGAGATTCATGCAGTGCCTTATGGGGCTGAGCACACAAGGGATTTCTATCAGTCTCATTGATTTCCTCACTCAGATTAGCCCCAAATATCCAAATATGATTCCAGTTTTGGATACCCAATACCTAGATTAGCCATTCTCAAAATGTGACCAGGCAGAATGGCCATCATTAAAAAAAAACTACAAATAACAAATGCTGGAGAGGGTGTGGAGAAAAGCAAATACTCTTTCACTGTTAGTAGAAATGTAAATTGGTGCAGCCACTATGGAAAAAAAAAAAAAAAACCCACTACAGACGGTGACTGCAGCCATGAAATTAAAAGATGCTTGCTCCTTGGGAAAAAAGATACGACAAACCTAGATAGTGTATTAAAAAGCAGAGACATTACTTTGTTGACAAAGGTCCATACAGTCAAAGCTATGGTTTTCCCAGTGGTCATGTATGGATGTGCAAGTTGGACCATAAAGAAGGCTGAGCGCCAAAGAATTGATGCTTTTGAATTGTAGGGTTGGAGAAGATTCTTGAGAGTCCCTTGGACTGAAAGGTGATCAAACCAGTCAATCCTAAAAGAAATCAAGCCTGATTGTTCATTCGAAGGACTGATGCTGAAGTTCCAATACTCTGGCCACCTGATGTGAAGAGCCAACTCACTGGAAAAGACCCTGATGCTGGGAACGGTTGAAGGCAGGAGAAGGGGGCAATGGAAGATGAGATGGTTGGATGGCATCACTGACCCAATGGACGTGAGTTTAAGAAAGCTCCAGGAGATGGTTAAGGACAGGGAAGCCAGGCATGCTGCAGTCAATGGGGTCACAAAGAGTCAGACACGACTGAGGGACTGAAGTACTATGGAAAACAATATGGTCATTACTCAAAAAACTAAAAACAAAGTTATATGATCCAGCGATCCCTCTTGGGCATATATATGGACAAAACTATCATTTAGAAAGATATATGCATCCCTATGTTCACTTCAGCACTATTCACCATAGCCAAGACATGGAAACAACCTATACGTCCATCGACAGATGAATGGACGAAGATGTGTTACACACACAATGGATTATCACTCAGCCTTAAAGAAGGATGTAATGGACCTAGAGAGTATCATACTAAGTGAAGTAAGTCAGACAGAGAAAGATAGCATCATATGGTATCACTTGCAAGTGGAAACTAAAACATGACACAAATGAACTTATCTATGAAACAGCAACAGACTCACAGAGAACAGACTTGTGCTTGCCAAGGGGGAGGGAGGGATGGATTGGGCATTTGGGATTAGCAGATGCAAACTGTTAAACACAGGACAATGAACAACAGTCTTAATATCCTGTGACAAATCATAATGGAAAAGAATATGAAAAGGAATGCCTGTATAACTGAATCACTTGGCCGTATAGCAGAAATTAACCCAATATTGTAAATCAGCTATACTTTAGTAATATGAATTTTTTAAAAAATGTGACCAGGGGTCCCTGAGAGTCTCTAAGACCCTTTCAGTTCAAAATTATTTTCAGAGTAATACTAAGACATGACTTTCCTTTTCCACTCTCGTTCTCTCTCAAGTGTACAGTGAGTGGAGTTTCCGGAGGCTGCACGGCATGTGACAGAGCTGTGGACTGAACACAGAGGCAGAGCTGAGACTTCAGCTGTCATCTATTAAGGCAGGATCAAAGCAACACCACTCTTGATACTATATGTTTTTGCTTTGGAAAATATATCTATGGTCAAATGCAATAGCTTTATTATTATTATTAAATAAATCTTTTAAATAACATTAAAATTTTTTTCACTTTTAACTTCTAAAACAGTAAGTATTCATAGATATAACTATACAGACAAAAGCTCCTTGAGATTCTGGGGTTGTTAAGATTATAAATGGGTCTTCAGACCAAAATGTTGGAGAACCACTAATCTAATAATAACAGTGGTAAAGAAAAACTCAAAATGTATTTGTATTTAACTACCACTAACTGATGGGCCAGGCACTGTACTAGGCATTGTATATTTTAAATCTCATTGGATCATTGCAATAACACTTCAAGGTAAGAATCTGTCCCCATTTTGCAGCCGAGGAAAAGGAGACATGAGAGGTTGAGCAGCTTGCCCAAGGTCATACACCTTTTAGGTGAGCAGAACAGGATTCAAGCTCATGCCCATCAAATGCTAAGGCCCAGGCTATTAACCACCATCTTCCTATTAAAAAAATCAATTCTGCATGAAGTGAAAGTTGCTCAGTTGTGTCCAACTCTTTGTGACCCCATGGACTATACAGTCCACGGAATTCTCCAGGTCAGAATACTGGAGTGGGTAGGATTGATTTTTTTAAATCCTGCAGTGGCATACATACTAAAGTCAGATTTTTTAAAAGCCAAACCTATATAACAGTGGAAGCAGAGAAGATCCACTGTGAACAAAGAAGCTTAAGATAGAGCGGTAGTAACCAGTATAACTCTTTAACCCTTAATACTGTTGCCTGCCAGGCACTCTCTTATGCCTAGAGAGTGTCAGTGTTAGTCATGTTAACCGCTCAGTCATGTCTGACTCTTTGCCACCCCAAGGACTGCAGCACACCAGGCTCCTCAGTCCATGGGATTTCCAAGCCAAGAATACTGGAGTGGGTTGCCATTCCCTTCTTCAGGGTATCTTCCTGACCCAGGGATCGAACCTGCATCTCCTGCGCTGGGAGGCGGATTCTTTACTGTCTAAGCCATGAGGAAAGCTCCCTAAATTCAGCAGTGAACAAGATAAGACCTTGTTCCTTCCTAAGGAGCTTATAGAGGGGAGGACGGGCCTTAAACATGATTACACAAACATAAAGCAGTTCAAAGAGAGCAATGTCTGGATGGGCCTGGAGTTTGCTCAACACAGTCCCTGCCAGTGTACCGCGAGGGCAGAGCTCACAGGGCACAAAGCGCCCCTGCGCTCCCGTCAGACCCGAGCTGGGGCCGATCGCACAGTGAGCCTGAGCAGAAACAATTTCAAAGCCCCTTGACGATTTTTCAGCTACAGCCATCCCTGGACTGCTGCCTCCAGACCAGCCAAGCTTCCTGTTTGCTCTGAAAGGACAAATATGTTTTGTGAAGCCTGGTGGGCTTGGAAAGGCCGGGGGAGGTGCGAAGCACGTGGGCATGTTTGCTTTGAAGAGAGAATTTCTGGAACAAGGCTCCAGGCAGAAGCAGGAATAATGCCCAGGCCGGTGGGTGGCACCGGGGTGGGTTGCTGCAACTAGCCGCACTCCTCGCGGCGGTGTGCAAACACGGGGCCGAGGTCACGACAGGGCGAGGAGAGGGTGTGAACGGCTCAGAGAAACGGCCTCTTGTGGGGCTGACAGAAGGCCTCGGTCAATGTCACAGACGTTGATTAAAGGACAACAGAGTTCCATCACTGGCGGGCTTTTTGTTTTTAAACCACAGATGGTTCTTTGTTCTTCATTATCTCCACCCTCCTCCTCAACCTAGCCAGACAGAAAGAGGCCAGCTTCATACCCTGCTACAGTCACGCACCGCTCACACTACCTGAGTAAAAATAAAACCCGCACACCCCCTCCAAGGCCTTCAGGAGGGAAGCTGCATTTAACAGCACATTCTCTGTTAACATCCTGATCTAACTGGGAAGCTATGTGCTAGCGGCTCCCAGATTTCTATCTCTGGGCCAAACCTCTCTCCACAGCCCCAGCCCCAAAAGTCAGTGTTCTACTTCCATCTCTTGGATAACTCAAACTCCACGTATCCGGACCCAAGCTCACAATCCACCCCTGAAAAGGGCTCCCCCTCCCATGTCCACACCCGGACCACCTCCATAGACCCAGTTAACCACTAATCTCACAACCAGATCCCCCAGCCGTTTCAGAGGACAGTCCATTTACCGACCCAGGAATCCAATCGGGGTCTCCTGCATTGCAGGAAGATTCTTTACCAACTGAGCTATCGGGGAAGCCCAGATGATCCATTACCTGGTCCTGTTGGTTCCACCATGAACGCCTCTCCAGGCTCTTCCCCATGTCCATTGCCACCAACAGAGCCCACCAGCCTCTCACCCAGAATTGCACTCCCCACCTTTCAGGACTCTGCCTACCCCCAGTCTCTAGTCCAGTTTCCAACTGGCAGAAGGGAGTCGGGTCGGGTGACTAGGTTTGGGATGGCTGGAAGAAGAAAACAGCAAGAAGCGGGGGTCAAATCAGGAGGCTCTTGAGGTACTCCCATGATGGGGCCAGGATGAGGGCGCAGAGTGGGCCGACACCAAGCTCTTACAGAGGTGACTCGATAGGCTTTCCAGGGAGGAGATGACGCAGGAAGGGAGGGGAAAGGCCAGGGGCAGAGGTGGGGGCTTGGAAGCTGGGAGTACTGCTGCTGTTAGAGAGCTGAAAGAGTCAAAGGAAGAGTGGCTTTTGGGTTGCAGATTCAGGTCAACCCTGTGGACCCTGAGATGGTGGAGAACAGCTTCACATAGTACCCATTGCCCCATGTATGTGTTTTATGTCAGGGGCTAACAGTCACTTGGATGGTGAGCCACTTGGGGCCAGGACTCCATCTCCTAAGACTTGGCATTCCTAACATCGCTTCTTTTCAAAATGTTGAGTTGGCCAAACAGTCAGTCAGGGTTTTTCTGTAGGACAGAAACAAAAACCAGAGTGACCTTTTTGGCCAACCCAATAAGAAACTAAGAGGCCTCTCCCTGCTGGTTCTGCAGGTCACTGCAGCCCAGGCTGGGCCCAGGTGTCCCTCACACTGGGATTCCTTGGCTGTGAGTGACCTGTATATGCTGGGGTCTGCTTAAATGTCTGCTGAGCCCACTAAATGGGCTTCCCCAAGCAGGCCGGACCCCTGACTCTGCCCCTTCTGGCTGCCTAAAGGCTAGTGTTCATCCAGATGGCTAGACACGTGCCCACCCCCCACCCAAATTATATGGAACCGTTATCAACATCCACATCAACGCTACACGTGCACAACTCAACCAACCCTGCTTCTCCAGTAATGACAATACCAAACCTCTGAAAAGCTCCCTTCCATTAAACACAGCACTCTCCCAGGCCTGCTCTCATAGCTGCAGAAGGCATTCTTCCTCAAAGTCATTTCTCAGTGCTGTAGCCCTTTCCCCAGAGACCTTTTCATGCCATTTATCACATCCACTTTGAGAATGATTTGCTGACCACCGGATGATGGGTTCCTTGAGGGCTGCCTCTGAGAGTGATTCGTCACCAGGATCCCTACAGCCTGACCCAGCCCTGGAAGGCAGGACTCCACACACGTGATCAACAAAGAAATGAGGAAAACCCCATCAGATTTTAAAACCTGAGTGAGGGACCTCCCTGGAAGTCCAGTGGTTAAGAATCTGCTTTCCAATGAGGGGACACAGGTCGATTCCTAATCTGGGGCTTCCCAGGTGGCACTAGTGGTAAAGAACCTGCCTGCCAACACAGGAGACCCAAGAGATGTGGGTTCTATCCCTGGGGCAGAGAAGGTCCTCTGAAGGAAATGCTAACCCACTCCAGTATTCTTGCCTGGAGAATCCCATGGACAGAGGAGCCTGGCGGGCTAGCTAGTCCATGGGGTCACAAAGAGTCGACCAGGATGAAGCGACTTGGCATGCACACACACAGAGGCAACTAAGATCCCACATGCCGCCAGGCAACTGAGCTCAAGTGCCGCGACAGAGATCCTGTACGCTGCAACTGAGACCTGACCCAGCCAAAACTAAACAAACATTTTTTAAAAAATAATAAAATAAAACCTGAGTAATGGTAGTGTGGAGACAATGCCACCAGATGAAGACAAATGACAGCATCATGCAAACAGAGACAGTTGGAAGGAGCACATCACAGGGCGCTGAGTCACGCTCGTGCGGCTCCTGCCGATGACACCAGCAGCCGGGGGGCTGCACGGAGCAGGAGCGAGGTGCTCAGAGCCAGGGTCCTCTCCCCGCACCCCACCCCAGTCCGCAGGGAGAAGGGTGCTCATCAGACTTCCTACGCATGGGGGTGGAACCAATGCCAAGACAAACATCAACAAGCACAGGGAAAGAAGTAACACCAAGAAAGGCAGAGAGCAGAATGTCTGCTGGGGCCGCACCAGGTCTTCTGGGGCTGCTGTTCCCACCTCTAGGAGCGCACGGTCAGGCCAGAGGGGGCCTCCGCTCCTGCCTGGATGCTGCAGTGGAGTCTCAGCAGCACGGACGCCATAGGGACAGACCTAAGCGGCCCTTCCCACCCACTGCAAGTGCCCGGGTCTTGAAGCACTGCAAAGGCAGCCAGGCCGAACAGGAGCAGCAGTGACGCACAGGTCGCTTCTCCTCACGCTAGAAGAGACAATCCTGAATCAGACCCAGCCTCTCTGTTCCTAGGGACTTCCAGGAAGCCAGCTTGGGGCATCACGGCTGAGGTGGGGTAGGTGGAGGGCACGTGAGTTTTAGGAAGACTGCGTCCATGGTGCTTCTCGCCACATCAGCAGCAGTCAGCCCTGCATCGGATAAAGGAGACCAGAAAGCAGGAGTCTTATTCCACAACTAATGAAGGGTCAGGGGCCCTGGCTGGTTTCAGAGGCTGGGATCTGGACGCTGTTGGGACAGGGTCCCTGGTGAGAGGCTGAGAGCCTGGCAGAGTCTCTGACTTCACAGGCAACCACCTGTGAAGTGCCACCTTCAGCTCAGAGCAAAGCACGGGCCCAAAGTCTGGCTGATGGGAAAAGAATCTCTCCTTCACAACCCAGCAAAGTTGCTGGAAACACTTCGCAGCTCAAAACTAAAGGCCCAGAGAGCAGTGGGAAAGAAAGGCAGAGAGCCAGCAGGAAGGTATGCAGTGCTTGGAGGCAGGTTCTGAGTGTGGTCACTGCCAGAGGCGGGAGGAGGAGGGGCCTAAGGCGGGTGAGGGGTACAAGCGTGGGTGAGCCTGGATCCCTGGGCCTGCAGCCTTGCTACAAAGTCCTAGGGCCCCATATGAGAAAGTCAGAAGAACAAACACCTCCCGGTCCATCCCACCCACCTCCTTCCCCTTTGGCCTTCATTCATTTGTTTTCTATGTCTGCACCTCTCTTTCTGTTTATATGCCACTAGGTATAAGACAGAGAACTAATGAGAACCCGCGGTAAAGTGCACGGGACTGTCCTCAGCGCTCTCCGGCCACCTAAATGGGAAGGAAATCCAAAACAGAGCAGATACATGTATACATGTGTCTGATTCACTATGCTATACAACAGAAACTAACACGGCACTGTAAACCAACCATACTCCAAAAACCACAACAAACATCTCAGGCCTCCCAACCTCTGGCATCCGGAGGACAGAGGGGCGCCTTCCCTCTTCCAACTACCACCTCTTAGCTGAGGGCTGGTGACCCCACGGGGGCTGGGCACCTTCCAAGGTGCACAGGTGAGTGGCCCAGAGGTGTGTGGGGCCCTGGGAGAGACCGTGATGAACAGAACCATCAACTATGAGCACAGGAACTGGCAAGGGGAGGGGACGGGGGAGAAGGTGCCTGCCCCACCCACAGGCCCCTCACCAGGAGCAAAGATCCCATGTGGGGCGGGGCTGGGCTGGGGAGTGAGTCTTAGGATCTGACCAACTGTTCCTTTAGTCAAATAATCCCATACAGTCAGAGCATTTCTTCAGTTTTGTCAGAGAAGCTCAAGCAAAGGGCGCTGCTGGAGAAAGAACAGAAATGCGCTGTTGTGCTGTTGACAGCGGTGTCTCTCCACCCGCCAGGTGACCCCCGGGCCCTCATGTTCGGTGGCCGTGGGAGGGGGGCTGAGAGGGAAGTCTCGGCTTCGGGAGCCCGCTCACCCACCCTTGCTGCCGGCAGGCAGCCACTGCTCGGCCACCCACAGACCCTCCATACAGCTGGAAGAGACTTCAAGTAAAGCGAAGTAAAAGGCACTCAGTCATGTCCACCTCTTTGAAACTTTGTATGTATCATACAGTCCATGGAATTCTCCAGGCCAGAGCACTAGAGTGGGTAGCTGTTCCCTTCTCCAGGGGATCTCCCCAACCCAGGGATCGAACCCAGGTCTCCCGCACTGCAGGCAGATTCTTTACCAGCTGAGCCACCAGGAAGAGACTTCCAGGGAATGTGAGAGTGTGCTCTACCTGCCTGGCTGGGAAGGAGGCCCGCGGAAAGGAGCAGGGCAGCAGCACACCCTGTCCCCAGCCCCAGACGGGGACATGGCCCAGAGCTGTCCAGCTCCTTTCTTAATATATTTTTGGAAACTCTCCGCCTGCCCTCATCCTCACTACCACTGCCTTAGCTCAGATGGTCCACTGAAATAATATAAAAACATCCTGTTGCTTCTCCCTCTAGTACTGCTGCCCTCCATTCGATTCTCTGATGGTAAGATTCCCGGCTGAATATCTTTGGATAGCCCCTGCTGCCTTCAGCCCAAAGTGCAGATTCTTTAGCACTTAAAGCCCTTTCTACTGATCCCTAATTTCTGCTGGAGCCTTGGGGTTTGCTAGTTGAGTTCTTTCCCACCACATTTCAGCTATGTGAACTCACTTCATTCACTTCAAATGCTCTCTCTTCTTTGAACTGCCCTCCCTCGCCTCCCATCACTTTTTTTTCACCTAGCTCAGTCAAGCTGGCCTATAGGTCACAGTAAACCCATTGCTCCTTGAACCCTAAGATGGGATTAGGTAATCTCTACCCATACCTTCCCTTAAAACGCCAATCGTAGGACTTCTCACCTACATTTAAGTTATCTGTTCCCCCTTCTACTGGCATCGCTTTGCAATTTTATTTGTTTTATTTATTCTCAGTTTCTAGCTATCTTTTAATTAAGCAATCAAATGGATGAAATATTCTCATCACTCACAGGCAGTAAATGGGCAGCCTCCCTGGGAGGATGCAGCAAATGCTGATGGCACCACAGGACCATGTCAAGCCTCCGGAAGCACGACTTAGGCAAACGGATTTGTCTTAATTGAATAGCTCAGCAATATTCCCACTGTCCACCCTAAGCAGGGAGGGTAGACACACTAAGTAATTCATTACATCAGCAAATAGCAAAAAAATCTGTCACTGATATGCAGGCTGAGAGTGAAAAAAGGTCTGTTTGGTACCTAGAAATACCTATGATGTGTCTTTGCACACAGCAGGCTTTCAATACCAGTTTAGAAACAATGTAATCCCATAACCAAGAGATTAGGCCCCTGTTTACCTGCTGTTTAGAGGAACATACACGAGTCAAGTCTTGAGGTTTTTCCCACTGAAGACCTTGCTGGGAAGCTCTGGATCAAAGTGACAGAGCAGATCTCAAATTCACCCCAAGTATTTGCCTCTCTCGGGAAAGGAGAGACGGGATGATTTTTTCCTGTCCCCAGGTGGTGAATGAATCAGAGAGGCACAGACAAGCAGAACTCCGTGGGGGCAGACAGAGCAGTGACCCCTACAAACGCTGCTCTCTTCTCATCTCCACCACTCAGAGGGGGACGGCTGAGCCAAGATGCCCAGCCTGAGGGCAGCGAGCTGCGGTCAGCTGGAAGAAGCCTGTAGCGCCCCAGCACATCTCCTGCTCTGCGATCTCTTTCCATACCTGGAAACACACACCCATAAACCCAACTCACAGCCTCTAAGGAACCTGGGAATGTTAGCAGGCAACGGCAAAGCAATGCCAAGCGCTTTTCTCACTAATATGCATAATTAAGGTCATTAAGTTATGAATGTGAGAACATTCGACTGGAGGTTATTTAAATAATGAGATAACTGCTCTCCAAGAAGCCTGATTAAAAAGGGGAGAGGAGCAGCTGAGTAAGCCCTGCAAGGTGGTGACTTCGCAGAAGCCTCCAGGCAGGGCAGAAGGAGAGCATCCTTCCCAGGCTCTGTCCCTGCTGGCCCCACGACCCTCTCCCCGGGCCTCCTGTCTCTCCATCCGCACCATTCACGGCCTCCATCTCTTCTGGACGTGTAGCCAGGTAGGGAAGGATGATAAACTCAGAGGAAGGTATGGAGAAACTCTCTTTGGGGGCACTGTTATATATCTCAAAGGCCAATGGGATGAATAAGTGAATGATGCCTGCCATTTCGTAACAAGTGGAGTCAGGCTGCCTGGGGCCAGGCCACCTGCTCACATTTCATGGGTGCTGTATTTCTTTTCAAAAGAGAGCGTGAGGTCAGACAACCTGTTTCTCAGCGATCAGTAACTCCAGCCCTATTTATTTCATTCATTACTCTGTGTCTGGCCCCCTCTCAGGGTTTCACAGATAATATCTAAGTCTCACAACCACCCTGCCAAGGAGACAGCATCATCTCCACTTTGCAGATGAGGAAACTGACGCTCAGAAGATAATCCTTGCTCAGAAGTTAACGGGTGCTCAGAAGTTCCCAAAGTCACAGGGAGAGTGAGCAGCTAAGGGAATGTGAAGAGAAAAGCACATCTCTCTTGCCTGTTTTCACCAGAGGGTTTCCATCACTCTGCCCTCCCTCACAGCTCCCTACATCTCAGCCCCTTAAGGAGGCAGAAACAGGAGCAAAGAGTCAGTCTAGAGGGAAGGAAGAGCCAAGCCCTGAAAACTGCCCATACCCGGGTCCTGGCAGAGGGTGGGTCTGAGTACCTGCAGTTGGAGTCTATGAATTCGAGCTCCGTCACCTGCTAGTTGATTTGAAGGAAACAACTTACCACTTTATGTCTCTATCTTCATTTCTGTAGAATGGGAATGATGATGATAGTCCCATCTCAGAGTGTTATAAGGTTTAAGCGAGCCATTAGGAGTCTCTCGTGTTTAGTAAGTGTTCAATAAAACTTAGCTCTTAATAGCTTCGTCAACGATGTCATTATTCTGACGGATCCCAACATAGAGAAACAAGACATACTGGTCCTGCTGAGCTTCCAGGCACAGATGCTCCTCCCTTAGATTGGCCACGGTCCAAGTGGCCAATGTAGACACCTCCCCAAAGCGGAGAACTGGTCCTCATCTAGGGGTTAATCGGCCTTCAGTTCCTGACACGTGGCTCTGAGGCCAGTGAACTCAGACTACTGCTAACAGTAAGTTTTGAGCAAGAGAGCTCTTTGTGAGACTCATGGCTTTCATCTCAGTGAAGAAAGTGCTGAGATGAAAAAGGTGGAACTGGCCCAGCTGCTCCTTGTTCTCAGTGGGGTTCCCAAAGGGGCAGGTGTGGGGTGCTGAGGGGACACCTCGTAAGACCTGGATGTACGTTCAGTAGCTATGTCATGAGAAAGTCAGTCTTTCTGAGCCTCATTTCGGCTCTGTTAGTACGAGCATTAGTGGCATAGTGCGTATAACACACTGTTAGCCACAAAGCAGCGTACCAACGTGGGAGATTGGGCCTGACACATATACACTACCACGTGTAGGACAGACAGCCGGTGGGAAACTGCTGTATAACGCAGGGTGCTCAGCTCGGTGCCCTGTGATGACCTAAGGAGCAGGATGGGGGTGGGGTAGGAGGGAGGCCCCAAGGGGAGGAGATATATGTATACATGTAGCTGATTCACTTCCTTGTACAGCAGAAACATTGTAAGGCAATTATATTCCAATAAAAAAATAGGAAAAAACACATGTGGGGAACTAGAATTCGTTTTCATTCTCCTTGAATCTAACCCATTAATTCCAGAGTATGTATTCCCCTCCAATCACACCTGACCTGCATGCACATTCCTCTGTTTCTCTGTCTCAGCTGGTTTCAGGGTCTCAAGGAAGCAGCCAGTCAAAGGGGCAATGTGGGCGAGAGATGCAGTCAGGTCTGATCTCCCAGAGACTGAAGTCCTTCCCAGGTGCTATTTTCAGCTGGGCTGGCTGTGGAAAGGTCAGCCTGTGACCTCATGGGAGTCCCTTTCCTGCCCCAAGCTTCGTGCTCGGCTGCTAAGCCTGGAGATTAGAAACAGCCAAGTCTCCAGGGCTGAGCCGACTGTGAGCATCACGTCTGTGACAGAACATGGGAACAGCAGCAGCTCTAGGCTGCCAGAGCATCGTCGCAGATGTGGTGTCAGGGGAGCGGATGACAAGACGCTGCCAGGTCAGGGAGCCCCTGCTCAACACCATGTGACCCCCACCCCAGGCTCGGCTGACACTCAGCAGCCTCCCCTGGAGAGCAGTGCTGACCGTCACTCCACCCAGGGACCATCTCAGCTCCAGCCGCAGTACCCCAGAAAAGTTCGGAGCTTCCTTAACCATCTCCCACGTCTCCTCCTGCCCATGGCGGTAAGCAGCATTCAGTGGGTGAAATCCACACAACAGTGTTTCCCAAGTACCCGCTCCACAACAAAATTGTGATTTTACGAGCTTCATGTCTTACTATTAATTCAGCACATTCGCTCTGACTCCAGCAGATTCAGGAAGCTTCCCTGTAAGTTTCTGTAGTGGTGGAAGGAGGGAGTTATTTCCAGAGTGTGTACTGCTATTACATGATAGAACGGTGAAGGAATGATTCAATGGGTCAGAACATCCTCAAATTGATGACATGTTGATCAAATGCATGCATGACTTGAGGCTAAGGAGGTAATAACTATAATAACCATAACATACCAATGAGTAGATTAAAGATCACCATCCTTAAATATGGCAAAAGTGCAAGCAGCGAAAGAAAAAAAGTTAGAAACACTGGATTTCATCAAAATGGAAAACTTTGCTCAAAGGACACCATCAAGAAAGCGCAAAAGCAACCCACAGAGTGGAAGGAAATTTTTGCAAATCACATATCTGACAATCAAATAACCAAAAATAAATCTAAGAGTGTAATTTGGTCAAAACTGTATCCAAGCAGATGGAAGCATAAACGTTGACATTTATGGATAAGGCTACAGGAGCTGCCCAGGTGAGAGTGGAGCAGGGACACTCAGTGATTTCCAGGGTCAAGGTCTCCAAGTAGTCAGCGAACAACGGCCCTCCTTAAGTATCAAGAAGTTGCATCCCAGTGTCAAAGGGTTTGCCCTACTGCTAGTCACGGAGTAGGGTTCCAAAAGCCAATTGTAGAAGCAAAGAATGGTAGAAATATAGTTTCTCCATATACAGATGCTTGCCAAGCACAAGCTTTGTCTAGGAACTTTAGGATAGGGTGAGATTCTATGAAAAAGCAAGAAAGAAGAATACAGCATACGTGGTATCTTCTAGCCTAAACTAAGAGCACGAAGGTTTAAGAAAAGAAACTGGAATTTAAAAAAAAAAAAATTTTAAAAGCAAGCCAACTGAAAATGCTCTGTTACTGGCAACAGCATGTGATCCTGTTCTGCCCTGGTGCCAGCGTGTAGCCCAGGTAGGAGGAGGGCATTTCGCTCACAGTGGAGCCAAGTCCAGAGCTTCCGCCTGTCACTGTCGGTGACATGGACTGAGTAGCATCAGCGCTTTGGAGAGAAGATCCACAGCTCAGCAGGGTGGGGGTCCCAACCAGGGAGCTGCATGATAAGTGGCAGCAGGGGCCACGGAAGGAAAATGGATACTACCTACCATGTGGAAGCAGAGGGCATCTACAGTCACTCCTGAATGATCACGCGACATCATTCACACCTCTTACACCACAAGCTAGGTTCTAACAATTTGATGAAAAGTGAGAGAAAAAGGGCTCATTGTTTTATTCCTACTGCTATGACTTTGTCCCATGACTATATCCCCAGATGGGTACAGACAAGGAAAACGGGGAGACACATCTGCATAAGTGTCAGATCATGGATCTGGATCCAAAAAGCCAACTGGAAGAGAAGAAGATGATAGAAACATAGTTCACAGTAGAACCTCTGGAATAACTGAGGACTTCCGGCTGGTGCCAGGGAACCTTGATTAACAGCTCAATGTAGCAGTCAAAAACACCAGCTTGAACTAAGAGCAGGCTAAAGGGATGCATAGGTGTGGTGGGAAGTGATGGAAAGTGCTCAAACCTTGGAGAATTGGGAGTTTGGGAGACGTAAGTATTTTTCTTGGGCTGCCACTAATTAGTTGAGCGCCTCCTCTCTGTGCCTTTTCAACTGCTCGATGATGTTGCTGGAGGACAGTCTCTAAGACCCCTTCTAGTTCTGATGCTCTTTCAATCCAGAATGTAGTTTCACACGAGGAAAGCAATGGTCCCAGTCAGTTCTGTTCTAGTCAAACTACAGGAAGATAACTGAGTTTAGTCCTGGGCTCCTCATAAGAGAGAGACACAAAAATATCACTATTATCTAAATAGAGAAAGTTCTCAGAACCACATAGAAGAAGTTGGTTTTATCCACCTAAAAGAAGTGACACCTCAAGGTGGACATAATATTTCTCAAATATGTGAAGCATTGTTGTATAAAAGAAAAGTTACATTTCTCTGGCAAAGTCCCAGGAGTCCAGTCCAGAACAAGGGGGTAAAATCCACAGGGAGGGAATTTTACCTTTGCATAGAGGGAAATTCTCACCCTTGAGCTTATTTGGAAGAGGAATGGCCCCATCCTGGGGACATTCAAACTTTAGGCAAGAGATTCAAGGATCTACCTGCAGGTGACCTTGATGACATCTGAGTCCTGATCAATTCCAGAATTCTGTGAGTACCCACAAGGGAACTGGAGATTTGGTTGATCATCACAGGAAAAGGATGACTGGTTATCCACGTGTCCTCACCATCTCTAAAGGCTTGGCTCGCAATAGGGGGTTCATGAATATTTGTGGCAGGGAGGGAGGGAAGCAAAGATCGAAGGCCTGGATCACACATTCCACTGTGTGCTCAGAAAGGCCCTTGCTCAAAACCTGTGAAGGCACTGGATTCCAACCAAGGCCTCCAGAGTCTGCCTGTGAGTGCCGCTCAGTGTAATTAAACACCTGAGTCTCCTAGAAGGGATGGAATCAAAAAGAAAAAAAAACAAAACAAAGCAAGCAGGGACAACCTGCAGCTTGTGCTGCTTCTTTGCCTTCCTGCTTGTTTCGTGGGGAGGCTGGGCCTGACAGTAGTCCCGCAGCCCCTCTCGCTTCGTGCTGTCTCTGCAGAGCTGTGGTCAGCCTGCTGTTCTCTGTTAAGCTGTGCATTCGTGCCTCACTTTGCAGGCAACCCTTTAAAGTTTTTGTCGTTCCTTTCTGCAATGCGTGCACTCTGCTTCCCTCATCCCTAACCCTAGAAGCTCTGGGAAGAGGCCTGGTCCTCAGCTCTGCAGTTATGGTCAGGAAGAGGGACCCCTCTCCGGCTCTAGCTTTCCACCCCCATTCCAGCTCAACCCAGCCCCTCTTCCCACCCCCGGTGAGGAACGAAGAGTCCCTTGCTGCAGAGGGCTGGTGCTACATGGAGGGCACAGTGTTTCTGCAGAACTCACCAGCAGCTTTTCGAATATGATTTTCTCAGCCTCCTGCTCTTTCATTTTGCTGTTCCTACCAAGACCTCTCTCCTTGCCAAGCTTTCTTGAGGCGACAGTGGGTTTTTATCACCATGTAGCTATGATTCAGAGCCAGACCTCTAGCTGACAAGAACTAAAATTATTCTCTCTCACACACGCAGAGGACCACAATGGGGAAAAGTGAAAATGGAAATGTTTAAGTTTGCAAAGACAGTATCAGGTGAGGCTTTATGGAGTCGGCCCTGACAGCTCCTTGTTCGGCAGCATCTTCACCAGAAGATTTCTGTCTTGATATCTAGTTCCACCAACAAACCCCTATCAAGCTTTTCCATATACAAAGCATTGTGCTACCCTATTCTAAGACCACCTTTACACACAAAACCTCCTCCTCTTCTAAACCCCCAGCCAACGCCCACCAATGTCTCTGACTCAACTGCTGAGCAAAGCATGCAGACCAAGGGTGCTGGGAGAATGGCATCACCATCAACCAACTCACCATCTGGGGCTCCAGACTGGGCACCAGGCAGAAATATGCTGAAAGCGAAGACCCTTTACTTTCACTTATACCACCGAGGGTGCATCATCTCCATTTTACAAATGAGAAAACAGGCTCAGGAATCAAGTAACCTGTTCACTGGAGTATGGAGTCATGGAATCAGGATTTGTACCCATGCTTATCTTTTGGTCCTGTGGGTGGCCTCTCTTATGATTTTAGAAATTAAAATTATGTTCTTGACCTCATGTCATTTGCATGTACAGCTTGACAGGTGCTGACGGCAATGAAGATTAGCTTTCAGAGCATCCTCATCTCGTCTCCTCTGCAGCAGCAGCATCCCAAAAGCAGGCTATCCAGGACTAACTAGGGGACAGTCTTTGACGGAGACAAGCTGTTTAATACTGCAGCTGTAGCCCTTTAGTCTAACAAACTGAGTGACAGAATCCAGAAATCAGTGCTGGTATCCTCCAAGTAAAAAATAATATCTGCACGCAGGTGACCTCTTTATAAATGACATACCAATAAAGACTGAAATCTGGATGTCCCAACAATTCAGCAGCTCAGCCGAACAGCTGCTTGTGGTACTCTCTCTCTCTTGGCGCGTGATGGATTGTTCCAGGTGCTCACCAAGCACTAACTAGCCTCTTGCAGAAAGGAATCTAAGATGCTGACAAGCCAGGAGGCTTAGTGTGGCCACTCAGCCCCTCTCAGACCAGCACACCTTTCCTTCCTCTCTCTTTTCACTCTCCTACTTGGCAGGAGTGGAAGGTACCTTCTGCTCCACAGCCAGGCTCACGGGGTGGCAGGGCAAACTGGAGAACAGACAACGCACCTGGAGTCAGAGACCTAGGGTTCAAGTCTGACTCTAGCAGTCATAGTGAGGTTGAAATCGAATGGAACGCGCTGAGCTTCCGTTCCCTCCCCTGGAACACTGGGGTGATAACGCCTGTGACACAGCATTGTCAGGAGACTCAAGGAAGAACATGCATAAAGTGCCCTACACCGTGTATGCCGACATCATTATCAGTACAATTCTTACCTCTCCATCTGAATGCCACACAGATCCTCCCCACCATCCACTGGCCAAGCAAAATCTCCTTGCTGCCACTCTTACCTCTGCTTTACAGAAACGATCACCGGGAGTCTGAAAGCACAGATGGGCTCTGCTCCTTAGGCCACAGACATTCACTGCTTTGCAGCTTCACATGGTTTCTCCTGTTCACGTTATGCTTCCCAAACTAGACTGTAAGCAGACTGAGGAAGGGATGATGCCTCATTTTAACCCCTTACTGCATTCATTCGATATTGGCTGAGCCCTCTGTGGACCACGTAATAGCTCACATAGCCTGGAACCTAAGATGACTGGAAGTCTGACTGGGGAGACATCTGCAGAAAAGATGCAATGAGAAAAATCTGAGGAGGAGCCTGACCCAGCACTCCTCCCAAATCAACAGAGTATGTGCCCCGCCGACCCTCTACTTGATCCCTGACTGGCTGAGGAGCCCTTGAACATCTTCCATAACAATCTATCCATAGTACAGACTCATCTCACTTCACAGCCATTGTCTTACTTACTGATCTGGTCCCCCCAGCAGACCATCAGCCATGAGAGGACACAGCTACATCTTTCATTCAATGCTCCATCCTCAGCACCAATGATATCTGGTATGCAGTGAATGTGAAAGTTGCTCAGTCATGTCCAACTCTTTGCAACCCCATGGACTATATACAGTTCATGGAATTCTCCAGGCCAGAATACTGGAGTGGATACCTTTTCCCTTCTTCAGGGGATCTTCCCCACCCAGGGACTGAACCCAGGTCTCCCACATTGCAGGCAGATTCTTTACTAGCTAAGGCACAAGGGAAGCCCAAGAATGGGTAACCTATCCCTTCTCCAGGAGATCTTCCCAACCCAGGAATCAAACCGGGGTCTCCTGCATTGCAGGCGAATTCTTTACCTGAGCTATCAGGGAAGCCTTACACCATCCACAGTAGACACCCAAAAATGTCTCTTAAACAAAAGTACTCAAGACTTGATTGATTGAGGTTCTGGGGAAGTGGCAAGGAAATCTAATGTTTGTCTTCTCAGGGACCATACTTGTTCATGGATTTTTCAGAAAACATCTCCCTGGTGAGCTTTCCTCCTGACTAATTTTAAAGAAGGAACATGATCTCCTCCTCTTTGTGATTTTGCCTGAGCTGTTTGTAGTTGTCAGCCTCGCATCTGAGAGCCACAACAAAGGCTGGATAAAAAGCAGCTGAAGAGGTGTGAAACTTGATCGGTTGGTTCTGAGGCTGAAAATAGAAAAGAGGTAAGGCACCCTTCACCCACCCTCACCTCTTCTCATCAACTCTGAGGACATCCCACGAAGGAACCAGTCGCCGCAGTCTACTGGCATAACTTGTGATCCGGGGCTACCAGCACCAGCCGCTGCCATGGTGATCTAGAAGTGTGGGAAAGCAGAGCTGGGGGTGATGACGCGGGCCTGAGCCCAGCCTTGGTTCTAACCAGCTGTGTGACAACAGGCTACTCCACAATTTCCTTATCCAAAAAAAAAACGTGGAGAGAATACTACCTGTCCCATGGGGTGCTGAGAATCTCAAAGAAGACAATAGTCCCAGAAACAAAATAGAAACAAAAGCCTTGACTACAGCAACATCTCCACAGGATAGCTCCCACTTGGATGGAAATATTTGCAAAGAGAAAGAAAAGGATTTTGCAAATGACATGGGCAGCTACAAGATCAGAGACAATACCCCTCATCCAGCTGGCTTCCCACTGGCAGAGTTTCCTAAGATCTAAGACCTCTGTTGTAAACGCTTCTCCCAGTGTGGTAATCCAGTGATGAACCAGAGTCATGTCTTCCCACAACACACATGAGATATTTTGTCACCATGATTATCATTCAAAATTACAGACAAGGCTTCCAGAAAAGCAGGCCTCCCAGGCAGAGCTAGGGGTAAAGAACCCACCTGCTAATGCAAGAGATATAAAGAGACGTGGGTTTAACCCCTGAGTCAGGAAGAGAGCCTGGCAACCCACTCCAGGATTCTTGCCTGGAGAATCCCAAGGACATAGAAGCCTGGAGGGCCACAGTCCATAGGGTCAGAGTCGGACATGACTGAAGCAACTTAGCACGCAGGCACCAGAAAAAGCACCCCCTCTCTGCAATTCTTCCACAGCCCCTTTCTCTTGACAACTTTTTTCCCCCTGCCCTCAACAACATACACCCTGAAGAGAACATTTTGCCCCACTGACATCCCAAAATAAATCAGCAACGGAAGCAACAAAATGAAACTTTGATGTTGGATAAAACTCAGTTCAAAACCCACTTAAGCGACCTCTTAAACTGCGACCTCAGATAACTTAATACTCTGTGTTTCTGAACCTTGGTTTTCTTATCTACAAAACAGGAATAAGAGAGGCAACGTGAGAGGCTGTTGAGTGAAGTTCCCAGTATGACACTGACAGGTCTTGGTGTTCAGTGCATGAGTGTTTCCAGTCCCTTCTCTCCTCCAGGGAGGACACTAACACTCCATGTGGTACCATTTCCTGCCCAGTGAGAATCCTGCCAGTCGGCTCTGGAAGGTGATGCTTCCTGATCACACAAATGACTCTCCTCCTTTAAGAGCTTCCCCTAACTTGCCCTGCAACCAGGCCTTTTTTTTTTTTTTTTTAAGAAAAGCTTTATATCTAGGAAACTCACATCCAGATACACATATTTTAATGGCCTGTACTTTAAATACAGCAATGCACTTGATATTTTATGCAAGTTCAAATTTGTACAAAGCAGAGCACACCCAAAGGACTAACAAAGGATCGAGAAGTGTCAGAGTTGAATGAGTGCGAGAAATGTGCTGCATGAGTGGAAATGGAGGGCCGGGGAGAGAAACGACTTGTTAGAACACCCAGGTGTGAAGCTCTGTGCTAGGCACATGGCATCATTTTATGTTTTTCCAACCTGAAAATATGATCAAGGAGCTGCTGGTATGTCCATTTTCAACGGAGGAAACTGCCATGGTCAAAGCATTAATCAAGAGTAGAGTTCTATGCAACTAGATATTATCATACTAAGTGGAGTAAGTCAGAAAGACAAATATCATATGATATCACTTATATGTGGAATTTAAAATACAGCACAAATGAACCTACCTAGGAAACAGAAACAGACTCACAAGGAGAATAGGCCTGTGGCTGCCAAGGGGCAGGCAGCACGGGGAGAGGGATGGATGAAAACTAGTATAATATAGGATGGATAAACAAGAACTAATGGGAACCACAGTAAATACCCTGTGATAAACCATAATGGAAAAAAAAATTTTTTTAAAGTATGTTTATCTGAGTCACTTTGCTATACAGCAGAGATTAGGCTTTCCAGGGGGCACGAATGGTAAAGAACTCACTTGCCAATGCAGGAGATGAAAGAGACATAGGTTTGATCCCTGGGTTGGGAAGACCCCCTGCAGCAGGGCATGGCGACCACTCCGGTATTCTTGCCTGGAGAATCCTATGGACAGAGGAGGCTGGCGGGCTATAATCTGTAGGGTTGCAGAGTCGGACACAACTGAAGTGACTTAGCACGCACATGCGTATACGTGTAAGATTGAGTCACTCTGCTGTATGGCAGAGATCGGTACATTGTAAGGCAACTATACTTAAATTAAAAAACATTTTTAAAAAATAGTACAGGTCTAAAGAACCAGGTGGTTGCCAAGCCTGTGTTTTTTCTCACATTTCAACAGCATGTGCCCAGAGACAAAGAAGTGACAGGGCAGAGCGCCACAGGCCCTGCCCTCTGGGAGCCTAGAGTGTCACGGGGCTAGACAGAGATCTACCAAGACAGCCAAGACGTCTCTGAAGTCGTAAGGATGTTACAGACACTGTGATTCTAGGTGCAAGCGAGCAAGCCCAAAGCGGGGCCCATCAGTTTCAAAAGTATGATGACAATGAAGGGCTGAGAACCGGGAGGTAACAGGCAGAGATGGTCTCCTGGAGAAGAGCAGGCAGGGATGCAGAGGACAGAAAGCTCAAGGTTGTGTTAAAGATGGAGATGTCCACCTGAAAGGCAGAATGGTAGATAGAGCTTTTTAAATAATCAGGGTCTAGAGAAAAAAAAAAAAACAAAACTGATTTGTTAGCCAAGAAAAACAATCTCTAAGAATAAATGTGAAATGAACAGTTATTTCTGCCATAGCACTCTGGCCACTGCCCCATTTCCCAAAATGAGCATAAACCTAAGATGAAATTAAACAGCAGTCCCACGTTTCTGAGAAGGGAGCAGCAGTTACTATTTTCTTTTTTTCTAAGAACAGGAAGGAAAATAACTGGGACAAGCAAGAAATGATCTCTATTATTAACAAGAAAACCATGACGTCTGAATGTAGATTTTCAGCTTTTCAAAGAGCTAGCCTATGTCATTATCTCATTTAGTTCTCACTTCAACTAAATGAGATGGTCAGGAGAGCTTCTTACCTCTAATCCACAGGAAATGCAAGGTACAGACTAAAGCAGAGAGGTACAAACTACTGAGGACTTGAACCCAAGCCTCTCAACTAGCAATTCAGGGACAAAGTTCCAACAAGACCTCCCCGTCAGAGGGCTAATGTTGGCTGGTGTCAGCTGAGGGGAGAAGAGGCGAGGGAGACAGGCTGAGGCAGACCCGCACTGCTGGCCCTCCCTCATAACTGTTTCTCTTATCCGTATCCCTGCATTCCTACCTGGATGCACGACCACCTGGAAGAAGACTACATTTCCCAGCCTCCTTTAGCAGCTAGGCACGTGTCCAGGTTACCAAGCGCCAGCGAAAGTGATATGAACAAAAGTAACATGCATTAACTTCCTAGTCCTGTCCTCAAAAGGAAAACAGTTCAGGGAGCTCAGGAAGAGAGTTCAATTCCACCCCCGTCCCACCCCACCCTCCTATTTTCTGGAGAAAGAACATATGGCCAAAGCTGGAACGGCCATATGGGATCCCAGTATGGAAGTCATGTATTTAAGACAGCAGAGAAACCTGGGCTTTGATGACTGCAGAGCAGTCAGTCCAGCCCTACACATTTAGGAAACATATGTCCCATCTCTGTCCAGCAACTAAACCTATATCCTAATAAAGAAGTTTTGCCAGTAGCACTGAACACCATTTCTAAAACTCCAGAACTTTCTCAATGGTTCAGATTCAACAAGACCATAAATATTTTATTAAGAGTCTGGTATGCGTTTGAAGTCTCTTAAGTGCATCTTACAGCCTCCAGGGAGATGGGCCCAATCCTTTTTGAAAAACCAGTATAATGGCACAGAGCGCAAAAAGGCATATTCCACAAAGGTGAATGAAAAGAAATAAGAATGCTCAAATAAAATCCTGAAGGAGCCAGGGAAAAGTCTCTATTTGCTTGCAAATAACAATCTAAGCTGAAAGGGGGCCACAAAGCTACTGCATGGGTGGTGGTGGTCGGGTCAAACTGCAGGGTGCAGGTTACTAGTGGCCCTTCCTGCCGAGAAAGAAGGTGAAACTCGATGCTTGAGTCCAGTAACTCTCTGGGAAGCTCTCAGCCCCCACCCAGGGGCGGGAGTGGGCAGAGGTTGACTAAAGCCCCGAAAAGGATGAGATCTGGCCCAGCAGAGCTAGGAGGCGCTGCTGTGGACTCAACAGATGCTCACAGGGGTCCCCTCAGCACTCACATTCTGCTCTGGATTTAAGGAGCTGAGGTGGAGGAGGACGGGGAAAAATATGCAGAGACAGAACACCAAGGGCTGGGCTTCAGGGGGTGGAGACCGTCTGGAGCAGGAGTATGATGTCTAGACCCCCTGCCATTATCAGAGAGAAAGGAAATGAATGTGGCTTAATTACAATGACAGAATGACAGCAATGACATTATGAGGAGAGAATCAGAACAGTGCAAAGTCCATATTAAGAAAATGAGAACTGTCGCTTCACTATCAAATTCTCCTTGGAAGAGTTTCCCCCAGACATAGTCATGCCCCTGAGACTGAGACCCCAAGGCAAAG
The DNA here is from genome assembly GCA_007570785.1 of Antilocapra americana. Lineage (NCBI taxonomy): Eukaryota > Metazoa > Chordata > Mammalia > Artiodactyla > Antilocapridae > Antilocapra > Antilocapra americana. The sequence continues at coordinate 939,451 of ML663557.1, forward strand.
GGACTCTCCCCTCATCCCTGACAATCCCCACCTTTGAGGGGTCCCTCAGAAGCCCCAGAAGGGCTCAGCCCACAGTGAAGTCTCCATCTCCAGGCCCTACCCACTGGTTTGTGGGTGACAGGCCCACAACCCCAGTGCCCACCCTTCAGACCTCGGACTCCTGGGAGTGCCACCCGCAGAGACACTCCCCATCCTCAGAGGTCTATATCAAGGGAGGCATTCAGTATGTGGCTGCTAAATGAGGTCACCTCTCCTAAATGTCACCCCGAGGGCCAGAGGGGCCTTGTGCTTCCCTCAGCATCAACACAAAGGTGAACCACATGTGCAAAAGAGGGGGTCCACCCATCACCCCACAGGGTGAGCCTTGTAGGAGACCACTGACGACCTATTCAAGGATAGAAAGGGGATCAGGGCAGGGCTGGCTTGCCCCCGTCTGAGGTCAAGACCTGCAAGTTAGACATAAAATCCAGAAGGTGGACACACTGTAGATCACCAACATCCAGGGATGATCACAAATGCTCGTTTTAGCCAAGTCTTCTCCTCTTCCTATTGCAATTTTTTAAAATCAGAATTGAGATACGTGAGCAAGCTCAAAAATACTTGGTTTTCCTGCTTCCTGCCAGCCTCTGGGGAATTAGCTAAGTTACCATAAGATATTCAGTGACAGAGAACAAAGAAGAGACTCAACGGAAGCCTTCTGGATAATCTATATTATGGTTAATACGTGGCAACAGAATAACCAAGAAATACTATTACAGATGTATATAAAATTCAAAGCAAAAAGCAGAAACTCACAATGTTACCAGTGCTTAAAGCTCATTGGCTTTATTTCCCTCTACTCCCCTTGAAGAATGCTAGTCTGATTCGAGGGGGAGTGGGGAGGGAGAGGCATTGACCCCGGAGGATAAATGCAGGGTGTGATCAGTGCTCCCTGTTACCCAAGATCCCGATTCTGGGGTCATCCAATCCCATGAGCAAAGCAGTAAGGACGCAAGTGCACACATGTGCACACAGGCAAAGCAAGATAACAGAGAGCCCCATAAATCGAGTAAGACATCAGCAGCTGTCCTGAACAAAGGTTGCCTGGAATGTGAGTTTACAAGGATAATTACTAGCGCATTACACAGAGGGCAATAACTTTGTTGTTAGCACAAGAATTTGTCAGACATGTCACATGGAAAGGGGAACAGCTGTAACTGTAAGTGACAGGTTGCTGAAAACATGGTTGGTTTCTGAAGCACCTGGTCCCCCGAGTCTCTATCGTAACCTTGTTCTTAAATTAAAACAACAGGCAAGTGTACAAAAACTTCCCACTGTAGAAACCACTGGCTTGTTCAAGTTTATGGAGAGAATTTTCAAAGTGTGAGTGGCGTGCCAGAGAGGACAGGCTGATGAAGTCTGTGTTCTCAGTCCACACCACTGCAGGCGGGCACAGGGGGAAGAGCTGGGCTTTTAATTCAGAGTCCCAGACACAAATCCTGTCTTTCCTATGTACTAGCCATGCATTCTTGGCAAAGGAGTTAACTTCTCTCAGCTTCCATTTCCTTGTAAGATGTACTTAACAATCTCTAAGACATAGAGTTGTTGCAAGCAGGAGGATTTGCATATAGAATACTTAGCACAGCACCTGGCAAACAGCAAGTGATTGGGAAACAAAGTAACAATTAAGCAGACTTGCCTACCTAAATATCATACTTGGGGCATACTGCAGAGGTGTATTACACTTAAAAAAAAAAGAAAGAAATGGAAACACTACAAAGCTTTGAAAAGGTCCGGAGAGAAAAGAGGTGATAATCGTTTGGGTTTTCCTTAGAGACTATACCCAGGAAATTATTTTCTCTGGAGAAGAATGGCTTTGGAAAAACGGTTTATCCTCATATGCCACCCAAGCTGTTTTCTTATCTTTTCTTCCAGGTAAAAAGTTGCAAGGAAGTCTCCTCATATTTGAAAGCCTTCAGGGAGCTCATGAAATGGAGCCTATTATCTAACTGACCACTCTCAGCAAAGTTTCCGTAATGCATATAATGAAGTATTTCGATTGACGGAGCACCCCATCGTCCCTCTCAGAGACAGAAATCGTGCCCGAAGCACGGCGCACCTGGCTGTTCACTGGCGCCCACGGCTCACAAAGCGCTGCGAGCGCTGCCTAGGAACCTCGGTGTTAAGGCTGAAGCGGTTCTAGAGGGGCGAAGGTCTGAAACCCTTTTACATGGCATGAAAAAGCACCTCCAGTTCTAATTAAGCTAAAGCAATTAGCCACCCACAGATACTTAACGCCGCTCCCCCTGGTCAGGCAATCATCTCTGTTAAAACCCATTTTTAAAGAAGAGCGGACCCGCAAGTTCCCTGGCACACACTTCCCACAAACCAGCTAAGCCTTAGACGCATTCGGTAAACACACAGAGCCGGGCTCTGGGTATGGCAGAGGGGCTTTTAGGAAAGGAATACATCAGACATGATGAGGTGATGGTAAATAAGAAGGCAGCAAGCTGCAAAAGAGGTAACAAAATCCATGTGTCAAGGGGTCCCTGGATCATGGATGGGCTGGACAAAGCCAGACAAACTGCAGCCTCAGTTTCCTTGGTCTTAGAATCCCCTGGTTGGTGTTACAAGACATTAACTCCACCCTGAGGAAGCACATCAAGCAGAAGGGTTTCTGCCAGCTGGAACTAGGGCCTGGCTTCATCACCTCTGACCAGACTACCATCCAAGCCCATACTCCACAGGAGGTCTGTCCTCTCTCATGCCACAGTGTGGCATGGAAGCACCAACAGGGTGCATTGGGCAGGTTCACAATTAGTCCAATCCACTCAAGTTCATGTGCCTTCCCCAGCCTAGTTAGGCCTAATCTTCCCTAAGACTCCCTTTAGTGAAGGGAGTTCATTGTTGTTTACAACCCAAGGCTGTTTCCAGACTTGGTAATAGTGGCAACAGCTACAAAATAGTCAATGGCTAAGTGTTTGAAAATTAAGGTCTTCCCTGGTAGCTCAGCTGGTCAAGAATCTGCCTGCAAAGCAGGAGACCGTGGTTTGATCCTGGGTGAAGATCCCCTGGAGAAGGGAACGGCTACCCACTCCAGTATTTTGGCCTGGAGAATTCCATGCACTATGTAGTCCAAGGGGTCGCAAAGAGTTGGACACAACTGAGCGACTTTCATTTTCACCCCTCTGTCCATAGGGAATTGGTTCCAGGACTAATTGATTAGAAGATAGGAAAACCAACAGATTTTTAAGTCCCTTATATAAAATGGCATAGTATTTGCATATAACCTACACACATCCTCCCATATACTTTAAATGATCCCTAGATACTTATAGTACCTCGTACAATGTAAATGCTATGTAAATAACTGCCTGCATGTGGCAAATTTAAGGTTCACAAATTTTCTGGAATTTTCTCATTTTAATATTTTCAATCCATGGTGTGTTGAATGCGAGGATGAAGAATCCATGGATACAGAGGGCCAAGTATACTGTGCTCAAGAACTAAGGTTGTTTCTGTTTTTCAGTCCAGTGAAGTAATCCAAAACCCCATTACTTCTCAACTGAACAAGAGCTGTTTTCTTCCTGTAGGTTTTTTTCTTTCGTATTTAGAAAATCTCTCAATCACCAAGCAGACATCAAAAATGTTGATCTAGATCAGCACTGTTCAATAGAAATAAGATTTAAAATTTCCCTAGGATTTGCATTAAAAAGTAAAAATATATACGAAACTATTGTACTAGAATATTTTACGTAACCCACTCAAGCAAAACCATTACTATTTCTAGATACAATCAATACAAAAGATTATTAATAAGATACTTCAGATTTTGTTTTCATGCATTCTTTCTCTAGCACCACACTGAACTGTGCAACCTAGAGCTATTTTTTAATTGCCATGGAAAAACTTCCACAATTCACTGTTCTATGAACAAGAAGTACACCAGAATGTATAGCATGATCTCATTTTAACTATTAAATGTGTTATCTGTGTGTTCAGATATGGATAGACAAAAATCTCTAAGGAAAACACCAAAAGTTAACAACAATTTTAAGAAATAGAATTATGTATGGTTAGTCATTAGTTTCTACTTTGTGCTCTTTTGTTATTTTCTGAATTTCTGTGCAGTACATATATACTGTTTAAATTTATAGGAAGACTATAAAGCTAGTCTTGAAAAACAAAAAACTCTCCCTTATTTTAAGCCATAACACCCCGATCCTACTGGCACTGTAGCCATTGCCCTATTTCCGGCTAACCGGAAGGATGGACAAACTTAGTTCCTCCACCCCTTTCCCAGTCACTGTGATACTTACAGCCAATCATCATGATGGCCACAGCAAAGATCTTCTCAATGTCTGTGGACGGGGCAATGTTCCCAAAGCCCACGCTGGTGAGGCTGGTCATGGTGAAATACAATGAGGAGATGTAGACGGAATTCTTGCTGGGACCCCCTTCCCACTTCCCTGAGCCGGACCCGTTAAACTGGTAAGGGGTGCCAGTGTCCATGGCCAGCTGGTAGAGCCAGCTGTTGTTGCGGATGGTCTTGGTGTCCTCGTCGAAGATCTCATAGTCCCCGATGCTGTACCAAATGCAGGCCATCCAGTGGGCGGCCAGCCCGAACACACACACCAGCAGGACCAGCACAGCAGCTCCATACTCAATGTAGTGGTCCAGCTTCCGGGCCACTCGTCCCAGACGGAGCAGCCGGACAACTTTCAGAGAGCTGAACAGGCTGCTGATGCCCTGGGGGAAAAGGGGCACAGGGTCAGGGCCAAGAATACAGACAGCACCGACTCCATCCCACCACCTCCCAAGAGGCTTCCTTCAGCACATGTATCCCATGAGACGCAGTAGGATGCAACACTTAAAACATTGCTTCAAAATAAGTCACGACATAAGAGAAATGCCCATATATGCTTGTATGCTTAGATACAATAAGTTTATTCCAACATATACAGAAGGGAGATTTCCATTAGCTTTTCCCTACATCCTTTAAAAAGCAAATAAAAAGCTAAAATAAAAAATAAGACAAATAAAATTTGAATTTTATTCTAATTATATTGTATATATGTATACAAATACAAATATGAGCATTTTCCATACTATTCATTTTAAAACAATATTAAGGGTTGTGTAATATTTCATATTAAGTAATATGAAATATTTTTAGAGTTGCATGTTTATTTCATACTGAAAAATGGTCAGGAAACATACATGGAAAGACATAAAGCATTAACAGGGATAACTGCTGCACTGTCGAGTTATACAATTACAGGCAATTTTTATTACATTTTCTATATATTTTTGTTATATTTCACTTGCATGTATTTACGTAACTTCTATAATTAAAACTTGTTACCTTCACAATTACAAAAATATATAAAGAACAAATAATTTTTAAAGATAAAAATGAAGGAACAACTGAAAAGAATAAAGCACTGAGATTCTGTTTTCCCAGGAAAATTACAAACTCTTGGAAGGTTACAACACTTCAGTCAGGTCAGGGATACAGCCAGACAAAATGTACTTCATCTCAATCAATCAAGGCATCTCAAAACCAGAAGGGACCTTCTTATTTCATCTGCTTAAAGCCTCCTCCTTCAAATCCCACCGGGACAGGGCTATTCTCCAAACAGTTCTCTAGGGAACAGCACTGTGGTAGGGCAGGAACACTAGTGGAGAAATCTTTAAAATGGGGTCTGCCACCCAGGTGGGTCACTAACTCGCTGTGTAAATTTGAACCATTCAGTTACCTCTCAGTCCCCCGTCTAACAATGCGGGAGGTGGACGGGAGGAGCTCTACCACTTCAGCATAGGCTAACAGACTCTTATCTCCTAAGGGAGCTGAAACATATACAGAAGCTATACCATTCAAACCTCAAAACTCCTATTCCAAAATGATTCCAAGGTGCAAGGAAAGGAGACTTCCATTACAATTTCCCAAATTCTATTAAAAAGCAAATAAACAGCATAAAGACATTTCCTTGAATGAAGACTTTGGTCTCCCTTACACAGCAAAAATCTAGCAGCAGAATGACGCCCTTCGCCAGGCAGAGTGAATGACTTGTCACTACTCTAAGCACTGGACAGTTTCCAGGTCACTGTTTCCTCTTTGGTCCTCCAAACCCTTAATGGCAACACTCAAGGATCAAGTTATGTCACAGACAGAAGGAAAACAGTAAATGCTTCCTGGTGAGTCTGTGTCACCCAGGCTGCCCCCTCCTGGGCACACAGCTAACCACATTTCCCAGCCTCTTTCCATCTGGGTTGGTCTCAGGAACCAGGTGCAGCCAATGGAATGTAAGTCGCAAGAAGTGTCACTTCCAAGCCAAGGAGCTAAATGTAAGAATACTTTCCCTACTAGTTCTCTCTTCCCCAGGGGATGCCTTCTTTGAGGTCAGAAAGTGAAGAGGAACTCAAGAGCCTCTTGATGAAAGTCAAAGAGGAGAGTGAAAAAGTTGGCTTAAAGCTCAACATTCAGAAAACTAAGATCATGGCATCTGGTCCCATCACTTCATGGTAAATAGATGGGGAAACAATGGAAACAGTGTCAGACTTTATTTTGTGGGGGGGCTCCAAAATCACTGCAGATGGTGATTGCAGCCATGAAATTAAAAGACGCTTACTCCTTGGAAGAAAAGTTATGACCAATCTAGACAGCATATTAAAAAGCAGAGACATTACTTTGCCAACAAAGGTCCATCTAGTCTAGGCTATAGTTTTTCCAGTAGTCATGTATGGATGTGAGAGTTGGACTATCAAGAAAGCTGAGTGCAGAAGAACTGATGCTTTTGAACTGTGGTGTTGAAGAAGACTCTTGAGAGTCCCTTGGAGATCCAACCAGTCCTTCCTAAAGGAGATCAGTCCTGGGTGTTCATTGGAAGGACTGATGTTGAATCTGAAACTCCAATACTCTGGCCACCTGATGTGAAGAGCTGACTCATTTGAAAAGACCCTGATGCTATGAAAGACTGAGGGCAGGAGGAGAAGTGGATGACAGGGGATGAAATGGTTGGATGGCATCACTGACTCGATGGACATGAGTTTGAGTAAACTCTGGGAGTTGGTGTTGGACAGGGAGGCCTAGCATGCTGCAGCTCATGGGGTCGCAAAGAGTCGGACACAACTGAGTGACTGAACTGAACTGAAGTAGCATTCAAAAACCTAAGATATCTGGTATCTGGTCCTATCACTTCATGATAAATACATATGTAAAAAGTAGAAACAGTGACAGATTTTATTTTCCTGGGCTCTAAAATCACTGTGGACAGTGACTGCAGCCATGAAATTAAAAGACGCTTGCTCCTTGGAAGAAAAGCTATGACCAACCTGGACAGCGTATTAAAAAGCAGAGACATCACTTTGCTGACAAATGTCCACCTAGCCAAAGCTATGATTTTTGCCGTGGTCATGTATGAATGTGAGAGTTGGACCATTAAGTAGACTGAGTGCCAAAGAATTGATGCTTTCGAATTGCGGTGCTGGAGAAGACTCTTCAGAGTCCCTTGGACTGCAAGGAGACCAAAGAAGTCAATCCTAAAGGAAATCAACCCTCAATATTCATTGGAAGGACTGATGCTGAAGCTCCAATACTTTAGCTACCTGATGCAAGGAGCCAATTCCTTGGAAAGGACCATAATGCTGGGAAAGATTGAGGGCTGAGAGAGAAGGGGGTGATAGATGATGAGATGGCTGAATGGCATCTCAGACACAGTGGACATGAGTCTGAGCAGACTCCAGGAGATAGTGAAGGACAGGGAAGCCTGCTGCAGTTCATGGGGTCGCAGAGTTGGACACAACTTAGCAACTGAACAGCAACTGAAGGTGGTAGACATACAGCATGGAAGGGTCCTGAGTCCCTTGGAGGTTACATGGAATATAGCATCCCCGAAATCAGCTTGAATCCTATCGTGACGTCAGTGAAAAAAGGAACCTCTTATATAAGCCACTGAAACTCTGGGGGTATTTGTGACAGCAGCTATCGTTAGCCTTCTCTGGCAAATGAACTCATAAACCATATGGAGCATAGCCCTGGTGATAAAAACCAAACAGGTTACCAAAATTATTTCATTGAGGTATCGGTGAAAAAAAGAATGAAACAAAGTTTTAGTTGCTCGGTCATGTCCAACTCTTCGCAACCCCATGGACTGCAGCCTGGCCAGGCTCCTCTGTCCATGGGAGAGGAGGAGTGAGTAGCCATTCCCTTCTCCAGAGAATCTTCCTGACCTAAGGACTATTCTTCACCACTAGCACCACCTGGGAAGCCCTTAAAAAAAAGTTTTGTAACCATAAAATTCCCAACAGAAATAATCATGGCCCAACATACACCTGCCAATACACAATAATAGATCTTACGAGGCCAAAGGACTACAGTGCCAGGAAGTTCATCCAAACTGCTAACTTTGACAGTCCAAGTTCATCTTTTCCATGTCCAGTATTCATCCCCTGGATCCCCTTTCCTTCCATGTGCTTTTCTCAAAAATCTGCTGTGAGAAATGGCTGAGAAAATCCTCATATTAAGGCGCAATAGACTGATGAGGGTAAATGGATATCCTTTCCCCACAGGGTATTTGCATTTTTAACAGAGGGAAACCAGCTTCCAGTCGTGGAATTAAAAGTACCCACAGCCTGGATGAAGGAGATATTTTGGGAGGCAAAGGAGCCTTTTTGATGACTCAGATATCAAACACATGTAAGCAGCCACCTCCTCGCCACCTCCTCATAAGGAGGTTCCTGAAATCATCGTTCAAAGCAGCTCTACTCTGAAGCAGAACTCATTACCCTGGGCAAAATTGCCCTGTCACTTTTTCCTCACATTCAACCCGAAGCAACAGTGATGGGGAACCAACTTGTGCTAATGCTATAGGGAAGAGATGAAAATGGTGCTTTGTCTTCTTGCTCACTATTGTGTCTTCAGTGGCTGGCATGTGGAGGATGCTCGAGAGAAAGAAAGGGAAGGGGAAGCAAAAACCTGGTTACTACTGAGAGGTGAAATACTGTTAGTGAAGAGAGATTTCTACCTAATAGTCACAGAACCTGGAGCTGAGAAGCAGCCCAGAATCCGTCTAGTCCAGCACCTCTGAGTCCAGCAGTGTCCGCTAGAGCTCCCTTAGGAATGGCCCTTCAGCTCTCCTTGAGCCCTCCTCTGAACCACTACCTCCTGCAGACCTAATCCTGTGGCAGGCATTCACGAAGATGAACTACCGGGCTCCACCACGTTTCGTGCTCCCCGTGTGCTCCACCTGCACTTCCTCCTTCCTCTCCTCTGCATCCCGCCCCAGTGGCCACCACATCACACGCAGCCCCTACCCACAGGCCATGCTATCCTCTGGCCGCACAGTCCAGACAGCACGAGCATCCCACACACCAGACACCCACTTGCATCTCTGTGCCTGCTCAGACAGGCCCCTCCGCCCAGAAGGCCCAGTTTCCCAATTTCTGCCAGCTGGCACACTAGTTATCCTTCAGGTCTGCCACTATCCCCACCCTGCAGCCTTCCCAGAGCCCCCAGAAGTCACAACCAACCGCTCACCCGTCCATGTGTTCACAGTATTCTGTATCTGTCACTTTGCATTAAAGTTTCCTATAGCCAGTACCCCAGCTACATCAGGAACTACATCTTCTTGAAGATAAGAAGCCACTTGTTACTCATTTTCAAAGCTTCTTACATTGAGTTCCATAATGTTCCTCCCTAAATTCAAGTCTTTCCCAGAATCCTCGGAATGTAACCTTATGTGGAAATAGGGCTAGCACTGCAGGTATAGTTAGCGAAGATGAGGTCATATCAGAAAATGGTGGGCCCTGAATCCAGTGAGACTAGTATCCTCACCAGACGGACACAGAGTGACAGGCGTGACTTTGAATGCAGAGGTTGGAGTGATAGGTCTTCAAGCCAAAGAATGTCAAGGATGACTGGCAATACCAGAAATGAAGAGAAAGGCATGGAACAGGCTCTTTTCTAGAGCTTCAAAAAGAGCATAGCCCTGCTGACACCTTGATTTTAGATTTCTAGCCTTCAGAACTGGGAGAGAATAAATTTCTGCTGTATCGAGCCACCCAGTTATTGGTAATTTGTCACAGCAGCCCTAGAAAACTAATATATCTATACAAGCTTTAAAGCCAGCACCTTCTCAGAGAGGGTCTCAAATATTTTCTAAACTGAATTGAAGAGTTTGGCTTATGAGAGAATTTATTTTCAGGAGCCTCTGGAACAATATAAAATAAGCCTTTCCTCATTGTGTTATCTGTGTGCACATGGATGCTCTGTTACTCAGTTTTGCATTAGTTCCCTATTGCCCTCACAGCTGGAATTTTAGCTGTTTAAAAGCATTTCAAGCTACTAATGTCTTCTTTTTTTCTTATTTGCCTGAAACTCAGTGGATTAGCTAGAGAGAATATTCCAAACTTTTAAAAAAAAAGTTAGTATGCTAAAAACATGACAGCACCATTTGGTAGAGAATCACATTTCCCCAAGGACTTCTTATATCAGAAATCCTACCTCACATTCCAAATAGTTTCAGAGAGTTCTTTATCAAAATCTTAAGGTTACGAAGACCCAAGAATTTCAGGTTGAATCCATATGGCTGGAGGGCACTGAGAAAGAACCTAGGCTGGTGAGCCTCATCACCGAAGGCCAACACGTATGACTGGAAGGAAGGCTTCTGAAATCTCAGTAACCTCAGCTGTAGTGATTTGGATACAACTCAGATTGAAGTCGACATTTAGCAATTACCAGGTTTACTCGTGCGTGAGCAAGCTTTGCCTATTCACCAGGACTAAATAAACCATTCTGTTAATTCCGGCCCCACCTTGCGGCCTCAACTAGCCAAATTCACCAATTTTCGGCTTTCATCTTTTTTTTTTTTGCTGTCATACACACAAAAAATAACACTCTCACAGACTGATGACATTGTGTTATTGAAAAGAACTCTGTCTCTCACATTCTTGAAAAGTTTCCCCAGGCTTCCAAGTCTATGTGGTAACACATAACATCCAGAGCAAATTCTGCAGTTACACCTTCGTTTATTATTTTATTGCTTTCAACCCCTCATTACCCATCATTACTCCTCTCCCGCACCTTCCTCCAGCTAAAGGTCTCATTCACGTGCTTCCTCTGAGTCCTCCAGAACTTTCACCAAGTGTAGAAAATTCCCAGCCTCAGCATCTTCATCGACTGCTCCCGCCACCTTCCTGCTTTAGCTGAAACTGGCTCTCACAAGCACCTTGCTTTTTCCATCCTGGAGTTAGGAGTAGGGAGTTTCAAACTCCACACTTCATCTTCCAAATAAGAGTTGTTTGACACTCAAAAAATAAGAAAAGAAGCTCCCCTTCTTTAAGATTCATGTACCAGAAAACAAACCGAAAAAAAAAAAAAAAAAACGCTTAATAAAGATCCCCTGAAACTACCACACACCTATTAAAAAAAAGATTCATACCATTCAGCAGTACCGTTACTGCTATCTGATTATTGATCGTTAACATCTATTGAATGCTTACAAATACGCCAGAACTTGGACTTAGTCTTTCGTTTACTATCCCATTCATGAAATTCTCAGTCCCTCCTTTTCATTACCTGGCCACAGCCCATCTCTTGCTGTCAGCAAGGGAATCTTAAGGTTTAAGGGGAAAAAAATCATTCAACACACCCGCCTCTCCATTCCAGTGACTTTCATCCCCTCTCCATATCCTGCGCCTGGTTATCACCGGGAACTGCTTCATCTCGGAAATCTTACACACCAGCACTGGGCACAGTGACTACATATATTCCCATTCCTCCCATCCTTTCCTTTATGCCATCCAGCCTGCTCTTGGGCTTCTCTTCGATCTCTCTCTCCCCATCTTTTTTTCTCCCAACATCAGCTCTCCAGATTTTACTTCCTTTCCCATTTCACTAGACCCTATGACATCATTTTAAGTACCCCCTCCCACAACCCTCACCATCTCTCTCTCTCCTGGCCTTCCTATCACACTTGCCCTATGAAATACGGCCCCATATAGATACAACAGCAGACACTGGGGTACCATCTCCATTCTCAGCTGGGACCTGTCCTTTTCCTCTTCCTCTAACAACACTCTACTCCCCATCAACAGCTATTCCAAACCTTTGCTACTCCTTTCAAGATCCCACCTGACCCGCACATTCTTAGTCTCAGCCAACATCTCCCCATTTACAGAGTTCATTAGTATCGATTCTCATCCACATTCCACCTTCACAAACATGAGCATATGCATTAGCACCATCCTTCCACACTGAATCAAAACTTGCTTCTCACCCACTCAGGAATCCCACCACATCAACTACTTACCCTTCTCTCTCCTCCCTTCCTTCATCTTCAAATTTCCCTTTCATAGACTCATTTCTGTTCAACAGTAATCATGTTACTGTTTCAAGTTCTATACACCTCTCCACTCTTTCTCTCCTGAAACCATAGTCAACACACAACGGCTCAGATTCCTCATTTCCTAGTCATTTCTCAACCCATGGTACTCAAAAGTCCACTCACACTATTTCCCAGAAACTACTGTCTCACCGGTCACCAATCACCTAATTGTCATACCTTCAGTGTTTGACACCTATAATGGGCGTGTGACATTCTTCAAGGCCACACAGGGTCCACACTGTCTTCCTATGTTTAGGGAATCACCACCTTACAAAGTAGACCTCCTCTCCCACCTGGAAGCTGAAAACACCATAAACCTTCCTTCTGCGGCTTCCTCTGCAGCTAATGTGTGAGCACATGACCTAGACCCTGCCCATCGGAGATACCCATCCCAGTCACTGGATGGTAACCCACGGAGGAACTGCACAGGACCCCTTTTGCAAGAGCATGGCAGCATCACCTGGGTCCCAGAGGCAGCAGAAGTGGTTCTGAAATTGATACCCATGCTCCACTGATGGTCAGGTCAACACCCCATGTTTTGAATCCACATCCAGTAACGACAGCAGTGACATGTTCACAGGACCAGCTCCGCTGTATGATTAGAGGCATTGTCCCTAGCAGCATAGCCAAGTGTTTTCCTAGTTGTCCCCCAAATTCTGTGAGTATCCAACATCCTTGAACCCTCACTCCTACAACAATATGAGATGGGCTCTCCTCTCTTGGTTCTCACAATGCCCCTCTTTCTAATGATTAACCAAGGCACGGTTGTTGGTCTTTTTCCTCTTCTCAGTATACTCCTTTCTCTGGGAAGCTGCATCCATTAATGTAGCTTTAACCACTATCTATATACTAATGTGCTGTAAATCCCTCTTTCCAAACCAGACATTTCTCCTGACTCTAACACCCTCTGTGGGCATGTCGCTGGGATAGCCCACAGCTTCCTCAGTCTGCCACATCTAACCCTCAGCCCAGCTCCTATTTCCCAACTTGGAGAATGTGCCTAAGATACAGTCTCCCAAGTGAAAAACTAAACGTCACCATCTTAGTTGGCTATGCAAACTTTTCTTAACTGGAACGTTCTTTTTAGAAGGGTGATGTTAAGGTGTATCAGTATTCCAATGCATAATTTACTGCCACTGGGATAAGAACAGAAAAATATTTTGTCAATTCATATAATGTAAATAAGATACTGGAATGAACATAGGTACTAGAATATATGTGAGATACTAGAAACATGGATGATCCCACAAAGGGAGATTCTTCATTGTAATATCCTTTTGAACGCTATACCATATGGATTTTTGTTTACCCTAAATTCTTAAGGATTAAATTATAAAAATTAAAAGTAAATTTTAAAATATGACCCAACCCTGCTTAGAACCATTCAGTGGCTTTCACTGCCTTCTGAATAAAATTCCATTAGTTTAGCAAACAAAGGCCTTCGTAATGTCATCTTGGACAGTTCTGTCACTCACTGCTTCCCTCCCAGGCATCCTCTGCTTTCATCATATCAGATTATCTGTGGCTCCACAATCACTACGTCCTCATGTCTTGACACATGCCATTCCTTCTGCCTCAAGCACTGTTCTCCTGGTTGTCTGCCTGGCAGATCCCTACCTGTCCTTGAGGACATGTCTCAACACTATGTGGCAGCATGAGTCACATATTACCAAAATTCTGACTTATCAAGTGTAAAAGTAGTTTACCTTTTAAAATAATTAGAGTTAAAATTTGTCCCAATAACATCCCTCTCATTTGAATTCCAATTTTCTTTCTTGACCTGTGGGAAAACAAATATAGACATGGCAACAATCTAGAAACTATGGATCTGAAGTCATACGCAGGAATCCACGGATTATGTTCATTTTCTGTGTCTACTGTGAATTTTCTGTGTCCAACTGACTGGGACACAGGGTGCCCAGATATTTGGTTCAACATTATTCTGGGTGTGTCTGAGAGGGTGTTTCTAGAGTGAGATTAACATTTGAATCAACAGACTGAGTAGAGCAGGTCACCCTCGGCAGTGTGCGTAGGCCTCATCCAACCCACTGAAGGCCTGAACTGAACAGAAAGGTGGATGAGGATGAATTTGTGCTCTCTGGCTGCTTTCAAGCTGGGACACCAGTCTTCCACACTCAGACTAAAACGTAACCACTGCCTCTTCTGGGTCTCCATCTTGCCGAGGGTGGATCTAGGGCTTCTCAGTCTCCATAATTACCATAATCCTAATTATATAGATAATATATATTTATAACACAGACAAAGCCTAACTGATTCTGTTTCTCTGTAGGACCTTGACCCGTACAAGGTCTTAACAGGAGAAAGGTTGAGAACTGCCAGTCTAAGACATAACACAGTCATCTCTCCCCTGAAGCCTTTTCTGATACCCACAGGAAGAGTTCAACATGCCCTGCGCTAGACTCCCGTGACTCTTCCTTGATTCACTCTTCCAATAAATACTTATTAGGCATCTACTATAAAGCAAACATGGTTTCAAACACATAATAGATCACAGATGGACTAGACCAACATGCTTACCCTTTTGGAAAACTGCAACAGATAAGCAAAAAGAAATGGTATGCTATATGACAATAGGATGAAAAATTAAGCAGGAAATAAGGAGTGCAAGGAAGTGGGGGTGGCAGAGTGTTAAACAGGACTGTGAAGGAAAACTTCACTGAAATCTTGGCATTTAAGTAATGACCAGTGCAAGTGATCATGTGAGCCACCAGGGCGTCTAAGAGAAGCATGCTCCGGACAGGGGTCAGCAAGTACCAAATATGCCGAGTATGACGGTCACATGGTCTTTATATTAGGCTGTCAGACCCTTGGGATCAAGAAGCAAACCTTCCATGGAATAGTTAATTATCTTAATAAAAAGAGCAATTTTATTCAGTACTTAATAAGTGCCAGACACAATAAGGACTTTACAAGCATTATCTCACTTAATTCTCATCATTTCGAGAGGTAGGAATATTATATATCCAACTTACAGATGCAGAGACCGATAGAATCATTTGTCTAGAATAATACAGAAAGTTGCAGAGCTAGAATCTGAACCCTGATCAACCAACTCCCAAAATTATGCTTTTATCCCTCTGCTTTACAGACTCCAACTTTAATTTCCCATTTTTAGCCTTTTAGTTCCTCACAGATGGTCAATAAATGTTTATCAAACGGAAACTCACAATCAGACTTAGTTGGAGGAGTAGGTCTAGCAGTCTGTTTTAAGGATTTACTACTTTATTAACAGAGCTTGGTGTGCCTGTTGCCTTTAAAACAGAGATAACTTCAAGAATAAATGTTTCCCTATTATCCAGAGTGAAGTAAGCCAGAAGGAAAAACAATACAGTATACTAACGCATGTATATGGAATTTAGATTTAGAAAGATGGTAACGAGAACCCTGCATGCGAGACAGCAAAAGAAATGCAGATGTATAGAACAGTCTCGTGGACTCTGTGGGATGATATGGGAGAATGGCATTGAAACATGTTAATTATCATATGTGAAATCAATGGCCAGCCCAGGTTTGATGCTCGGGGCTGGTGCACTGGGATGACCCAGGGGGAGGGAATCAGAAGGGAGGTTTTGGAGGGGGAGCATATGTATACCCATGGCAGATTAATGTCAATGTATAGCAAAACCAACACAATAAAGAAAATTAAAAAAAAAAAAAAGAATAAATGTTTCAAGATAGTCCCACCACTCTGCAGATTTATTTCAACTGCATAATGGAATAAACTGGCTTCCCAGATCTCATCGGAAGTTACTCCCTGAAGCTTAAATTTGCTTCCCTTTCATTGCTTCAACATTTTACTTTCATCTCAGTTGACTCAGCAGGCACTTCCTGAAAACCTAGTAAACGAAGACACAGTCCAGAACGACCAGTGACACCAAACCAGAGAAGGCGCCATCCCCTGCCCTCACGCTGTCTACCATCAGACCAGAGAGAACAACAGCCTGCGTGACGGCAGCGCAGCAGCAAACAGAAGCCAGCTGCCACCACGAAGACCGGACCAGCGCAAGTCCGGTGGCAATGCATAAAGGGAGTTTTTCTCTAGTTCACCTAACAGCTGTGTTGACCATGCTCAGGGGAAGGATGGGGTTACCAGGCGTAGGGGAGCTTTTAGCCAGAAATGGGAAAGCATGAAACCTTTCACTGGTTTAATCCAAGAACGCACCCAAAAGACACATCTGAGGTCTCCTTAGAAAACAATCAAAGGAAGTTTAAAATTTTCACTTAAAACTATCCACTTTCCTTTTGTTTACAATTCAAACCATAAACTGTGCATTTAGTTGTGATATTATACTATCAGGCTCTTTTCCTCTCTAGAGGCTTTGAAAATGGAACTCTTATCACTGGCCAAATAAAATCCAAAGGATATAGTATACAGAATCTGGTTTTATCAAGCCATGTCTCTGTCTCAGAATAAAAATCTCGAGTTTTCCTCCACCAGGGAAGTGAAATGAATCCAAGTAGCCTAGACTGTACGTTCTCTCCTATGAGGCAGGCAAAAAAATCATGTGTCTGCAACTCTGACACAGATGCAGAACTAGCCATGCCCTCAGTCTGCTTTAGGCTGATTTAAATTATCGGGGAATTTAAGTCAGATCAATGGTGCGGGTGAAAATCCCAGCGACTTACAGGAGGGTCCTGTCTGCAGGAGTTTTCAGTGCTGGGGCCTGAGCAGGTCATCGGTCCACTGATCACTGCCCGGCCAGAGTGCTTAACGTGAGACAAGGCTGATACTATGAAACATCACCTTAACTAGTAACATGTGAGGGCTTGGTTGGGGCCTCCTGACCACGGGTAACAACACTCTAATTCATGCAGAGGAGAGGTGCAGAGCATTCCCTATGCAGTCTAATTCAGCTTAAAAGACACCCTCCCTCCCCAAACATGACCCATGTCATTTTCATCCTCACTCCAAACCAAGCTTCAGTAAGAAGATGGAAGCCCCCAGAAGCTATAAAGTACCCCCCCAACTGTGTAGCCTCATGTCAAGTACTGGGAATGTGGGGTACAGCCCGGAGACCTCCAGCAGGGTGGCGAGTACGGAAGACTCATGCAGCTGGTCCGGAGGTGGGAAAGGTTCCCCAGGTTTGGGGAGCTGGCAGAGCAAACTGCAGGCCAGCAGCCCACACACCCGGGCTGAATCTGGGAGACCTGGGGCAGGTGTGAAGGATTCCCAGGGCTCAGGATCTAGCTTGCCTGCACTGGGCAGCAAAAGCCCCGGAGATCAATCAGAGCATCATCTGAGGAGCTACATAAGCTGCTGGGGGCACTCCTGAAGGACCACAAGGGGAACGCAGAGTAGGGTACCTGGAGCAGGCTACGAGGCGGGCTTAGCCTCAGGACACTTCTCAGTGTGACCGACACATGGGCACGGAGAAAGGGATGGGGGAAACAGACTCTAGGGAAGACAGCGTGGCCCTAACTTCGGGGATTCCTAGGTTGAAGGTAATAAGAACTCCCTTTTGGCTAGAAGGAGGGTCCGTGTTTCCCCTTCAATATTGTTCATGGTTTTAACTCTATCACAAATAGATTGAAAACCCTCAAAGGCTGTTCCTCCTTGCAGCCTCAGCAGTGTGTGGTGATGGGATCATTCTAGACTCTTCCATCCTGGGAAGCGACTGCCATACACAGAGCTTCCCTGAACTATCTTCTGGGCCCTCTGAGAGGAAGTCTCTGTAGGAACAATGTAAGGAAAAGTTATGGCTCCTTTAAGAGGCTTCTGGTAAATTCAGAGTTCCAAACTTTCTGGAAGCAGGTGGAGGTAAGTAATCACCATTCTCTGTGGTTATACTAACCAGTAACTACAACTTTGGGGAATAACAAGCCATAGAGAAAAGAAATTGTCTTCTCATTAGAGGAAAATAAAAACTACCTAGAGGAGTCCCATGCACACCCAGAGCCACATGTAGGACTCGGGCTTGGACCCACAGCCTGCCTCTGGCACACGCTTACGAAATATGACCCCAGTAGGCTACCCAACCCCTCTGAGCTCCCTTTATTCACCTGTAAAGCATAGGAAATGCATTTTCACAGGATTAATGCTCACAGAAAGTTTCAGTTGTTGGGACATCCCTGGTGGTTCAGTGGTTAGAAATCTGCCTGCCAATGTAGGGGGACCCAGAGTTTGATCCCTGGCCCCAAAACTAAGATCCCCCACGCTGCAGCACAGCTAACCCCGTGTGCTGCAGAGCCCACGCACCCAGAGCCCGTGCCCACAACGAGATGCCACTGCGATGAGGAGCCCACACACCACAGCTAAAGGGTAGCCCCTGCTCACCAAACGAGAGAAAGCCCACGCACAGCAACGAAGACCCAAGGCAGCCAGAAAAAAGTATTAGTTGTTGTGTTACTCAAGAAATGGTCACCTTGTTATCCTCCAGCTGTAAAAATTCAGCCAAAGTAAAACAGTCACAAAGGGATAAAACTATTTGCCCTCGGTGAAAAGGAGGGAAAGGATCTGGAAAGGTCAAAAAGAAGTCACCTCTAGGTGGGAATTAATAAAGAGCGAAAGCAATACTCCCTCTCTGAAAAGTTGTGAGCAAGCAGTTAAGTATATTCAACAATCAAGGGGATAAGGTTAAGGAAAGGGGCAGGGGGTCCCGGCTTTGTGCTTCTGGACTTGCAGAGCTCCAGGAGTAAGTGCAAGTCAGCCTCACCTGATGCTGGGTTGCAACCCAGGCTGGCCAGCCTTGTAACTGCACAGCCTCAAGACCGCAACAGAGACATCAGTGGATTATTGGACAGGAGGCTCTTACACAGCTGAAGCAAAAGGTCCTGGAGCGGCATCCCACCACACACAGCAGGCAGCCCGCAGAACATGGTGGCACCTCAGGCTACCACTTATAGGGGGAAGTGACGTCAGGCTGGCTCATCAGTTAACAGCGAAACCATCTGGGGCTTGTCCCTCACAGCCCCTCAGGTTAATAACCATCACAAGGGCAAATGTTTCCCTGTAATAAACTAGCAGGTGGAGCTGTTTTGGCTTAAGGATTAGAACAATCACCAGCTGGGCCACGGGCAGGCACGTTTGTGTGAGTAGGGTACTGGTGAAGCGGGGACTGGTCAGGCAGGGGGCATAAAAACAGCACGAGAACAGCCATGTTGAGGTGCCTGGCCACACACCTGACAAGAATATGAAAGCCCAGGGATATTTGGGAAACTAATAGAACTGTCATTTACACCTAGGTATCTGTATTCTAAGTGCTTTTACAAGATCTGGTACTTTGACTACAATGATTAGAAATCATTAAAATAACAAATATACCACTTAGAAGTTTATTTTAATGAAAAAGTAGTGTATAGACCCCAACCTGTCAACCCCATCCTGCTAAGTCATAGCAAATAATAACCACAATAATTTATGAAGCATTTGCAGTATGCCAAGCAGTTCTAATTCTTAGTCTTACATGTATTAACTCACTTGACTCTTGTAACGATCCTATAGGATAAACAGTATAATTTTTCCTGTTATATATAAAGGTATGGATTTTTTAAAATGAAGTAACTGATGGGCAGGCAGCCAGGAGGGTGTTGAGTTACAATCAGATTTCAAAAACAAGTGAGAAAATTAACCTCTTCTGTGGCTGTTTCAAAGACACAACCAGCATACTCCTGTCCTCTTTTTACCCAGGAAGTCCTCCCCCAAGGCCAACCTGGCTACAGTAGGAGTGATGACTGTCATCTTCTCTACTTGTAGCGAGAAGGCTGTGAGTACACATAGCAAGTAGCAGAATGAAGAAATGCAAAACAAAAGCAGTGGTAGAATAAAAAGATGATGTTCCTTCTTCAAGACTAATGACATGAAAAAGCTTAGACTTGAAATGGGCTGCATCTGTACAGACTGAGGACTCTGAGCTCATAAAAGATGACCTGCAGACAGACAGGACTACCCAGGGTAGTACCTCATGCACAATCCTTTAGTGAAATGCTCAGTCACGTCTGACTCTCTGCGATCCCATAGACTACAGCCTGCCAGGCTCCTCTGTCCATGGAATTCTCCAGACAAGAATACTGGAGTGGGTAGCTGTTCCCTTCTCCAGGGGATCTTCCCAACCCAGGGATTGAACCCAGGTCTCCCCCATTGCAGGTGGATTCTTTACCATCTGAGTCACCAGAGAAGCCCACGATCCCCGGAGACTCCTCAAACATGGGCTTCCCACACATCACAGGCCCGGTGATGGGAAGCTGACTTCAGTTCTTCAGATGCAGTTTATTACTCACTAAATCACTTCACCAAGGCCACTGATGCCCAGAGAGGGGAAAAGATTTACCCAAAGGCCAGGGGCAAGCTGGGGCCACTTTGCAGGTCTCCTAGCCTTCCAGGTGGCACTAGTGGTAAAGAACCCACCTGCCAATGCAGAAGATGTAAGAAACACAGGTTCGACCCCTGGGTCAGGAAGATCCCCTACAGGAGGGCATGGCAACCCAGCAACCCAGTATTCTTGCCTGCAGAATGCCACGGACAGAGGAGCCTGGTGGGGTACAGTCCATAGGGTCTCAAAGAGTCAGACACAATACATGTACGCACACAGCTCAGCTGGTTCAGAGCTATAACGAGGCTACAGCACAATAATTCACAGGGACATCTTCTGGAAAGGTAAAGTCAAAAGCTCTACAACTGAGTGCTGGTGACACTGGTGATATTATTTAGAAATGATATTTAAAGTCACGATGCACGACAAAAATTTAAATCCCTCCCTGGTGATAGTAGGACACAGAGACATATTTATATAGAATAGAGTTTCAGCTGCAAAAGCCTCCAGGCAAGCGAACAGAGCCACAGTTCTCCAGCCCAGAAAGCAGATGGCCAAAGGAAGCTGCCAAAGGGTGGGACCACTAAATGGCCCATATCTAAATGCGGGACATAAGCCTCGCTCCGGAGTCCTGGGATAACAGGTTTTTGGATCAGGAGAGTATCCCAAGGGTCACAGAGCCCACACCCATCATCTTACAGCTAAGAAAACAAAGGTGCAAGGAGTACTCACCGCACAGTATCTGTAAACAAAGATTCCCCATTCTCCCCTCTCTAGACCCCAGAAACCTCAGTTCTACTTTTGTCTCTCTCTAATGTATCCTGTCTCCTTCCCTGTTTCATTTTTCTCCAGAGCATTTATAGCAGTTCCTCCTTATCTGTGAGGATACATTCCAAGACCCAGGTGAATGCCTGAAACTGCAGATAGTACCAAACCCTATACAGTCGACCCTTAAACAACACAGGGGTTGGGGGTGCTAGTCCCCCGAGCAGTCAGAAGTCTGTGTACACCTTTATGGTTGGCCTTCCATACCCACCGTTCCACATTGGTGGGTCCAACCAACTGCAGATGAGGTGTTGTGTTATTTGCTCTATCATGTCTGACCCTTTGTGACCCCATGGACTGTCGCCCACCAGGCTCCTCGAGTCCATGGAATTCTCCAGGCAGGAACACTGGAGTGGGTTGCTATTCCCTTCTCCAGGGGCTCTTCCTGACCCAGGGATCGAACCAGGGTCTCCCTCATTGAAGGTGGATTCTTTACCATCTGAGCCACCAGGGAAGCCTGTAGATTGGGCAGGACTGTAGTACTTGTTTTTCAAAATCTGCATGTAAGTAGGCGTAAGGAGTTTGTGGGGAAGAGCAAATGAGTCAAGAAGGCACTGGTCAGGCTCTCTCACCCCACGGCCTCTCGCACTCACCCGTGTTTTGTAAATACACGGTTATGTAACAGCTGAGAGCACTTACAGCACTGTGCATGCACGCCATGGCGTACTCGTTTGACCACGGGCCACCTCTGTTCTGAAAACATATATAAGCTCCACCTGGCAAGCCCCTGAGGCTGCGTTATGGCCGAGTCTGCTGGGTCAGCCACAGGAGAATACAGCGTGTCTGTGGCTGCCGAGGCTGCTAGTGCCAGTGAGGAGAGGTTAAACACGTTTGTAGTTTCTGCAGCTCCTTGAGTTTTCTTCCAGCTTTCTACTCACTCGTGCTCTACCCTGGGTTCAGCAAACAGTGAGATACAGCAAGAGAATTGGCATAGGTGGCAAGATGATGCAGCAAGACACAGTTCAAATCCGTGTTGATCAACTGTATATTTTCCTATACATACATATCTATGATATAGTTTAATTTATACATCAGGCAGTTTAGAAATTAACCAAACTGCCAGCATCACTGCTCTTGCGCTTTGGGCCAATATTAAGTAAAATAAGGGTTACGTGAACACAAGCACTAGGGTACCATGATGCTATGACAGTCCGTCTCCTAACTGAGACGGCTACTAAGTGAGTAGCAGGTGGGATATTCTGGACCAAGGGATGATTCATGATCTGGGTGAGACACAGCAGGATGGCATGAGATTTCAGCACACTGCTCAGAACAGTGCACAATTCAGAACTTAAAAAGCACCATTACTGGAGTTTTCCATTTAATATTTTTGGACCACAGTTGACCAAGGGCATCTGAAAACATGGAAAACAAAACCACAGATAAGGAGTAGGAGTAGAATAGTACTTTATAGGCTTTGCATTTAACATACTCCTGGCTTTACGTTTCTTTATTGACTGCCTCCTTCTCCACCCTCTGTACAAGAAGGTAAACAGGATGCTAAGGGGACTCTGCTATATCATTAGCATGTGGAACACAGCAGCAGACTCTCAGTAATGACTGGTTGAATGGATGCATACATTGCATCCACCGAGCACTTAAGCCTTTAAAAAGTATTTCCACAAACATTATCCTCTGTGGTTTTCATTTAATAACTGGAAATGTCTTAGAAGAATTGCACCACGGAGGTCAGATTTTTTATCTCCCCGTGGTGTGGGAGCAGGTCCTGGTGGCTTGAGGCAGGGCTTGTACCTTCCTGGAGGAATTAGGGAGCAATGGGCCAGAAAGTAGCCCAGGATACCTGCCGATCCTAGAGGCCTGGGTGCGGACCAGTCTGCCCGAGGGAGGCAAGATGCCCTGCCCCTCCCTGGTGAAAGCCTGGAGGCAAAACTATGTTTCAGAATCATAAATCCTTTTCCATTTGCTTCACTCAGGAGCAAAAGAGGACACTAATCTGTGAAGCAGACAGCCACTGGGGCACTCGTGGCTTTAATGACTCCTGATTACTCGGCCAGCTTGAGCTGCAGAACACAGAGCACTGCCTTCTCTGGGGCGTCCACTTCAACCCAGCAGCTGGTGCTGCTGCTGCTCAGTCGCTTTGCGTCCAACTCTGTGCGACCCCACAGACGGCAGCCCGCCAGGCTCCCCCGTCCCTGGGATTCTCCAGGCAAGGACACTGGAGTGGGCTGCCATTTCCTTCTCCAGTGCATGAGAGTGAAAAGTGAAGGTGAAGTCGCTCAGTCGGGTCCAACTCTCAGCGACCCCATGGACGGCAGCCCGCCAGGCTCCCCCGTCCCTGGGATTCTCCAGGCGAGAACACTGGAGTGGGGTGCCATTGCCTGCTCCGCAACCCAACAGACAGATCTCAAAATAAACAAAGGAGTATCAAGTTCCCAGATTTGTGTTTTATTCCACACCTGGACTATTCTCAGCCATGTGGCTAAAACTTGCACCCTTTTTCAATAAAACCCAGCAAAAACAGCACCTCTGTAAGGAAGCCTGGTCTGAATCTGCCCCTTTCCCCACCACCATCACCATCTACTGTCTCTAATCAACCTCTTCTCATTGAATTCCCACAGCATTTGGTACCATTATTACTGCATCCATCACGCCCTAACATTTGCCATCTATCTTGACCTCCTATTACATACATAAACCCTTTCTTAGCTATAGAACATATCCCCTCGATGTGTCTCTGAGGCATTCAGCACAGTCCCAGAACGTGGCAGACACACAGTAATTGATTCCTGAATGAATAAGCCAACAATCAGCTACTGAGGAGTAGGATAAGTTGTGCTTCCCAGGTGGCCCAGAGGCAAAGGACCCACCTGCCAGTGCAGGAGACGCAGGTTCGGTTCCTGGGTCGGGAAGATCCCCTAGAGCAGGAAATAGCAACTCAGTCCAGTATTCTTGCATGCAAAAGTCCAAAGGCAGAAGAGCCTAGTGGGCTACAGTTCATGGGGCCTCAAAGGGTCAGACACAACTGAGTGACTCAGCAAGCACGCACATGACAAGTTATGGCTAAAACCCTACCATATCCTCAGCCTGGATCCATCCAAGGCCCTCTGACTGAATCTGATCTACCCATTTCTACCATCTTACATTGTTTTTATCAAACCATTCTGCTGCACAAATATCCATATATTAGTATTCTAAACTGCTTGCTTCTTTGACATTGTACTACCCTCAAAATGTATCAAGAGTCTTCCAAGATTACTTACCAATAATCTGTTAACTGGACGTTAATAGATGGGAAAAAAATCTAAAATGCAAAAATCACTCATTTTAGAACACTGGATGTTATCTTTGTTTGGATCCTCCTTGTCTCTCATTCCCCACACACTAGCAATTGTACAGTTCTATTAACTGTGCCTCTACCTGTTTCTGGAAGCAGTCCAACTTTCTCCTTCCTCACTGACATGGCATCTGTCACCTGGACTGCTGCCCCAGCTGCCCTAACTGGCCCCGTGCCTCCAAGCTCACCCTGATGTAACTCCTTCCCCACGCAGTAACTCCTTCCCCACGCAGTAACTCCCCTGTTTCCTCTGAAGGGCAATTCTGGTCGCACGTCTCTCCGGCTCAGGCTTTCTAACACCCTCATGATATAGAGTCTGTGCTCCCCAATGGGGCACACAAGGCCTTGCCCCCTACCTGCCCCTCCTGCCTTCTCTCTCCCCACCTTCTCACACACCTACACTCCAGCCACGCTGTGTGCATGCTGCTAAGGCACTTCGGTCATGCCCAATTCTTTACAACCCCATGGATGGTAGCCTGCCAGGCCCTTCTGTCCATGGGGTCTCTAGGCAAGAATAGTGGAGTGGGTTACCATGACCTCCCCCAGGGGATCTTCCCGACCCAGAGATCAAGCCTGCATCTCTATTGTCTCCCCATTGGCAGGCGGGTCCTCTACCACTAGTCCAGCCACCCCGAACAACTTGAATTCGTCAGGTGTGCCAGGTCTGTCTTGCCATCCGCCTGTCACATAGACCAGTCTCCTTGCCTGAAATGGTGTGTCCTCCCATTGCCCTCCTCTAATGCCTTTCACCCAGTCACCTCTCAACTCACCCTCCACCTTCGGACTCCTCCCTGAGCTCCCAGCCAAGGTGGCCTGCGGCCGGGCATCCAGATGGCACCCCACCGCCCTCACCAGGCGCGCTGTCACAGCCAGCTTACCTGTCCCCTCGCCTCCCCTGCGTGACTTAGCTTCCTGATGGCGAGTGCCCTGTCGATTTCGGCATTAAGCCCCCAGAATGCACCTGGCTCTGCGCCTGGTGCTAATAGGAACCCCACGGATAACCACAAAAGGACTTTGGGGATTAGATCAGCCTCTGAGGAGGCAGCTGCTGAACAAAGGTGAGACACCAGCATTCCTGTGTGCGTGCATCCAAAGTCATGTCTGACTTTGCAACCCCATGGACTGTAGCCTGCCTCTGTCCATGCCATTTTCCAGGCAAGAATACTGGAGTGGGTTGCCAGTCCCTCCTCCAGGGGATCTTCCTGACCCAGGGATCGAACCTATGTCTCCTGCATTGGGAAGCAGATTTTTTTTTTTAACCACTGTATCACCTATTATGCTCCATACCTACAGTTCAATCTCTACCCCATTCATACCACTGGAATTCTGAAATGCAAATTTTAAAAAAGTCTAAATTCTCCCCCTTAAATAAAAGACAAACTAAGTCATATAACCAACATTACTGGTCAAATGGAAGAAATGGGGCAACCAATATATACAACAATGGAATAAGTAAAAGAATAAAAATAATTTACATTAACTTTGGAAAATTTTACAATTATCAGTAGAATAACTGTAAAATAAAAGGAATAATGGATTTGGGATCAGAAATTCTGACTTGCTCAATATCTGTATGACCTTGAACTTGTCACTCAACCACCAAATCTCCCTCTTATCACATGTGTTGTTGTGATAAAATAATGGATATAAGTTCTACATTTTTAAAGTACTATACAATTACAAGCTCATTCAAATTATGATTATGATGACTATTGCAGAAAAATGTTTATGACACAGTGAGAAAAGCTGTATACAAATATGTTTACAATCATGTAAATTATGTGTGAAAGTGTTAGTTGCTCAGCTGCGTCTGACTCTTTGCGGCCCCATGGACTATAGTCTGCCAGGCTCCTCTGTCCATGGAATTCTCCAGGCAAGAATGCTGGAGTGGGTTGTGATTCCCTTCTCCAGGGGATCTTCCTGACCCAGGGATTGAACCCGGGTCTCCTGCATTGCAGGCAGATTCTTTACCACCTGAGCCCCCAACAAATGGAGTATGTTAGCATTCTTCAACCCAGAGAAAACCACCTGAGACTGGGTTCAGGGAACCAGAGAGGCTCATTTACCACCTGAGGTCAAATTAAAGGAACACAGGCCCTACACACACCCTGCTCCCTACAACAGCCCTGCCCTTGAACGGTTGCTATGAAATCCCTCATCAAATGCTCTGGGGTTGGGACACATAGCTTTTGAGAGCATGGGCCCACTGAGTTACCCTTTGCCTGGCAAAGCAATAAAACTATTCTTTTCTACTTCACCCAAAACTCAGTCTCCAAAATTCGATTCCATGCTGGTGCACAAAGGCATCATGACCAATTTCTTCAAGACCAAGCTCTAGGCTCACCTTCTCCTAGGAGTCTCCCCTGTGTGACCACAAGCCAAATAGATCACTCTTTTGCTTGGTTATGTAGTTTGACCATAGTTTAAAAAAACAAACAAACAAAAAATACACTGTTCCCGATTGTTACATCCCAGTGTGTTCTCTCTCCCAACAAGACAGCAAGATCAAGGGCAGGACCCACGCTTTCTGCTACTTTTCCACCTCCCACAATGCCTCCTAGAAGACTTCACAAACGCTAGCTGAATAAGTGGTGAGAAGAGTATCCGACCAATGAATGGGGTGCTCCAGGTTTATGCTGTTGATTTTAGTAACGATACGATTAGCACTCTCTGAAGATCTGCCACGATGAGCCATATCATCCACTGTAATTGTTCATCTGGTCATTATTTTGGCACATTCCAAGCTGCAGTATAAGTAATTACATTCTGTGCACAGAGCCACTCACCTCAATTACAGGCCTTGGCAACTACATTATGAGATAACATTATACAAAGAGGCTATGAATCAGTCGGCTGGGTACAGGGAGGATTTTTAAAAGAAAGAACAGTGAACCAACCATGTAAAGCTTGCTTTAATCAAATACAGTATTCTTCTGAAATCAGAAGAAAGCGAGGAAAAGATTATCAAGCTACACAGACACAGAACAAGAATGAAAACAGATGTGATGAAATGACGCTTATATTTTAAGGCAAGATGAGAACAATTTAAACACAAAATTTTTCTCTGCCCCCTTGGGCCCCCACCTTCCCTCCCAGTGTGCATTAATTAGCATTTGCATTATGCATTAACCAGACCTTCCCGACAGCAGAAATACCTGCTCAACCATAGAGATCAACTCTTGTTCTGGTGCCAACCATGGAACTCCTTAGAAGAGAACATTCCTGTCTTAATCCTGTAAGGGGTCATGATGACCCACCACTCAGCTTGTACGTGTAGACACCTTTGGTAAGCTTTATACAGAACGCCAATACATCATTCCCCTTAAAGAGAGCAATGGGTGCAGAGCAGGCTGGGTCAGATGACTTGCGGAAATACAGCACTGTATCTAATGGAAGTTCTTAGCTTAAATACTTACAGCTTCATTAATGTTACTAGTTATATTTCTTCTACTCTGCCTCTTTTAAAAGATTACAGGTTCTTGCATTGCCAAACGTGTGACTGAGCCTCCAGTAAAAATAAGGATGACTAGGCAACTTGAAATGATCAACCAAACATAGAGTTCTCTAAGTTCAATGATTATAATAACGTGACTCTGGATAAGGGAAGAAGCAGTAAGAGGGAGCCACTTCTCGGACCATAACAGACCAGTAAATCCAGCAGGACAGAAGCTGTTGGCTGCTGTTAACAGGGCCCAGTAATAGCACAATGAGGGACCTATCAACAAAATCCTCGCCTGATCTAGGAATGAGCATTCCTAGCGCTGAGGGGCAAACAGGTCATGAAATGCCTCCCAAACCCTGGTCAAAATTATGGCCAAATAGGAAAGGATTGTAAAAATAATGAATGTTGGCCATCAGCCAGTTCTATAAGAATCAAGTCACTGAGACCACTGTAGTCACTGACCTATAACACACCCTGCAGGGAATTAAGGGTGAAGATCAGAATAAGACATGGGAAAACTGGCAGAACTAGTCCTCAGAGAGTTAGATATTTTCAGAAGAAAATTTTATGAATCCAGGTTCTTGCATCTTCCCATACTGAGGCACCATAGAAGCCCTGCCATACTCAGAAAAGCACCAAAACCATTAACCAAAATGTCTGTTCCTCACACACAGCAGGAACCTTCTACCAAGATGTCTGCTTGACTGTGTGCACCCCCCTCATCAAACTCACATATAATGACCTCCCCAACTATCTCTCTGGAACAGTTCTCAGAGCTCGCTGAGAGACTGTCTTCCAAGTTAAAATCCTCGAGTTGGCTTGAATAAAATTTGTCATTCCTTTCTTAGATTGACCATTGATGAATTTTTTTGTCAACAGATGAATAAGTAGGGGACTTTCTTCTCCTTGTGTGTACCCCTGTGAGTTTTGTGCTTAGTGGTTCAGTCACATCTGACTCTTTGCGACCCCATGGACTGTAGCCCGCCAGGCTCCTCTGTCCATGGGGATTCTCCAGGCAAGAACGTGGGAGTGGGTTGCCAAAACCCTCCTCCAGGGGGTCTTCCCCATCCAGGAATCGAACCTGGGTCTCCCTCATTGCAGGCGGATTCTTAACCATCTGAGCCACCAGGGGAAGCCCAAGAATGCTGGAGTGGGTAGTCTGTTCCTTAGGAGATCTTCCCGACCCAGGAATTGAACCAAGGTCTCCTGCATTGCCAGTGGATTCTTTACCAGCTGAGATACCCGGGAAGCCCCCTAGCTCCACGTAATAGAACTCCTACAGGGTGCCACCTACTGCTCAGCATGGGGAGTGCCAGCAGGAAGCCGACAGCTGCTGTTTCTCCCTTCTCAGGAGTTGAGGTGTCTCAAGTTGTTGTTCGGTCGCTAAGTCACCTCCGACTTTTTGCGACCCTGTGAACTCCAGCATGCCAGGGTTCTCTGTCCACTATCTCCCAAAGGTTGCTAAAATTCATGTCTACTGAGTCAGTGATGCCATCCAACCATCTCATCCTGTAGCCCCCTTCTCCTCCTGCCCTCAATCTTTCCTAGCATCAGGGTCTTGTACAATGAGTTGGATGTCTGAAGGGCAGGCCCTAAACAAGTATCAGAATGTGTCCAGTTCCTTGTATTAGCTGATACTATGCTCTGAAGCTAATAACTAATTTGCCAAATACTGTGCTAAGTGCTTTACATGCATCATCTCATTTTTTTTTTAATTTTCTTTACATTATAGTGTTTGTTTTGCCATACATTGACATGAAACCACCATGGGTTTACGTATGCTCCCCCTCCAGAACCCCCCTCCCTCCTCCCTCCCGATTCCCTCCCCCTGGGTCATCTCGGTGCACCAGCCCCGAGCACCAACCCTGGGCTGGCGATTGATTTCACATATGATAATTCACATGTTTCAATGCCATTCTCCCATATCATCCCACCCTTGCCCTCTTCCACAGAGTCCACAAGTCTGTTCTATCTTCACAGTAATTCCATGAAATTGGTACTTTATCTTCATTTCAACAAAAACGCAGGAACAACTGTTTTAAAACACCTGCTTACTCGGTGGTCTCAATTTGCCACGAACCGTGCAAGGCTCTGGGGACCCAATGTTAAGTAAATAAAACCAGCTCTACCTTCATGCAGCTTACCTTCTAGTTGGAGAGGCAAAAAATGAGAGATGGAAAAAAAGTTTAACAAAGTAATAGCTAAATGTGTGTGTAAAGTTCTATAAAGGACATAAATTGGTTACATGGGGAAATGACCATTTTCTTTTCTTTTTTTTTTAAAACAACATGTTTTATTTAACCGATATGTCTAAAATATGATTTCAACATGTAATAAATTAAAAATTATTAATGGATGTCTTACATTTTTTTTTATTGTTTTTGCCATACATTGTCATGATATCACCATGGGTTTACATATACTTCCCCTCCGGAACCCCCCTCCGTCCTCCCTCCCCCCCAGGAAATCTCACTGTACCAGCCCCGAGCATCAATCCTGGGCTGGCGATTGATTAGATACATGACAATTAACATGCTTCAATGCCCTTCTCCCATATCATCCCACCCTTACCCTCATCCACAAAGTCCACGAGTCTATTCTATACATCTGCGTTCCTTTTGCTGTCTCGTATGTTGGGTTCTCGTTACCGTCTTTCTAAATTCCATATATGTGCGTTAATATACTGTATTGTTGTTTTTGCTTCTGGCTTACTTCATTCTGGATAATGGGCTCCAGTTTCGTCCATCTGAGTAGAATTGCTTCAAATGAATTTTTTTTTTAATGCTGAGTAATATTCCATTGTGTATATGTACCACAGCTTTCTTATCCATTCGTCAGTTGATGGGCATCTAGGCTGCTTCCATGTCCTGGCTATTGTAAACAATGCAGCGATGAACATTGGGGTACACGTGGCTCTTTAAATTCTGGTTTCCTCGGTGTATATGCCCAGCAGTGGGATTGCTGGGTCATATGGCAGGTCTATTTGCAGCTTTTTAAGGAACCTCCACACTGTTTTCCATAGAGGCTGTACTAGTTTGCATTCCCACCAACAGTGTAAGAGGGTTCCCTTTTCTCCACATCCTCTCCAGCATTTATTGCTTGTAGACTTTTAGATGGCAGCCATTCTGACTGGTGTAAAGTGGTACCTCATTGTAGTTTTGATTCGCATTTCTCTGATAATGAGTGATGTTGAGCATCTTTTCATGTGTTTGTTAGCCATTTTTATATCTTCTTTGGAGAAATGTCTGTTAAGTTCTTTGGCCCACTTTTTAATTGGGTTGTTTATTTTTCTAGAATGGAGCTGCAGGAGTTGTTTGTATATTTTTGAGATTAATTGTTTGTCTGTTGTTTCATTGGCTATTATTTTCTCCCATTCTGAAGGCTGTCTTTTCACTATGCTTATAGTTTCCTTTGTTGTGCAAAAGCTTTTAATTTTAATTAGGTCCCATTTGTTTATTCGTGTTTTTATTTCCAATATTCTGGGAGGTGGGTCATGGAGTATCCCACTTTGGGTTATGGCAGAGAATACAAAAAACCTCGTATAGCCAAAGCAATCTTAAGAAAGAAGAACGGAACTGGAGGAATCAACCTACCGGACTTTAGGCTATACTACAAATCCACAGTCATTAAGACAGTATGGTACTGGCACAAAGACAGAAACATAGATCAATGGAACAGAATAGAAAGCCCAGAGATAAATCCACGCATCTATGGACACCTTATCTTTGACAAAGGAGGCAAGAATATACAATGGAGAAAAGACAACCTCTTTAACAAGTGGTGCTGGGAAAACTGGACAGCCACTTGTAAAAGAATGAAACTAGATCACTTTCTAACACCATACACAAAGATAAACTCAAAATGGATCAAAGATCTAAACATAAGACCAGAAACTATAAAACTCCTAGAGGATAACATAGGCAAAACACTCTCTGCCATAACCCAAAGCGGGATACTCCTGAAGTTATCTTTATGGGCCATGCTTTCTCTTGCCTTCATAACAACATAAAATGCTTTCTCCACCAAAAATGTTCTTCACAGCAACTCTGTGTGAAATTTATTATTTAATTTTCACATACATAAAAGAATTTTATAAATATATGTTACATAAAAACAACAAACCACTACCCATTCTAAGAACATAGAACATGACCAATTCTATCACATCGACCTATGTGGTTCCTCCCAACCTTTTTCGGATGTAACCACTATTATAAATTTTACATTATTTATTCTCTTCCTTTACACAAAAATTACTGAGACAAAACTAATTTTTGCATGTTCATCAAACCATCACCACAATCAAGATAATAAACACGTTCATCACCCCAAAAGTTTCCTTTTGTAATCTCCCATCCACAGCCTGCATTCTCCACTAATGTGCTTTCTCCCAGTATAACTTAGTTCACATTTTCTAGAATTTCTGTATGAATGAACTCACCCAGTATACACTCTGGCTTCTTTCACTCAGCAAAAATATTTTGAAATTCATCTATGTTGCTGTGTGTATCCATAGTTCATTCCTTTATGTTGGTAAGTAGTATTCTACTGCATGAATATGCCACAATTTTTTTATGCATGACCTATTGATCAACTTTGGGACTGTCCAATTAAATGCAAATAAGGCTACCCAAAAGATTTGTGTACAAACCTTTTAATCATATATGTGTCTTTACTCCTTGGAAGATGACAGGTGAATAGCTGGGTCATGTAACTGGTGTATTATTTAACTTTTTAAGAAACTCCCAAAATGACTGTTCTATTTTACTCTCCTCCCAGTAGTGTAAAGGGCTTCCTTGGTGGCTCAGATGGTAAAGAATCCACCTGCAATGTGGGAGACCTGGATTCAATCCCTGGGTCAAGAAGATCCCCTGGAGGAGGGCATGGCAACCTACTCCAGTATTCTTGCTGGAGAATGCCTCCAGAATTCTTGCCATGGAGAGAGGAGGCTGGTGGGCTACAGTCCATGGGGTTGCAAAGAGCTGGACACGACTGCACAGCAGCAGTAGCCTTCGAGAGTTCCAAGTCCTCCACACCTCATCAACACTTGGTGTGATCAGTCTTCTAGGTGTGCAATGATATATTTTTTTACTTCAGATAAAGTAGTTCTCATCTCTAGAAATTCAGTGTGGGTCTTTTTATATTTCTCACAACTCCAATTAGTTGCTCAGTCTTTTCTCATTTCTTAAACATATGGAATACAACAATAATAATTACTTTTAACACTTTATCTGCTAATTTTACCATCTAATTTCTGGGTCAGTTTTGATTAACTGAATTTTCTCTTCACTGTGCATCATATTTTACTATTTCTTTGCATGACTGTTAATTTTTTTAATTTGATGTCAAACATTGTGAATTTACCTCATTTGATGCTGGATATTTTTGTATTCTTATAAACATGACTGAGCTTTGTCCTGGGATACCATTAAGTTACCTGGATATACTTTGGACTCTTCAGGTCTTGCTTTTAAGATCTGTTAAGAATGTCCAGAGCACTGTTTATGCTGGGGCTACTATTTTCCCTCTTTCTATTTCCTTCCTTCCTTCTTTCCTTCCTTTCTCCCTCCCTCCTTCCTTCCCTAAATAATAAGTTATTTAGCTTTACTCGTTCTTGAGCTTTATAATAAGTGGAGCTTATGCTTTCTCCTGAGTTTTGATTTTACTTTCATTAACATTATGTTTTTAACATACAGTCACGTTATTGCAAATAACTGAAATTTATTCACTTTTACCACTGAGTAACATTCCACTGGGTGAATATACCACAATGTATTTTCTGCTTTCCCACTGATGAGGATTTGGGTTGTTTTCAGGTTTTTACTCTTAGAAACAATGCTGCTAAGAACATCCTTGAACATGTGCCTTGCATAACATTGCAGGGATGCTAGGATTCTAGTAGTAGGACTACTGAATTTTATACTCACCCACACATTACTTTCACTTGATGTTGTAAACTTTCTTAAATTTTTTGAGCCATCGAGTACATGAGTATCTCCCTACAGACTTACTTCTATTTCTCTAGTTACCTATGAGGTAAAACATCATTTTCTGTACTGTCGACCATTTGTGTCTCCTCTTCCAACATCTATTCATGTGTTTTGCCTTTCTCTTATTGTTTGTTAAACTTTTAAAAATAGACTGAGTACTTATATTTCTGAGTACTTATATTTCAATAATTACAAGTTTTGCATAGATCTCTGAACGGGTAACTTATCTTTTCATTTTCCTCATGCTGTCTTTGCTGAATAGAAATTCTCAATTTTACTGCGGTCAACACATATAATTTTTATGGTTACCATTTTTTTTTAATATACAAAACTTTTATGGTTAACTTGGCTTCCCTGGTGGCTCAGACAGAAAAGAATCTGCCTGCAATTAGGAGAACCAGGTTCGATCCCTGAGTCAGGAAGATCCCCTGGAGAAGGAAATGTCTACCCACTCCAGTATTCTTGCCTGGAGAATCCCATGGAGAGAGAGGGGCCTAGGGGGCTACAGTCCATGGGGTCCCAAAGAGTCTGATATGACTGAGGGACTCATCATTTTTAAAGAAGAAACTCCTTGCTATCCAAAGTACACAGGGGCTTTCTATATTTTGTTGTAAATATTTTAAAGTTTTGCCTTTTACATTTAATTCAACCATTTATCTGGCATTTATTTTTATGTGTGGGATTTAAAAGAAGAACCAATATCATTTTGCACACACAAGTAATCAAATGTCCAAGAACTACTTACTTTCGCAGTTACTTGTAACGTCACCTCTGTTCATTATCAGATTTCTGCTAGTGTGGGCCTGAGTTCCATCAGCCAATGTGTCAATCTTACATCAGTATTACACTGTCCCAATTACTACATTGTTATAAGAAAGTCTGAATATCTGTTAGAGATTATCCTCCCATTTAATTTTCCTTCTTTTGTTTCTTCCCAATTCTTATACCATTTCTTCTTTTTCTCTTACTGTGCTGGCAAGGATTTCCACTACAATGTTGACTTGAATTTATGATGGTGAGGATCATTGTCCTGATTTTGTAAAGAATGCTTTGTAAATGTCCCCATTAGAATGATGTTTTCAGAAGTTTTCAGTACATATTCTCTACCAGATTAAGAATGTTCTCTTCTATTTCTAATACGCTAAGAGTTTTGATCATTAACGGGTGTTGGCTTTTAATAAATTGCCTTTTCTGCATCTTTCAGATAATTGCACTGCTTATTTCCATTTATCTATTAATGTAATGAACGAGACATAAATTTTCTAGTATTAATCTGCCAATGCATTCTAGGAACAAAACTGAATTATGAAACAATACCTTTTCTGTATAGTACAATATTATATTTACTCTTTTTAGGTCACAAATTTTACATTCACATTCATGAATCAGTTTGGCCTGTAATTTTACCTTCCCATACCACCCTTGTTGTTTTGGTATTGATTTAACTGGCCTTACAGAATAATTAGGAGGATTCTCCTTTCTCTGTTCTCTGAAAAACTTTATAATAAGACTATCATGATATAGATCTTAAAATTTTATTTTCTATCAAATCACCAGGTATGGGTGTTTTTCTCTATGAGAGGTTTATTAAATAACACTCAAGTTATTCAAGTTTATAAAACAGTTGAGTTTTTCTATATTTTTTATTGAATCAATTTTAAATGCCCCTCCCCCAGGATTTTATTATTTTTCCAAAATTTTCAAACATATTGTTGTTAAGTCCTCAATTCCCCCCTACTCTTCTCTACATCTATATTACATCTGTATACATTCCTTATTTTTTACTTATTTTCTGAATTAATCTCAGCAAAGTTTTTTCAATTTTTTGAGTCTCCTCAAAGAACCAACTTTTGATGTTGATGATCTTACCTTTGTATTTCTGCTTTCATCTATACCTTTCTTCTACTTTTTAAAGATTTATTCACTTGTTTTTCACTATCTTGAGTGCTTCTTTTATTATTTTTTAATCTTTCTTCTTTACTAAAAGCAGCATTTTACATTTCAAATTACCATATAAGTAATAGCTTTGTCTCAGAAATTTGGATACATAGTAGGTTTATAATTTTATAGGCCTAAATATTTTCTGATCTCCATATTGGTTCATCCGTAACCAATAAGTTATTCAGAGTAAGTATTTGAACCAGCTCACATGGGCTCAACTGAGCAACTGTTTGATTTTCAGGAAGTCCAAGAGCTGGGTGTTAAAACCTGGCCACTATGAAAAATAAAATTATATGAAATAATGTGTATGTAATAAATACTCGTTATTACTTTTTCATTTTATTCCACTTTACTATTGTCAATGCTCTCAAGGTTCTTTATTTTTACTGTGTTAAGATCATGAAAATATTATATACTGATGTACTACTCTGCATTTCTTCCCAGATGACACTCTGTGCTCATGTTCATAACTGCAAATTGGCTACAGAGGAAATATTTATACATGGATATTAGTAAACAAATTAGGGTATTTTTTCCTTTAGGTAGTGAGATATTAATAAATTAAACATTTTTATATTTATTTTCTAATATATTATTTTATAGCCTAAAGAAACTTTAAATATGCTATATACTCTCCTACTAAAGCCCCTCCCACAAAGTGGGGAAATGTAGCAGAACTGTTAGGTACATAGAAATAAAAACAGCAAATTAGACAGAATGAGGTGATGGGAGAACCTCCAAGAACCTCCAACCTCCAAACACAAAGAATGTTCCAAAAGAAGCAACAAGATAAAGCCCCAGAAGTAGAACTAAGTGGAGTGGGAATAGGCTATCTATCTTACAAAACGTTCAAGGTACTGATTATAAAAATGATCAAAGAAATGGGGAGAAGAATGGATGAAAACAGAATTTTAACAAAGAGTTATAAAAGATAAGGAAGAACCAAAGAGAGGTGAGGAATATAATAAGTGAAGTGAAAAATATACAAGAAGGAATCAACAGTAAATTAAATGATACAGAGGAATTATCAGTGAGTTGGAGGACAGAGTACTAGAAAATACTAAGCTGAACAGACAAAAAAGGTTTTTAAAAATGGGGACAGTTTAAAAGACCTCTGGGACAACATCAGGCATACTAGCATTCACATTATAGGGGTCCCAGGAGGACAAGAGAGAGAGGAAGGGGCAAAGAGCATTTTTGAAGATATAATAGCTAAAAGCTTTACGAATAAAAGAAAGGAAACAGATATTCAGGACCAGAAAGCCTAGAAAGTCCCAAACAGGATCAACCAAAAAATGACCTCACCAAGAAACACTGTAATTAAAATGGGGAAAATTAAAGAGAAAATAAGAAGGAACAAGGGGAAAGCAGCAAATTTTGTACAAGAGGACTTCCATAAGGCTACAGGCTGACTGAGTAAAAATTCTGCCAATCAGAAGGGAGTGGCTTGATAGATTTAAAGTGGCAAGGATGTGAAGAAAAGGAAGCTCTCATACACCGCTGGTGGGAATGTAAATTGGTGCAGCCTCTGTGGAAAACAGTACAGAGCTTCTCAAAAAAACTAAAAATAGAACTACCATATGATGCAGCAGTTCCACTCCTGGGTATACATCTAAAGAAAACAAACTTATAAAAAATTCTGTATGCTGAGAGAAATGGTGGGGTTAGTGTCCATCCAATCTATTACTGGGTTTAACAAATAGATGTGATGAGAAGCATGAAGTAGTTCCCATTAGGCTCAAGGGAAGGCACAGATCAAACCCACTGGTCCCTAAAAATCCACTCAGGTGCAAAGCCAAATGACCTTATACAGGCTCTCTAAGCTCTATGCATGCACTATGGGTTCATGCTCCCTACCCAATCATAAAGCATTCTTTTCCTGCTATTTTTCCTAAAACACCACCTACCAAATTCTAATATCATACATTTGAATAGTGCTTGATTGATAACCAAGCATTTTTATATACAGTATCTCTTAACACTAGCAAAGACCCTATGAGGTAGGTATTATCAGCTAGAAGACTGCCTATCATACTGTGTCTAAGATGTGCAGACCAGATTGTTTCCTTGTACTTTTTTTCAGGAGAAGGAAATGGCAACCCACTCCAGCGTTCTTGCCTGGAGAATCCCAGGGACGGAGGAGCCTGGTGGGCTGCCGTCTATGGGGTCGCACAGAGTCGGACACGACTGAAGCGACTTGGCAGCAGCAGCAGCAGCTTTTGTCGATTTAGACTCCAGTTCTAACCCGCTCCACCACTGTAATTTCTGACTAAGGAGTTTTAATCTTTTTGTCAGTCCTCATCTGGAAACCTCTCCATCTCTTTAATGATTTTCAGTTGCCCTAAAGTTATGTTTTTTAAGGCTTATTTATACACTGGGAGAAAAGAAAAGATAAAACCATGCTTTTAACAAAGAAGCTGTCAAAATTGGCGTGCTAGTTTGTTTTGTGATGAAGACTCATTGTAAGAGGCAGTAAAATGAGAAATTGATTTTTAAAATTCTTTTCTCGCTGCAGTAGAAAATTATTATTAGAGTAACAATCATTTCAGTTACAGGACACAATGAAATTGAGTTTGCTTCATTGGGAAAGGTCTACATCTGCCGGGCAAATGTGCGTTAAAGTCAGAGGGCCGAGTGCAAGCGCATTCACAGCAGTAATGACGCCAGGTGGTTCTTCAAGCAACAATAAATTTCAGCCTAAAATCTTAAAGGAAATCTCTAGGGCAAACTCCTTCTACAGTCTTGCTACTGACTTGAGTTTTGCCTCATCTTTCTCTTTCTGTGCACAGGTGCGTGCTAAGTCACTTCAGTCATGTCTGACTCTGTGTGACCCCATGGACTGTAGTCCACCAGGTTCCTGAGTTCATGGGATTCTCCAGGCAAGAATACTGGAGTGGGTTGCCTCTCTCCTTCTATCCACTGCTAAATATCTCAAAATAACATTTAAACAGGCTGCGTGCCTCCCATCTACTTAGTCCTCAGCCCTTTGACAGCTGGCCTCCATCATCAACTTGATCTTCCCTCTTCCACATCACAGTGATGCCTAATCTTCAACTTTAGTGACTTTTCCTCAAATTCTAGCACCCACATGCATATGGTTCCCATATCTCTCCTTTTAGTCCAACTTCTCTCCAAACTTACATGCATTCATTTCATCCTGACCTTTGGACAGCTCAATCTGGAACTGATTTCAGGTGGCACTTCAAGCTCAATATATACAAAAGAGAAATAACATTAACTGAATATATTTATTTCATGTGCATGCTCAATAACATAACAAAAAATGGAATTATTTTCTTTACCTGTGGCTCCTGGACCTAGTATCTGTATTCCTTTTCTGTTAACCACTATCTCTTGAGACAGAAATTCATTGTCAACAGAAATTCTCTTCTCTCTCTCAACCCCATACCCTAATCAACCACCAAACCACCTCCACTGAATCTATAAAACAAAACTCCTATCCATCCATCTATCCATTCATTTATCCCTTCTTTTCTATTCATACTTAAAAATATCCAATACTGCTAGGTCATTACTTTTCCTCACAGTGCCATATTTGTTTGACAATTTTATTTTGACAATTCAATAGCAAGAGTAATTGAATTTTTTAAGGTAAAACAAAGTTAACTTCCCTTCCACATAGGTCCAGGATACATAATTTTATATAATTTTTAACTATAGCAAAAATTTAATTTTAAAGCCTGTTTTGATTACAAGAATACCACTCATATTACCCATGTCAGTCTTTGTAACTATCTTTAAATGAAAATATTCATCCAAATGACACATTAAACATTTCACTATTATGAGACTCTTCTGTTGTCTCCAGTGTTACACGTTAGAGATAATGCTGCAAAGAATATTCCCCACACATGGCGTTTTTTTCCTTCCTTTGAATAATTTTCAGTGAATATTTTTAAGATTGAGTTAAGTCCAAAAGTTGACATTAATATTATTTTTCATAGCCATACTACATAATTTTCTCAAATGTTCATAACCATTTTCAAAGTAGGAGTTTGTCAGTTTAACCACAAGCCCTCAAGAAGGAGCACTATTTTGGGTTAAGTGTGCAATCAACTGAGGACTAGTAAATGTATAAGGTTGTGCAACCATCATCACAATGCCACTTTAGTACATTTCTGAAAAGTGAAAGTGAGAGTCACACAGTCGTGTCCGACTCTGCAACCCCATGGACTGTGGCCCACTGGGCTCCTCTGTCCATGGAACTCTCCAGGCCAGAATACTGGAGTGGGTAGCGTTCCCTTCTCCAGGGGATCTTCCCAATCCAGGGAAGATCCCAAGTCTCCCACGCTGCAGGCAGATTCTTTACTGTCTATACTTTACTAGTACATT
Source organism: Antilocapra americana (assembly GCA_007570785.1). Classification (NCBI taxonomy): domain Eukaryota; kingdom Metazoa; phylum Chordata; class Mammalia; order Artiodactyla; family Antilocapridae; genus Antilocapra; species Antilocapra americana. The sequence continues at coordinate 979,932 of ML663557.1, forward strand.
TCTAGTATCCTCCAAATTCTTGTTAATTTGTCAGCTGAACATTTGGGCTGTTTCCAGGTTTTCAGTCATTATTAAAAATGCTGTTAGGAACACTTGCTAATAAGTCTTTGTGTGAACATAAGCTTTCACATACCATAGGTAGAGATCTAGGAATTGAATTTCTAGGTGTGTGGCAAATTTATACTTAATTTTTTAGAAGTTGCCTAAATACTTAACTCAGTCTTAAAAAATATTCACTGGAAATAATTCAAAGGAAGGTAAAAACACCATGTGTGGAGAATATTCTTTGCAGCATTACCTCTAACATGTAACACTGGAGACAACAGGAGACTCAACTTCGAGTTAGTGCTAATGAGGTGGATGAACCTAGAGCCTGTTATACGGCATGAACTAAGACAGAAAGAGAAAGCAAATATCATATTTTAATCATAATTGCATATATATGGAATCTAAAAAGATGATACTGATGAACCTACTGCAGGGCAGCAGTGGAGATGCAGACATAGAGAAGAGACTTGTGGACACAGTTGGGGAAGGAGAAGACGAGACGAATTGAGAGAGTAGCATGGAAACCTACACACTGCTGGGTCGCTAAGTCGTGCCCGACTCTTTGCAACCCCATGGACTGCAGCACGCCAGGCTTCCCTGTCTTTCACTGTTTCCCAAAGTGTGCTTAAACTCATGTCTATCGAGTCAGTGATGCCATCCCACCATCTCATTCTCTGTCGCCCCCTTTCCCTCCAGCCCTCAATCATTCCCATCATCAGCGTCTTACCATATGTAAAATAGATAGCCAGGAGGGAATTGCTGTGTGATGCGAGGAGCTCACACCAGTGCTCTCGGACAACCTAGAGGGGTGGGATGGGGTGGGAGCGGGGAGGGAGGCTTATGAGGGAGGGGGCATAGATATACCCATGGCTGATTCATGCTGATGTATGGCAGAAACCAATACAATATTGCAAAGCAAGTATCCTCTGATTAAAAATAAATAAAGTTTTAAAAAATCCTTTGCCAATTTTTAACCAGATTGTTTAAGTGAATTGTAAGACTTCTTTATATATCCTAGGTATAAGTACTTTTGTGGTTTTATGATCACCAAATATTTCTTTAAGTATATGACTTGTAGTTTCACTTTCTTAATGATGTCTTTTGAAACACAAATATTTTTAAGTTTGATAAATTTATCTGTTTTTTCCTATGTATTATATTTTTGGTATTGTATCTAAGAATTCTTTGCCTAACTCAGGTGGCAAAGATTTTATCCTATGTTTTCTTCTAGAACTTGTATACCTTTAGCTCTTACATTTAGAGCTACGGTTTAATTTTTGTGTATGGTGTGAGGAAAGGATAAGGATACCTGATTGCTTCAGTAACATCTGGGGAAAAGGGTAATCTTTTCCCCAGTGAATTGTTTTAGCATCTTTGTTGAAAAACAGGTAAACATAAATGTAAAGGTTTATTTCTAGATTCCCAATTCTGTTCCACTGATCCATATGCCTAAGTGAAGTGAAACTGAAAGTTGCTCAGTCCTGTCCAACTCTTTGAAACTCCATGGAGTTCTCCAGGCCAGAATAATGGAGTGGGTAGCCTTTCTCTTCTGCAGCGGATCTTCCCAACCCAGGGATTGAACCCAGGTCTTCCGCATTGCGGGTGGATTCTTTACCAGCTGAGCCACAGGGAAGCCCAAGAATACTGGAGTGGGTAGCCTATCCCTTCTCCAGGGGATCTTCCTGACCCAGGAATTGAACCGGGGTCTCCTGCATTGCAGGTAGATTCTTTACCAACTGAGCTATGAGGGAAGCCCATAGGTCTATCCTTGTGCTAATTCCATGCTTTCTTGGTGACCATGGCATTATAATAAATTCTTAAATATAGCAGTGTAAGTCATCCAACTTTTATTCTTTGTGATATTATTGTAAATAAAGTTGTTTTCTTAATTTCATTTTTTGGATTTTTGTTGCTAATATATAAGAATGGAATTGATTTTTATATATTAATCTTGCATCACATCTTGTTATCCTATTAAACCTGTTAATTAGTTTTGGTAATTTGTTGATTCTCTTCTGTTCAACAAAATGAATCATTTCATCTATAGATAAAGATAACTACTTCTTTATCTCCAATCTGAATGCCTATAACTTCCTTCCTTCACCCTATCTCTCCTTCCTTCCTTTATTCTCCTTCTTTCTGCCTTCCTTTCTTCATTCCTTCCTATCCTCCTTCCTTCGTTTGTTTCTTCCACATCTTAGGGATAAAGCTTCAAGTTTTTTACCATATGGTGCTAACTGTGGGTATTTCACAGATGCTCTTTACCATGTTGAGGGTGTACCTTTCTATGCCTGGTGTGTTGAGAGTTTTATCATGGATAGGTGTTGGATTTCTTTAATGCTTTCTTTACATCTATTAAGATGATGGTGTTGCCTTTGTACATTATTCTATTAATGCAGTATATTACAATAATTACATTAATTCTTGGATGTTAAAACAGCCATACATTCCTAGGATAAGTTCCTTTAGGTCATGGTAAAATAAGTATCTTTACATGTGGCCAGATTTGGTGTGCTAATATTTTATTGAGGATTTTTATTTATGTTCATAAGAGATATTGGTCTGTTGTTTTCTTGTATTTCTTCCACTGCCTTTGTTATTAAAGTATTACTAGTTTCAGAGATATAATATTCTCTACTCCATTTGGAGTGTTACCCTTTTCCATTTTTAAGGGTTTTGTGCTATTATTTGGAGAAGGCAATGGCACCCCGCTCCAGTACTCTTGCCTGGAGGATCCCATGGATGGAGGAGCCTGGTGGTCTGCAGTCCTTAGGGTCGCTAAGAGTCGGACACAACTGAGCAGCTTCACCTTCCCTTTCCACTTTCATGCACTGGAGAAGGAAATGGAAACCCACTCCAGCGTTCTTGCCTGGAGAGTCCCAGGGGCGGGGGAGCCTGGTGGGCTGCACGGAGTCGGACACGACTGAGTGACTTAGCAGCAGCAGCGCTATTATTGTCATGTATATCCCACCTATATACGTCACACATATAGTCAACAATACAAGGTTATAAAGGCTTCGCTTGTGGTTCAGATGGTAGAGAATCTGCCTGCAATGCAGGAGACCTGAGTTCGATCCCTGGGTTGGGAAGATCCCCTGGAGAAGGGTATAGCAACCCATTCCAGTACTCTTGCCTAGGGAATCCCACGGATAGAGCCTGGTGGGCTACCGTCTGTGAGGTTGCAAAGAGTCAGACATGACTGAGCGACTAACACACACACATACACAGGATTATAATTATTCAATATTATGTCTTTTAAAGAAGTTAGAAGAAATATCAAAGAGATGCCTTTAATAGTCTTTTGAATACATATATTTACCGTTCTGACATATTTCTTTTCTTCCTAGTAGTTCAAGTTAAATCTAATGCCATTTCTTTTCATTCTGAAGGATTTTATTTATCTTATAAAATATGTCTGCTAGCAACCAGATCTTCCATTCTTTGTTTACTGAAAATGTTTTAATTGCACTTTCACTTGTAAAGGATAGTTTCAATGTATATAGGATTCTTGGTTGAATTTGTTTCAACAGGATTTTGCTTTTGTTTTTAATTTTATCACTTTGAATATGTCATGTCACTGTTTTCTGGCCTCCATTGTTTCAGATGAGAAGTAGGCCTTTAATTGCATCAATAAGCCCATTAGCAACTTTTTCGTGCAGCCTTCATGATTTTCATTTGTCTTTTACTACATAAATTTTTCTTCATCCTTTTTTCTCTCTGTTCAGAATTAGTCATTTCTATCAACCTATCTTCAAATTCACTTATTGTTTTTTCTTAAATCTGTTGTTTATTCCCTGTAGCGAATTTTTTATTTCCAATACTATATATTTTAACTCCAGAATTCTAATTTAATTCTGTTTTATAGTTTGTGGCTCCTATTTTGCTGAAATTATTTCTTTCATATTCTCCTTGAATTCTCTAAAAAGTTTCATTTAGCTCTTTGAATTTGCATATAACTTCTTTGAAGTCTTGGTTTGCTAAACCCATATCTGAGGACACTGAGAGGCAGTTTCTATTGACTACTTTTATTTCCTGAGTATGGGTCACATTTTCCTGTTTATTTGTGTGCTTCATCATATTTTGCTGAAAACTGCACATTATAGAAAATAAAACCATAAAATCATAGCAACTCTGGCTACTGATTTTCCTCCCTTGAAGGCTACCATTGCTTGTTTGTACCTCGCCTTAGGGAAATCTGTGAATTCTGTCTCCCTCATGACGTGTGGTCACGTTGCCCCTGCTGAGTTGTATTTTTTTACCTTTTATTCATACCATTTTTATTTCTAAGACTGGATTCTTAGGAATCACTCCTGCATCTACATAGCTTGGCAGTCATTACTGATCAGATAGAGGATGTGATCAAGCACCTAAAGCCCATACGGTTTCCATCCTCTGCCAGTGAATATACGTCTAGGAGGGAAGTCCATTCGAAGTTCAAGCTATTGCAAATCTGCCTAGTGTGTTGCTTGCTGTTAGACCTTTACCGTCTCCTCTGCACACGCAGACCTCAAGATTACCCAGGAGTATGTGGATACTTTGGGCACTCACTGGTCCTTGTTGCATGCTTATTACAAGTGCAACCTCAAACTACCAGAGATGGTGGCCTTTCCCATTCACCCGACCTCTGAGACTGTCACTTCCATGAAACTCCGGGTTGGTGTGGGCATCACCAGTTAATCCAAATCAAGGGAGTCCCAGCACAGTTGTGGGTCCTCAAAACCCTGCCCTGCCCTGGCAGAAGCATGACACCAACAGAGTTGTAGGCGGACAGGACATCAGAGGAGCCCCAGGCCAAAAGGCCATCAACTGCCACTGCTGCTACCTGAAGTTCTGTGGGATTTTAACTATAAATGTTTCTCAGATTACTGTATAACTTAGCCCAATTTCTAGAGCACTGAAATTGTTATTTTTGCCAATTTTGTCAAGTTTTAGAGTTATTTTTCAGGGAGAGGATTTGCCAACCTCCTCATTCAGCCTTGCTGTTGTGCTCTGTCATGTCCAACTCTTGGAGACCCCATGGACTGCAGTCTGCCAGTCTCCTCTGTCCCTGGGGATTCTCCAGGTAAGAATACCGGACTGGGTTGCCATGCCCTCCTCCAGGTGATCTTCCCAACCCAGGGATCAAACCCAGGTCTCCTGCATTGCAGGCAGATTATTTACTGTCTGAGCCACCAGAGAAGCCCTATTCAGCCTTATGCAGCCCATATCTTTAATTTCTCATTGTTGTTTCATTTAGTATTTTTAATTATTATAAAGGTTGAACTTTATTTATTTGCATTTCCCATTGAATGAATTTTCCACTCTCCTATTTTGCTCCTACTCATCTTTCTCATCTCCCTAAACTATTATTATAGCTATTAAAACTTTGCTTATATATTTGATGCATTAACCTCAATTATTTTTCTTATATTATCTTTATAAGTTTTCCTCAGAACCTTTTTATTTCAAACTTCAGAGTGTTTGCTGGTACTTTAAAACCTGAGGATGTTCCTCAGTTACACTCTACTAAAACCAATTTTAGTGGCTTCTCAATTAATCCTTGAATCTCTCACCTACAGTCACAAGTCTATACAGTACTTTTATTAAACAAACAAGACATCCATTAAGTGTTTAATGAATTAAAGTTTTTGCAACAGGAAATTAAAACTAATGGGGGCAAAATTAATTAGTGAAATCCAAATTAAAGCATAGAATGCAGTTTGTTATATTTATTATGCTCATTGCACTATCCTTAGCATCTGAAAAATAATACCAAGAGATTCTGGCAGGATAGTAAATGAAGACATCTGTAATTTGGCAACATCATTAACATATCCCAAAACGTTAAATTATTTCAGGTGTTTGGGACCAAATATGTTCTGTCCACCTCTTGCACCTCAGTTTCCCTTCAAATGGTTGGCAAGCTTTAGTCCAGGCTTCATCTGAAACAGTTGCTGAGTGAATACAACCTGAAACTGGTAGCTGGACAAGGAATAGGGGCTCAAATAGAACCATGATCACCAGATGCAGGTCAAGGCAGCCATAGCAGAGAGGACTAGTGGGGCCTGTCGGCCAGAGAAGACCACCTTTGGTGATGTATGCCAAAAGGGATCTTCACATTGATAACAGGGCTTGCTGCCTGAAGTAATCATCCCATAACTAACTTAGCCTATCACTGGATTTCCAGGCAGCATGCCGCTGACAGCCCGATATCCCTATCCTCTAATGCTCTATCAGGAAGCCTAGGAGGCTGTTGGGGTAAATGTCTCATAAACTAAGAAACTATAACATTACAAATGCATACTGATGAAAGATGACATAGACGTGGCATATGCTAACAAACAGGTGGGTGAGCAGAAAGCCCATAGAAAAGAAAAGAAAAATGTACAGTTTTATGATACAATATTGGCTCAAAGAGATTCTGTTTCAGCTGAATTAACTGGTCATGAAAAAAGTATAAGCGAGAATAGGCAGAAAGAGTCCATCCACTTCTCTACTCTGATCTTAGACTCTCCATAGGGAGACTGTACCCGATATTCATTGAGAAGCAACAACATAAGAAACTACAAGAAAAGGCATCACAATATATATATGTGTATATACACACACACACACACATATCTTGACATCTATATGTCTGTGTGTGTGTGTGTGTATGTGTGTGTGTGTGACTTTTATATATATATACATGTATATATAGATGACAAGGCATATATTGCCAACCGAACTTTACATATAAAGACAAGGAGGCTTAGTTATAACTGCTATTCTGGTCCTCTAGCTCCAAGGCCTATGTATTTTGACCAGGACAATTTTTATAAATCTTTATTAGGTATTCTTAAACTGCAAAAAGGGTTTCATTAAAGTCCCATTGTTGGAACTTTTATATATCTCTCTCTAATCCTTTGATATTCAGAAACAAATTTCTCACGAATGGGGTAACATATGCTAAAGTCATTCAGATAAGGCCACTCAAGATCTTTCCCAGTCCAGGCAGACAGTGTCTATAGCATAGTTAGGCCAGATGGGAACAGGCAGGGAATCTAACCCAGGTCTTGACCTACACATTGACCATGCTGGATGATATGTGGGGAACTGACTGCTGAAAAGGAAGCCAAGCGTGAGGCATGACTGCTACAGGAACTACGTCTAGTCCAGGGGACTCCTCAGCCCATCAGTGAGTCACAAAAGAAACCGGTAAAATGAATCATCTGTTATCACACCATGGCTATATAAAGAAAATCACCACCCTGAAAAAAGAAGAGCCAGTGTTTGTTTGGCTTACTTAATGATTTGGGTGAATCCGTGGTTGTTTCAGGAGAAGGGGATGACAGAGGATAAGATGGTTGGATGGCATCATCAACTCTATGCACATGAGTTTGAGCAAGCTCTGGAAGCTGGTGATGGACAGGGAAGCCTGGTGTGCTGCAGTCCATGGGGTCGCAAAGAATCAGACATGACTGAGCAACTGAACTGAACTGAACTGTGGCTGTTTCAAGTGATTTAGGTTATTAACATGGGGGAAAATTTTCAATATAAAAATCTCTTGGTTGGCTAGCTTTAAATCCTATTTCAACGAGGAGTGACATAATCTGAAATCAGGTTCTCCTTCTCTATAAATATGTTCAAATTGCCCAAATTGCTCCATCAACACTGTCAAAGTGAAGCAGAAATGGGGCCAGAATCTCAGTGACTCAGACAGAACTTCTGAAAAATGTCCTAAAATTTTGTTTTTTTGCCCAAAACAGAATCATTTCCTTTATTCCAACTGCCTTCATTTCCTAATTTGTTCTAGATGGGAAGTCTGGGGACAGAGCAAGAAGCTAAAATCTTAAAGGTTTGATGAGGAGCGAGGGCGAAGGGAAAGCCATACAAGTGAACGCAGGCATGCGTGAACGCAGCATGTAGTTTGGGAAGAAATTGTAGTCTGAAAGAAGATGTCAAAAAATACAGACCATATCAATCACAAGAAGAAGTTCAGGAATCAGTAAGGCAAGCATCAGAAAACTGGTCTAGAAGTCAAGAAATCTGGCCCTTAGTCCCACCAGCAACAAGTCAATTGCTCCTGACCCCTGCCCTCCTTTCTCATAAAGTTTTCAACATCCACAAAAGGATGTTAAAATAAAATTAAATACCAGATAGGAAAAGGATGTGAAAAGTAATAAAAGCTTTATTATTGTAAGACAGGCTGAGAATTGTTTGAAAATTCAGATGAACCTAAAATAAACTAAGCACAGTAACACAAGCCAGCGCCACTGCAATAAGCCATCACCTGAGAAATTCATCTCCTGATAGTGGGATAAATATTTAAAAATAACACATTTGAAAGTGTTGCCCCAAGACATAATAAATGGTCATGATGATTAATTTGGGAAATGAGAACTGTGAATTGGATTCTGTGAGAACAGAGACTTATAAGCACTTGATACAAATATTTCTAATAGATGAAGCTCAGATGCCCATGTTCTAGCAGAGTGAAAAATCAGAATCTTACTCTAGGATAAAAACAAAATAAAATAGGAGCTATGCTTTATGTTGTGCTGCTTGCTTGAAATTAAACTTGACAACATTCAATAAAGCAAGTAGATTTCATTCTTGGAAAGGCAGTGCTCCCCCACTGGCTGTGTGTGTCTATCCTGCCTTGGAGAGGGACATGCCTAGTAGGATGAACATAAAAGGTGGTCAATGTATCTCCTTAGGTTTTAGCAATAACCAGGGAAAATGCAGAATAAATGTAGCAAGGTGTACAGACAGAAAATAGAACTAGGGAGCTCTGTTCTGTTTTCTTTTTCTTTTTCGACAAAAAGAGTGATACTGTCATGTATTTTAGATTGCTTTCCCAGGAAAGGAGCTGGCCAAACGGTGGCATTTTCATATCCTCTGCATGTGTTCCTGGGATCCTGGACCAGCCCACCAGTGGTAAAAGTGAGCGCAGAGGGATGAAATGTTGAGTTTTCTCAATGCAGCCTCCCCATATGAGGGCCACACTCCATTACTATGTTCAGGTTTCTTAGACATATGAGCTTGTGCTGTGACTGAAATCTATGACAGACTTCCAACGTATGAAGCAAAAACAAAGGTAGAAGACAGCAAACACTAATTTTAAAACAGGAACAAACATCAAAACAAATTTGTGAACTCTATTACAGCCATGAGCTGAGATTTGCTGCCCGGTTGTGTGTATACAAACCAGCCCAATATTAGTCTATCCATTTAGAGACTTAAATATTGGGTTGACGCTGACATCCATATAACCAGCCACCACAAGGGTGTGTCTTCCAAAATACCAAGTGAACAGAGCCACACACCTCACATGCCCTGGTACCTACTGAAATCAGGCTACTAACAAACATTTGCTTTGATAGTGAGGAACAAAAATGGAAAAAAAAAAAAAAAGCAAGGCAATTGTGATATAGAGCATCTTACATGTAGCACTTCTGGAAACTGGAAAGAGTCAAACTTATCAAATGCTATGAAAACCATAGGGTTCCTAGAGTAATCTATAAATGTCGGATACCTATGCCTGGACCAAACTTCACCCTTCCTGAAAAATCTCTGGTAATTTCCTGAAGAGCTGCTTACATTGTTTTCTACTCTCACATTTCAGGTGTTTGGTTCTTACAAGGGACCTTTTGTAACTGACTTAATTTATGTTTAAAGTTTCTAGGTGCTTTCCCTTCCAGGTCCCTACCATTTATTTCTTCTGCGCACTGGGGAAAGCTGCTGTGTTATGAACACATGGCCCTGCTCTGTCTATCCTGCTGCCTGGGAAAATACTCAGCTCATCTATATTTAATGTGTCTTTCCTGCTGATCCTTCAGGGTGCACATCTCCCCCACCACATCTAATAAGCATGATGGATTATATTCAATTTAGCTAATGCCAGCCTATAACTAATTACAGCAGCATTCTCAAAGCAGGCTGGAGTGAGAGCCTTGTCAAAGTGCCCTTTATAAACAGCCTGTTTCAGGGGATTTACACAGCAAGTATGGGTGAATTCAACCATAAATATGAAAAGAGAATATAATGACTACTTTGCCAACACTAAGAGCATTGAGTCCTAACTAGTAAGAGAGGGAGGGTAGTGGATCCTCAGAGTAAATGAAAAAGAATGAATACTGCAATATTCCAGAGGGATCAGCTGGCCATCGACTCCTGTCATGCTAAGTGTTATGCCAGGGAAATCTGGAAGCCAGAAGGTTGCTCACAGGTGGGAGAAAAAACACAAGAATATCGATAGGCTACTGTTTCACCATTTCAAGTGTGACCATGGGCAAGTTTCCCTCTCTGGACATTAGGTACCCCATTAGGAAGATGGGGTGGCAGCAGAGTTTGCTGGAAAGAACACTGACTCAGGAGTGAAGACAAATGTCATTTCCAAACCCAGCTCCACTCCTGGGGGCTCTATGAGAGAGTAAGTTACTTAGCCTTTATAAGCCTTGGTTTCCTCAACAGCAAAACAGAAATAATCACAACAACCCTGTACAACTGGAAGGACTCAGAGTGAGGAGTTTCATGCAGCACTGGCACAGCACCCAACACATACTAGGGACTCAATAATTGATGACCGTTCATCACTTTGTCCACAGAGGTCCGTCTAGTCAAGGCTGTAGTTTTTCCAGTGGTCATGTATGGATGTGAGAGTTGGACTATAAAGAAAGCTGAGTGCAGAAGAATTGATGCTTTTGAACTGTGGTGTTGGACAAGACTCTTGAGAGTCCCTTGGACTGCAAGGAGATCCAACCAGTCCATCCTAAAGGAGATCAGTCCTGGATGTTCATTGGAAGGACTGATGTTGAAGCTGAAGCTCCAATACTTTGGCCACCTCATGCGAAGAGCTGACTCATTTGAAAAGACCCTGGTGCTGGGGAAGATTGAGGGCAGGAGGAGAAGGGGATGACGGAAGATGAGATGGCTAGATGGCATCACACACTCAATAGATATGGGTTTGGGTGGACTCCGGGAGTTGGTGATGGACAGGGAGGCCTGGCGTGCTGCAGTTCATGGGGTTGCGAAGAGTTGGACACGACTGAACAACTGAACTGAACTGAATGGTTCCAAGATCAATATTCCATCCATTTCAATAAAAAGAATCAAAACTGAGATTTCATGTGGAAAAAACCTATGTTATGGTATGGTAAAAACTTTAAGTCCTAAAGCAGTTAGAACTCCACAGTAAACTGGATAATCTATATTTTGTTATACCAACATGGATTATGGGAAAACAGGCAAGATAACTATGTGAGATGCCCCCCCAAAGGCTTTTACTCTGGCCCCTACTATAGGCAAGTTTTACTCTGGCCCCTACTAGGACTTCCCTGGTGGCTCAGATGGTAAAGTGTCTGCCGACAATGTGGGAGACGCAGGTTCAATCCCTGGGTAGGGAAGATTCTCTGGAGAAGGAAATGGCAACCCACTCTAGTACTCTTGCCTGGAAAATCCCATGGATGGACGAGCACGATAGGCTACAGTCCATGGGGTCACGAAGAGTCAGACATGACTGAGCAACATCACTTTCACTTCTTTCTGGCCCCTACTATTGGGCAGGAGAGAGCTCTCTGCACAAGACACACCTCTGTCTTGGGGCCAACCCTAAATCAGGCATCCCCATGTTCTCCTCATCTCCAGCCTTAGACAACTTTCAAATCCTTTGATCACACAATACCTTGCCTAACCTGTTGGTTCTTTCCTAGATCAAAGTAGAAGTGAAGAATGAGTAATAGATGACCAGATCTCTTCCCCAGCTTTCCCTCCAGTAATCTCCCACATAAACTGTTTGAACAAGATAGCAGCTACAAGTCTGCATGACAAGCCTGCACACGGGGGGATGGCAACAACTCTGACCCCCATCTCAGTGATTGACTGAGATTACGTGCCCTTTTCTCTTCAAAAACTTTCATGGCCAAGCAGAATCCTGGGATATGGTTTTGGGGGACACTGAGTCCACCATCTCCCCAGACTACCGGCATTCTGAGTAAAACCAGCTTTGCTTTGTACTAACATTTGTCCCTCTTAAATATTGATTTTTGAGTGGCGAGCAGCCAGATCTGATTCTGTAACACTATTGGACAAGATGATATAAAATCAATGTCTGTCACTGGAGTTAAAGTCTAGGACAAACACTGTGTACCGCTGTCAAAGGGGTACCCTGAATTCAGAGCCCTCTTCGATCCAGCACCCACCACCGGTGAAGCCTTGTCTCCCACTTTCTCCTCACACACTATGCTCTTGTCCTCAACGAGGCAGCTCCCTGTGCACTGAGCACACCATGATGCTTATACTCCAGGCTGTGGCTAAACTCTTTGCTCAGCCTAGAAGGTCCCTCCTCACTCTGGCCTCCTGGCACTACTTTTCCCCTGGTTAAACTTCATCTTCGGCATTCCTGACCCCTCTCTGAGAGGGACTAGCCTCAAGACACGTTTCCCCAGGTGGCCCTTAACAAACACAGGCTGTCTTTTACACTAGGACACCTCCGTTTCCTCTGAAATGTTTTAAAATCTAAATATTTCTATATGATTTCCACATTTGAAGCTCCATTAATAAACCATGGCTCAAGGAAGTCTTCCATCAATATTAGTTAAATCCTATCAATAGATACCAAAGGTAAGCTAAGCCCCACCCTGATATGTTATGACATTAAAGTCCTTAGTGGATTGTTGGTGTCATAACTCAGAATCATCCTCACTACAGCATGGGAGGAAAGAAAATCTGCCTGGTTACAGTGTCATCTGTCAAAACAAGACTTCTCCCTCAAGGCATTGACCATTTATCACCTCTACTATGAAATCCCCAGAGTATCCATCTAATGATGCCTTCCTCTGAGCTCTCAGAGCACTTGGCAACGACCTCAGCACCCATTTGCTCACTTTCCCTACACTGCAGGGTGCATTTAGCTCATGCAAGGGGTTCTACAGCAACTATAAGTTCAAGTCCCCCTGATCTATCAGCAGAGGTTGATACAAATATCAACCACCAGATCAGCAAACTGGTGACGAGCAAGAAATTGAAGTCCAACAGTGACAATGTCAGCTTCACGCCTTAGCCAACTGTCATTCTAAGCCTCCATCTCCTCTCCTCTAAAATGGAAGTAAGAGGATTTCACCAGCAGTCCAGTGATTGGGACTCTGTGCTTCCACGGTGCGGGTCTTGGGTTTGATCCCTGATAAGGGAACTAGGATCCCGCATGTCATATGACATGCCCTAAATAAATTAATTAAATAAGAGTAAGACTCCTTATTCAGAAAACTAAGATCATGGCATCCAGTGCTATCACTTCATGGCAAATAGATGTGGAAACAGTGAAAACAGTGGCAGACTTTATTTTGGGGGGGGCTCCAAAATCACTGCAGTTGGTGACTGCAGCCATGATATTAAAAGACGCTTGCTCCTTGGAAGAAAAGTTATGACCAACCTAGTGAGGAAAGTTGCTCAGTCATGTCCTACTCTCTGCGATCGCATGGACTGTAGCCTAACAGGCTCCTCCATCCATGGGATTTTCCAGGCAACAGTACTGAAGTGGGTTGCCATTTCCTTCTCCAGAGGATCTTTCCAACCCTGGGATCGAAGCCTGGGATCACAGCCACTCTCCTGTATTGTGGGCAGATGCTTTACCATCTAAGCCACCAGGTAAGGCCAGCCTAGACAGCATATTAAAAAGCAGAGACATTACTTTGCCAACAAAGATCCATCTAGTCAAAGCTATGGTTTTTCCAGTAGTCATGTATGGATGTGAGAGTTGGACTATAAAGAAGGCTGAGCACCAAAGAATTGATGTTTTTGAACTGTGGTGTTGGAGAGGACTCTCGAGAGTTCCTTGGACTGCAAGGAGACCTAACTAGTCCATCCTAAAGGAAATCAGTCCTGAATATTCATTGGAAAGACTGATGCTGAAGCTGAAACTCCAATACTTTGGCCACCTGATGCAAAGAACTGACTAACTGAAAGAAAAAAAAAAAACCCGATGCTGGGAAAGACTGAAGGCAGAAGGAGAAGGAGACAACAAAGGATGAGATGGTTGGATGGCATCACTGACTCAATGAACATGAGTTTAAGTAAACTCCAGGAGTTAGTGACGGACAGGGAAGCCTGGTGTGCTGCAGTCCATGGAGTCACAAAGAGTCAGATACGACTGAGCAACTGAACTGAAGACTCCTTCATTGAGTTGTGAGGGTAAAATAAAATTAGATGATGAGCATAAATCAGATCAGTACACACTTGGCACATGGTAAGTGCCCAAGAAACAGCAGCTATTTTATAGCTGTTATTATCATCACTACAAGACAAAGAGGTATCTGCAACAGAGCAAAGGCAGCAAGAACTCATTCTCCTTTGTTTGCCCACCTTGCCTCTCTAGAGCTCAGCAAGTGTTGGTTCAAGTTTGGAGGGGTGGTGAAGGACTTAGAGAAGGCAAAGCTGTGAGAGAGAAGAGGAGCCGAGGTAGCCCGGAGATCAATGTTCAAAGACATTCCAAGATTGAGGAAAATAGGGGAGAAGCACATAAAGCCTGGAAGATAAGTGAAGAAATTTTCCCGCCTGACAGGAAAATTTCCAAATGGTCTGAGCTGACTCCAAATGCTAGCCAGGAGCCACTCTGGCTACAGACAAACTGAGGAGAGTGTTAAAACTGATGTTCAAAAGTCAGATTCAGATAGACTGGTATGAAACCTGACAATATGTATTTTCAACAAGCAACCTAGAAAGACAGTAATGAGAACCCAACATGGGAGACAACAAAAGGAACGCAGATGTATAGAATAGACTTGTGGACTTTGTGGATGAGGGTAAGGGTGGGATGAGATGGGAGAAGGGCATTGAAGCATGTTAATTGTCATGTGTCTAATCAATCGCCAGCCCAGGATTGATGCTCGGGACTGGTGCAGCGAGATTTCCCGGGGGGGAGGGAGGAGGGAGGGGGGACCCGGAGGGGAAGCATATGTAAACCCATGGTGATATCATAACAATGTATGGCTAAAACAATAATTAAAAAAATAAATAAATAAAAAAAAATTTATTATAGTTGATTTAAAATGTTGTGTTGTGTTAGTTTCAAGTATACAGCAAAGTGGTTCAGCTATATATAACTGTTGTCTTTCAGATTCTTTTCCATTAGAGGTCATTACAAGATATTGAGTATATAGTTCCCTGTGCTACATAGTAAGTCCTGTTGGTTATCTATTTTATATATAGGAATGTGTATATATTAATCCCAAACTTCTAATTTATTCCTCCCTCCCCCCTTCCCCTTTGGTAACCATAAATTTGTTCTCTATGTCCGTGAGTCGCCCTCTGTTTTGGAAATAAGTTCACTTGTATCATTTTTTTCAGGTCCCACATATAACAACACCCTATGATATTTGTCTTTCTCATTCTGGCTTTCTTCACTTGGTATGATAATCTCTAGGCCCATCCACGTTGCTGCAAATGGCAATATTATTATTTTGTTCTTTTTTTATGTCTGAGTAACATTCTGTTGCGGGGCTTCCCTGGTGGCTCAGTGGGAAAGAATCCGCCTGAGGATGGGGGTTCTGCAGGAGATGGGGGTTCAATCCTTGGGTCGGGAAGATCCCCTGGAGAAGGAAATAGCAACCCAAGAATACTGGGTTCTTGCCTGGGAAATTCCCTGGACAGGGGAGCCTGGGGGGCTGCCGTCTATGGGTCGCACAGAGTCGGACACGACCGAAGCGACTTAGCAGCAGCAGCAGCTGGGTAGGATCTCTCCTGCAGCTGGGGCCTCTCACTTGAGCCAAGGCTCCATAAGGGACTGAGTGTGAATGAGGATCAGGTGGTTCAAGTCTGTAACCGCAAGAATAAAGATGAGCTTCCCAATAGCAATATTTCCCAAAGCTAAGCATCTTTGTGGGGTTAGATCTGGCTTTAGATCAGGGGTCCCCAACCTCCGGATCTAATGCCTGATGATCTGAAGGTGGAGCTGATGTAACAATAACAGAAGTAAAGTGCACAATAAATGAGATGTGCTTGAATCACCCTGAAACCATTCCAACCCCAGTCTGTAGAAAAACTGGAAAAAATTGTCTTCCATGAAACTGGTGCCAAAAAGGTTGAGAATTGCTGTTTGAGATCATTTCCGAGGCTAACAACGACAGAAATAATAATAGCAATACTAGTTACCAAGTGCCAACAATGTGCCAGGCACTGAACTAGTTTACACAGGTTATTTAATCTTCTCAGCATCCTGCACGATACACACTGCCCTCATTAAAGGTAAGAAAGCAAGGTTCAGAGAGGATACTTCATGTGCCCCACATCAGACAGACAGCAAGACAGAGTCAAGTGGGCAGCTGGTTAGTCTGTGATGAAAGGTGCGGCCGTTCGACTGAGCAACAATTCTCCCCGACATCTCATGAGTGCAGGCTCAGGCACTCAGTCAGACCTAACTCTCTGTAACCCATGGACTCGAGGTTGCCAGGCTCCTTTGTCCTTGGCATTCTCCAGGCAAGAATACTGGTGTAGGTTGCCACTTCCTATTCCAGGCGATCTTTCCCACGCAGGGACTGAATCCGCATCTCCCACATCTTCTGCATTGGCAGGTGGATTCTTTACCACTGAGCCACCTGGGATCCCTGCCAATCTCAGGCTATCCCTTTTTTGCCGACCTGGCTCAAAACTGTCCACCTGAAGAAATTATATTTTTTCTAAAATTCCCAAAGCACTAAACACAGAGCTCTATTCCTGGTGCTATTCAATCGATAACCAGCGAATAAATAGAAGTGAGGTAATACATTTCTGTCATACCTTTTCCCAAAGAGCACAAAACACATTTATATTTACTATCTCATCTGTTCTAGTAGTTGCTTTAAAAAAAAAAACACTTTTATTGGATTGAGACATAAATAAGGGGTTCTGTAAAACATTTAAAATGACATCTTTTACAAGGTCCCATTCTTTCCTCTAAGTGTTACCATGCTGTTAGTTGCTTTCTCTATTCAAATAGAATCTTTTCATTTTTACAAATCCATTTCAAAGAAGTCTGGTTATATAAAAATGGAACTAAGAAAGGAATTCTCCTCTACTGTTTAGCATTCATTCTCTCCTATTTTTCCTTATGCTTCCCCTCAAAGTGACCTGACAGTCTGTGTACAACACCCAGACCCACACTCACTATTTGCACTGCTTTCACTGGGCCATCTTTGGACCACTGGGGCCCTCCCTGTCTCTAAGGTAGGTCATCCTTTCAAGAGCTCCAGGCTGGGCCCTCGCCCCTCATGTCTGGGGGCTGACCATGGAGCACACATTCCTCTCCTTTGCTCCCCGAAGTTTGTGAGAGACCAGGCCCCCACCACTACCCTCACAATTATGATGATTGAAAATTCATGCAACATTTTAAGTTAACCGGTTTGACCATAATTAACCATGTAAGAAAATGGTAAACTATATCATAAACATACTTCATATCTTTTGCACAGGCATAGATATTCTGTATCTTTTGTATGGGCATAGAATAGTGTAGAAATGTAAACAAGGAAGAGACCACATCAGCACAAGAAGGATGTCCATGGAGAAGGTGGTATCTCTGCCCACCTTAAGTTGGGCCTTAAGGAACGGACCTCACGTGTAAAATGGATAACTACTGAGAGCTGGCTATAAAACACGGGGAGCTCAGCTCAGCGCTCTGTGGTGGCCTGTGTGGGTGGAATGGGGCAGGGGGAGGCCCAGCTGAAGGAAAATATGTATACTTACAGCTGATTCAATTGTTAGAACTAGATATGGAACAGACTGGTTCCAAACAGGAAAAAGAGTACATCAAGGCTGTATACTGTCACCCTGCTTATTTACCTTATATGCAGAGTACATCATGAGAAACACTGGGATGGATGAGGCACGAGCTGGAATCAAGATTGCCGGGAAAAATATCAATAACCTCAGATATGCAGATGACACCACATGTATGGCAGAAAGTGAAGAGGAATCAAAAAGCCTCTTGATGAAAGTGAAAGAGGAGAGTGAAAAAGCTGGCTTAAAGCTCAACTAAGATCAACTCAACTAAGATCTCAGAAAAGTAAGATCGGGCATCTGGTCCCATCATTTCATGGCAAATAGATGGGGAAACAGTGGAAACAGTGAGAGACATCATCTTTTGGGGCTCCAAAATCACTGCAGATGGTGACTGCAGCCATGAAATTAAAAGATGCTTACTTCTTGGAAGAAAATTTATGACCAACCTAGACACCATATTAAAAAACAGAGACATTACTTTACCAAAACAGGTCTGTCTAGTCAAGGCTATGGCTTTTCCAGTAGTCATGTATGGATGTGAGAACTGTACTATAAAGAAAGCTGAGCACCAAAGATTTGAAGCTTTTAAACTGTGGTGTTGGAGGAGACTCTTGAGAGTCTCTTGGACTGCAAGGAGACCCAACCAGTCCATCCTAAAGGAAATCAGTCCTGAATATTCATTGGAAGGATTGATGTTGAAGCTGAAACTCCAATATTTTGGCCACCTGATGTGAAGAACTGACTCATTGGAAAAACCCTGATGTTGGGAAAGATTGAAGATGGAAAGAGAAGGGGATGACAGAGGATGAGATGGTTGGATGGCATCACTGACTCAATGAATGTGAGTTTGACTAAACTCCAGGAGTTGGTGGCAGACAGGGAGGCCTGGCATGCTGTAGTCCAGGGGGTCGCAAAGAATCGGACATGATTGAGCAACTGAACTGAACTGAACAGCTGATGCACATTGTTGTACAGCAGAAACCAACACAATATTGTAAAATAATTATCCTCCAATTAAAATAAATTTTATAAAAGGAATGGGCTCCTTTCCAAGGTCTTGCTAAGGAAAATCCCAAGGATCAACAAAGGGAGAAGAAACCCTTAGCATGAAGTCAGTGGATCTGTCTAGCCAAACACATAAACTTAACCACTTAAGGAATAATGTGGCAAGTTACTTAGTTACTTAACAATGATCATATTCAAATATTAATTCTTTTTTGAGATACAGTTGGTTTCCCAGTTCCTTGCTAAGTTAATAAAGAATAATATTATTTCAAAAAAAATAATGTGGCAGGCCCAGGGAAGTCTAAACTCTTACTTTTTTATGATCAAAGTGCTTCACAATCTGGCTTCTGTCTAATGTTTCAGTGTTACACTCTAGCAGATGCACAGCAGACTGGTTGAAAGTGTATTCTAGACTCATACAAGCCAATATTCAAATTCCACTCTAAAGTTTTAGTCCTGCTTTGGACAAATGACCAACTCTCCATGCCTCACTTTCCTCATATATAAGATGGGATGCTGATGTGCCAAGTTCATACAATTCTTACGATAAGTTGTCTCACTTACTAAACATTTATTAAATTCTCAAAAGGTATTTCTTACTGTAGTCAGGACTGCTAATTGTCTATTCGGTACATATTTCCCCTTTCTACCACTAGGGACTCTATTTTATTGAGGCACAATGTACCAAGCTAAAAACTACACTTCTTTGATTCCTTTATAGAGAGGGGTAAAAATATAACACAATTCTAACCAATGAGATATAAGCAGAAGTCATTAAATAGACTCCTAAAACTCTTCTTAAAGGGGAACAGGTTCCCTTTTCCTGCTTGGAACATGATCGTCCATGATGGCTAGAGCTATGGCAGCCATCTCGTGATCATGTGGGAAGAGCAAGAGAATCACAGAAGAATCAGCCCAGACAAAGTTACGACACAAAATCAATATTAGCAATTGTCTATCAATATATTTGTGATGGTGAGAGAAAAAAATAAAGCCCTATTTCCAGGCCTTTTGTTTGAGTTTTCTATCACTGTTAGCCAAATTAAATATATGTGTGTGTGTGTGTGTGTGTGTGTGTGTGTGTGTATGTATTAATTTAAAACACCTTCTAAGAAAAAGAAACTGAACTAGTAATACAGACATACTTCCTGCACTTAAAATACATACAATTACCTAAACAGGTCCAAAATGCCTTACCTCAACACTCAGATGGGTTTTGGAATTCAGATAGGTAACAGAGTCCATATACTATATATGACCAAACACCCCTGAGCAGAGTTGGGCAGCACCCTATTTTCATGCAGATAAGTATTTTTGCAGAAAGACATCTGAGCATTTATACTAAGTAAGATACATGAAAACTAGAAGTATATAGTCCACATCAGTTCAGGTCAGGTTTCTCCAAGTACATTCAGGTCAGTGGAGGTTTTACAATGAAATGGGTTATGAAAACTCAATTTTCACAGCTTTATGGATTTTGGAATTGTGGATAATGCACAATGGATCTGTAGTATGAGACAGAATTTAGCCATAATCTAAGTCTGAATAATATTCTATGAGGGTTGAAGTACCATAGACTGGGTGGCTTATCAACAACAGAAATTTATTTCTCATAGTTCTAGAGGCTGGAGGTCCAAGTCCAAGTTGCCAGCATGGTGGACTTCTGGTACTGACTTCTCATTTGAATCTTTGCATGGCAGAAAGAGAAGTACCTAGGTCTCTGGAGCCTCTTTTTATAACAGTTCTGCTTTGGACAAATGACCAACCTCTCCAGGCCTCGCTTTCCTCATATAAAAGAAGTAAATTCTCTTGGTTGGAGAATTCCATGGACATAGGAGCCTGGTGGGCTACAGTCCATGGGGTTGCAAAGAGTGAGACACAACTGGTGTCCTGTAGCCCACCAGGCTCTTCTGTCCACGGATTTCTCAGGCAAGAATACTGGAGTGGGTTGCCATTCCCTTTTGCAGGGGATCTTCCTGATCCAGGGATCGAACCCAGGTCTCCTGCATTGCGGGCAGATTCTTTACCATCTGAACCACCAGAAAAGTATAACGAAAAGAACTATAAAAGTAACATTCACTCATAGATTTTGTTATCCCAAGCACTACTCTACTCACTTTGCCTGGATTGACACATTTAAACCTCACTTCTATCCCATGAGGGGGGTATAATCTTTATTCCAATATTCCAGGTGAGAAACTGAGCACAGAGAAGTTAAATATAACTGATACAGGTCATGTGGCTACTAAAAGGAAAAAGTTGGATTCGAACCTAGGCAGCATAAATGACAGTCCTAATAAAATCTTAATGGAATTCTAATTTAGACCTATCTAATTAGCAATTTAAATAATACCTGATGTTGGTGAGATATGAGAAAACTAACGCAAATTTTTGTCAACTTGTACAATCTTATTGATTGACAAGCTCGTGATGTTTACCAACAACTTTTTAAATGTGCATTCCCACTATCCTAATAATTCTATGTTTAATAATTTTCCCAAAGAAATCATCAGAGGCTCTGGTAACAGTGGAATAAGAAATTCAGACAAATTCTTCCATTGAAAACAACTATAATTCCTAGACAAACTTTTTTTAAAAAATCAGTTTACTCTCATCAGTAAACTAGCAAGGCAGTGAAGACTTACGGATGAAAATTTAGAAGGTTATAGAAACGCAATCAATCTAGTATTTGAAACAACTTTCCTCTAGAGCAGTGATCCCCAACCTTTTTCGTACCAGAGACCAGTTTCATGGAGAACAATTTTTGCATGGACTGAAGTCGGGGGGATTGTTTCAAGATGAACCAAGCACATCATTTTACTGGGCACTTTATTTCTACTACTATTACATCATCTCCACCTGAGATCATTTGGCATTAGACACGGGAGGTTGGGGATTCCTGCCACAGAGTGTTTGCCAATACTGTAGAGGCAGCTAAGAGGCCAAAAGTGAAAAAGTGAACATGTCAGCCACTCGGTTGTGTCACAGTCTTTGCAACCCCATGGACTGTAGCAGATCAGGCTCCTTTGTCCATGGAATTCTCGAGCCAAGAATACTGGAGTGGGTTGCCATTCTCTTCTCCAGGGGATCTTCCTGACCCAGGGACTGAACTTGGAGCTCCTGCATCACAGGCTGATTCTTTACCATCTGGGCCACCAGGGAAGCCCCAAAAGGCTAAATATCTGAGCACTGATTTTGACAGCCTCTCAGATTTAAGCGAACAAAAATAAAATCTGGAGCCTACCAAAGAAAAGGGCCCTGGTAATCCTGCTTTTGGCTGAAGTCACAGTGGCAATTCTTAGGAAATCTATTGAAGAACAGCTTCAAATCACTTCAGTCCTTAAATTTGTATTCTGATAAGTCTGGCTGCTAGTGCTAGTAAGAAGCATGACTGGGTGACTGAACAACAGCAACAAAGAAGCAAAGTTAATATCCTCTAGAGGAAAAGAATGACATCCTGAGTCCCACACTATTTTATAGTTTTTGACATATAATGTCCACTACACAATCAAAAATAAGAGGCATGTGAAGAGCTCAAATGGTATCTAAACAAATTAAGAGAAACAATAGAATAAAACAGGACAGGACTTACAGAGACTCCAGATTATATAGCTACTGAATACAGACATTAAAAAAGCTATTTGACAGAATAGAAGGAAGGATCAAGAATTTCAGCAGAGAGCCACAAGTATAAAATAAGGTAAGGACCATTCTAATATCAAAAAATACAAATATGCCAAACAGAAGTTAACTGAAATAATGAATGCAATAGAATGTTTCTAAAAGTAATTAGGCAAAACTAGAGAGTGAATTAGGAAACTGGGAGAACACTCAGAAAAAATATGCCAACACAACATGGAAAGACCAGAGGTCAGAAAAATACAAGAGCCAAGTAGGAAACATGGAGATTCAGTGAGAGAAGAGTTAATATATGCCCTGGGAATTCCAGAAGAGAGGAAAGAGAAAACAGAAATAAAGTTATAGAGCACTATTTGCAATAGCCAGGACATGGAAACGACCTAATGTCCACCAACAGAGGAATGGATAAAGAAGATGTGGTACATACATACAATGGAACATGACTCAGCACAAAAAAGCAGTTGGGTCACTTGTAGAGTCAAGGATGGACCTAGAGACTGGCATACAGAGTAAAGTCAGAAGGAGAAAAACAAATACTGTATGTTAATGAATATATGTGGAATCTAGAGAAATGGTACAGATAATCTTATTTGTGAAGCAGAAATAGACACAGACGTAGAGATCAAATATATGGATAAAGAGGTAAAGGGGGGTGGATGGGAGGAACTGGGAGAGTGGGATTTACATATATACACTATTGATACTATGTCTAAAATAGATAATTAACGAGAACCTTTGCATAGTACAGGGAGCTCTGCCTCATGCACTGTGGTGACCTGAAGGGGAAGAAGTCCAAAAGAGAGGGAACACACAGTCCGTGGGGTCGCAAAGAGTCAGACATGACCCAGCACACACATGTTCATGTATGGCTGATTCATTTTGGTGTACAGTATAAACTAACACAACATGTAAAGCAACTATACCCCAATAATTAATTATCTCTTATCCACAAGATCCTTGACAGATGCTGGTCATCCTCAGGTATATCATTGTAAAAGTACTAGAAGAAGAAGAAGAAGCAGGTAGGAAGAAGGAAAGGGGAAAGGAGTGGGAGAAGAAGAAGAAGAAGAAAAAAAAACAGCAAGTATCTTAAAAGCAACCACATGAAAAAAAGCAGAATTCCTACAATGAAACAACAATTAGTCTAAGAGCTGAATTCTAAAAAAGTAATAGAAGTCAGATGATTAAGAAAGTACATCCAAATAACCAAAAGAAAGTAATTTCCAACCTTGAATTTAATATCCAGTGTAAACATCTTTAAAGAATTAAAGCAACATAAAGATATTCTCAGACAAACAAAACTCAAGAGAATTCATCACCAGCAGACTAAATTAAATATTAAAGGGTATTCTCTGGCTAGAAGGAAAAATTTATCAGATGTAAACTAGGAGATGGTAGAAGGGATAAGGAACACTGAAAGAGAATATAGATACAAATGAGTATTGGCAGCGTAAAATAACAATGAAAATACATATAGAACTTATACACACTTGGGGCTTCCCTGGTGGCTCAGACGGTAAAGCGTCTGCCCACAATGCCAGAGACCTGGGTTTGATCCCTGGGTCGGGAAGACCCCTGGAGAAGGAAATGGCACCCCACTCCACTACTCTTGCCTGGAAAATTCCATGGACTGAGGAATCTGGTAGGCTACAGTCCATGGGGTCGCAAAGACTCGGACAACTGAGCGACTTCACTTTTTCATATACACTTGATAATAATAGTTCATAAGTGAAGAAGATAGTAAAAGAATTTAGAGCCTTTTAAAATCCTTGCAACATCTGTGAAGAGGCATTAAGCATTAATTTATAATAACTGGAAAAATCATACTGTATTTTTCAGAGTACACATTAAAAAATTAGTAAGAGAAAATAGGGGGGGAGGAGGGAGGGAGGAGGGAGGGGGGTTCTGGAGGGGGAGCATATGTAAACCCATGGTGATATCATGGCATTGTATGGCAAAAACAATAAAAGGGAAAAAAAATAGTAAGAGAAAATAAAAGGTTAATAGAGGAATGGAATAACACAAAATTATCAATACTAAAGGAAGGCAATAAATAAGATAAAAAAAGAAAGAAACAAAGAACAGATGGGACAAAAAAGAGCAAAATAAGATAGAATATATAGACCAAAATATAACATTAATTAAACACTTCAAATTAAAGGAACATGTGCCAGACTGTATCAAAAATAAGCTACTTAGAAGATGCATGTCTAAAAATAAAATATAGCAGGGTTTCTATTAAACAATGGAAAAATACACCATGTAAATACTAAAAACAACTGAAGAAGTTGGTATAGCTCCATTGTGTCTTAAGTTGATTCAGTCATGTCCGACTCAGTGCAACCCTATGGACTAAACTGCCAGGCTTCTCTGTCCATGGATTCTCCAGGCAAGAATACATGAGTTGCCATCCTCTCCTCCAGGGGATCTTCCCGACCCAGGGATCAAACTCACATCTCTTATGTCTTCTGCATTGGCAGGCAGGTTCTTTACCACTAGAGACACATGGGAAGCCTTCTAGAGTCAATTTTCTAAGCCATATTTATTATAAATTTTCTAATAAGTTTCAATTTCCAGAAGTTATTAGCATACAGTTCATAAATAATATCCATTTATCTTTTAATGCTTATAGGACATTATAGTTGTGCCTCTTTTTTCATTTTTGATTTCTGATATTGGTTATATCCTCTCATTTTCATTTCTTTGATTTCTCTCTTTCTTCCTAATTAGTATTGCCAGGGGTTATTAACTTTATGTTAATGTTTTCAAAGAAACAACTTTGTTTTAGAATTTTGAAAAATTTATATATTTCTGGTGATTGAACCTTTTAAAATTATGAAATCTGTATGTATTGTAATAATTTTCCTTTGAAGTTCTTTTTGTGCAATATTAATTGAGTTATTAATATTAATAGAGGAATAAAGAAACCTAAAAACAGGTATGAGAAATAGAAAGCAAATAGCAAGATGGTAAAATAAAACTAATGATAACAATTGGACAAAAGTGGATGAAATATTCCAATTATCTGGCAAATACTGATGGACTAGACTTTCAAAAAATAAAAAGACCCAATTCTTTGCTATTTAGTTACAAAAAAAATCCTTTAAAAATAAGGACATAAGAAATTTAAAGGAAAGAGATCGAAAAAGGCATATCATACAAACACTATCTAAAAGAAAGCTGATGTCTATATGAATGTTAGACAAGTTAAAATAAATGCAATTGTTGTTTAGTCACTCAATCATGTCTGGCTCTTTGCAGCCCCATGGACCACAGCACTCCAGGCTTCCCTGTCCGTCACCATCTCCTGGAGCTTGCTCAAACTCATGTCCATTGAGTTGGTGATGCCATCTAACCATCTGGTCCTCTGTCATCCCCTTCGCCTCCTTCCTTCAATCTTTCCCAGCATCAGGGTCTTTTCTAGTGAGTCAGTTCTTCGCTTTAGGTGGCCAAAGTATTAGAGCTTCAGCTTCAGCATCAGTCCTTCCAATGAATATTCAGGACTGATTTCCTTTAAGATGGACTGATTGGATCTCCTTGCAGTCCAAGGGACTCTCAAGAGTCTTCTCCAACACCACAGTTCAAAAGCATCAATTCTTTTGCACTCAGCTTTCTTTATAGTCCAATTCTCACATCCATACATGACTACTGGAAAAACCATAGCTTTGACGAGATGGACCTTTGTTGGCAAAGTAATGTCTTTGCTTTTTAATATGCTGTCTAGGTTGGTCATACTTTTCTTCCAAGGAGCAACTGTCTTTAAATTTCATGGCTGCAGTCACCATCTGTAGTGATTTTGGAGCCCCCAAAAATAAAGCCTGTCACTGTTTCCATTGCTTTGCCATCTATTTGCCATGAAGTGGCAAGATGCCACGATCTCAGTTTTCTGAATGTTGAGTTTTAAGTCAACTTTTTCACTCTCCTCTTTCACTTACATCAAGAGGCTCTTTAGTTCTTCTTCACTTTCTGCCATAAGGTTAGTGTCATCTGCATATCAGAGGCTACTGACATTTCTCCTGGCAATCTTGATTCCAGCTTGTGCTTCATCCAGTCCAGCATTCTCATGATGTACTCTTTGTATAAGTTAAATAAGCAAGGTAACAAAGTACAACCTTGACATAGTCCTTTCCCAATTTTGAACCAGTCTGTTGTTCTATGTCCAGTTCTAACTATTGGTTCTTGACATGCATACAGGTTTCACAGAAGGCAGGTAAGGTGGTCTGGTACTCACATAAATGTAATAAATATTATTAAATAAAATGGGAATATTTAATAACAAAAAGACTCATTCACAGGAAGACAATCCTACATGTGTGTTCATCTAACAACATAGCTCTAAAAACACACAAAGCAAAATTAACTGGATTAAGAGGAGAAATAATTCCACAACCACAGCTGAAGATTTACAAACCTCACTCAGTATGTGATGAAACAGACAAAAATTAATAATAGTATAGACAATTTTTAAAACTATTAATCTACTTGACCTATTTATCATATATAGAATATAACACTCAACTGCAAAATATACATTTTTTGTAAATTCATATAAAATATTTACCAAAATAGACCAGATATTTAGCCATAAAAAACAAGTCTCAATAAAATTCAAAGAATTAAAATCATATAGTTTATTTTCTTACCACTAAAGAAATAATCTAGAAATCAATAATAAAATGATTAGAAAATTATCAAATGTTTAGAAATTAGACATCACTCTTTTAAATAAAAGAAATCACAATAGAAATAAAGTATAAGAAAGTGAAAATCGCTCAGTTGTGTCCGACTCTTTGTGACCCCATGGATTATTACAGTCCATGGAATTTTCCAGGCCACAATACTGGAGTGGGTAGCCTTTCCCTTCTCCAGGGGACCTTTCCAGTCCAAGGATCAAACCCAGGTCTCCCACATTGCAGGCAGATTCTCTACCAGCTGGGCCACAAGGGAAGCCCAAGAATGCTGGAGTGAGAAGCCTATCCCTTCTCCAGGGGATCTTCCCAACCCAGGAACTGAACCAGGGTCTCCCACATTGCAGGTGGATTCTTTACCGGCTGAGCCACAAGGGAAGCCCAGTATACTGAACTGAAATAACAGGATTATAACATTAAAATCTCTGGGATTTTTTAAAAAAGTCTTTAGAGGACAAAATAGCTTTAAATTGATCTATTAATTCTTTGCTCAAAGATTCCATCCCATTAAGCTGGGTGGAAAATAGATTATTTTTTAATTGAAGAAAGGAAAATACAAATAAGAACAAAAATCAATGAAATAGAAAACAATTAGCTAAGTCAAATTGGTTCATCTAAAAGATTAATGAAATTGACAAAACCCTACCACAACTGACCAAAATGAACAAAGAGAAGATTCAAATGACCAATGAAAAATAAACGGATTTAATTCAAAAAGACACATGTATCCCTGTGTTCACAACAGCATTATACACAATAGCCAAAAGTGGAAACAACCTAAATGTCTACTGACAGAGCAATGGATAAATATGATGTGTTACATATATACAATGGAATACTACTCAGCCATAAAAAAGAATGAAATAATGCCATTTGCAGCAACATGGACGCAACTATAGATTATTATGCTAAATGAAGTAAATCCGAAAGAGAAAGACAAATACCATATGACATCACTTATATGTGGAACCTAAAATATGGCACAAATGAATCTATTTATGAGACAGAAACAAGCTCATATACAGAGGGAACAGACTTGGGGTGCCAATGGAGAGGGGAGTGGGAGGAGGGAAAGACTGCGAGTGTGGGATTAGCAGATGTAAATTATCATCTATAGGACAGATAAACAAGGTCCTAATGTATAGTATAGCAACTATACTCAGTATCCTGTGATGAATCATAATGGAAAATATAAATAAAAGAATGTCTATATGTTCATAATTGAGTCACTTTGCTGTACAGCAGAAATTGGTACGGCACTCTAAAATCAACTATGCATCAATAAAAAAAATAAAATTAATTCATGTTGAGGTCTGACAGAAAACAAAACTCTGTTAAGCAATTATCCTTCAATTAAAAATAAATTAAAAAACAAAATTAAAAAAGAATAAATGGAGAAAATCACTTTAGATTTAACACATTTAAAAATAATAATTGTATATTATATGTAACTTCTTGCCAATAAATTTGGCACATCAAATGAAAAGGCTAAATCTTCAACAATGTAAAACTAACACAAACGAAAAATAGTTCTATACTTCCTAAAGAAATTGAAATCATAATTTTAAATCTTCCCACAAAGAAAATTTTGGAGCCAGGCAACTTCATTGATGAATTATTTAAGGAATGAATAATATCAATGTTACATAAATTCTTTCAAAGGGTACACGTCCCTGTGTATCCTTAACAAGGACACCGCAAGGGAAAAAACGTAAGGCTGATATCTCTCATGAACAGAGATGCAAAATACCTAAATATTAATATTAGAAAAACGTATACAATTATATAAAAGAGTACAATGTATCATGACCAAGTAGGAGTTACTCCAAGAATGCAGGGTTAATTAACATTCAAAAGTCAATCATCATAACTCATAATATTAACAAAAGTAAGAGGAAAAAAACCATTATTTCAATAAATGCATAAAGCAAACTGGTAAAATTAAAAACGTCTTAATGATGAAACTTCACATAAAACCAAGATTGTGAGAGACCTTTCTTAACCTAAAAAGGAGCATGTATTTGCAAACTAAAATCAACTAAAGTCGACAAAATACTGAAGGCAAAATAGTGAACATATCCCCCTGTGGTTAACAATAAGACAAGATTGTCTATTATCTCCATCCCACTCATTTCATTAGAGATCCTATCTAGTACTAATTCAAGAAAAAGAAATAAAAGGCATAGATTTTGGAAATAAAATAAATTCACAAAGACATCACTGTGTATGTAAAAATACAGAAGAACCTACAAAATATCCTAATCAATAAGCAAACTTGGCAACGTTGCTACAAAATTAGTAAACAATTTTAGTAGATGTGTTACCAGTGCAAGCATCAAAGTCAGTAAAGAAAATAGTTTATACCACCAATAAACAATTAAAAACAAAAAAAATTTAAATCCCACTGACAACATGTGAACTAAAAACATCAGATATGTAGGAGCAAGTTTAACAACAGCAGTTTAAGAAATGTGTAAGACGCTGACGCCGAAAACCACTGGATATCGCTAAGAGAAATTTAAAGAAGACCCAAAGATACGGCTGGCTGATGGTCATAAATTAGAAAACACAATGTTAAGATTTTCATCCTCTCCAAATCGGTTTTTGGATTCAGTATAATCCCATTCAAAATGCCTACAATTTAGTGCATGTACAAAGAAACTAGGATCGACAGGGCCGTCTTGAAGAAAAAGAACAAAAACAGCAACTGATTAATAATTACTATTACGCTATGACAATTAACACAGTGCGGTACTGCCGTAAGAAGAGACAGATAAGCCAGTGGAGCATCACAGAGTCCAAAAGTAAACTCGAACGTGGACGGCTCCTTGATTTGTGACCACGGCTCAGTGACACGGCGAAGGTAACGGCTTGACGGCAGCCGGTTCATTTAGAACAGGAGTGGAAGCGGAGACCCTGTCCCTCTCATTCTCACCACTGCTATCCGGGAACACTTTCAAAAATCAAGATCAGATCACATCACACACGTCATGAAAAACTGGGGTGGCTTCTTTCTGTCTGTGTGACAACATGTAGACTCCTTGACAAGACCCTATCTTACTCCTGCTCTCAACCTTCCTCCCTCCCCCAGGGCTGACTCTGCTTTGGACGTAATGAACACCTTGCTTGTCCCTGACAGCTCACCCCTCTGCTCCTGACTGCTCCTCTTACAAGACCCTCCTCCCTACTCCTCACCAGACTAACCCCAGTCATCTCCTCCAGGAAGCCTTCCAGCTTCTCTCAAGAGGCTACATGCTCCTCAACAGCAAGAAATAACACCTTGAGCTGAGCCTGCTCACATCCTCCACTGGTGTTTACCATCTGTGGTCCCCACTAGACTGGGAGCAAACTGAAGAGCTGTATCCCAAACCCCTACCACCTCAGTCAGTAAGTTTTCTTTAAAGAAAGATCACCCTAAACAGGGGTTTACAAACACCCTAAACAGGGGCTTCCCTGACAGCTCAGCTGGTAAAGAATCCCAGTTCAATTCCTGGGTCGGGAAGATCCCCTGGAGAAGGGATAGGCTACCCACTCAGCATTCCTGGGTTATCAGATCTAATGTTGTGGTATCACAGTGCTTGTGTTCAGATAACCTTTACTGGGCTTCCCTGGTGGCTGAGACAATAAAGAATTCACCTGTGGTGCAGCAGACCCAGGTTCGATCCCTGGGTTGGGAAGATCTCCTAGAAGAGGGCATGGCAACCCACTCCAGCATTCTGGCCTAGAAAACCTCCATGGATGGAAGAGCCTGGCGGGCTACAGTCCATGGGGTCACAAAGAGTCAGACAAGACTGAGTGACTATAGCACAGGACAGGACCCTAAACAAGATTCGAAGACATGTTGGTAGAGAATTAAAAGTGGAACTGGGGTTGGCCAAAAAAGAGACTGGGGGAGAAAAAGGACGATGTGAGCGCAGAGGTGAGTCAGGCACATCTGTTGAGTCTGCTTTGCTCCAATGCACAACCATCTCAGAGCATCACTAAGTTTTTATGCTTTTTAAAGCTCTGGAATTACAGTTTCATAGTAAATCACTGCTTCCAGGAAGCCATCCAGGATTAACTTGTTCCCTTTAAAATGCTCCACCTAGCCACCGCCCTGGTCCCCCATGCATGCCGCAAGGGGTGAGGATGATTCAGTTGTCTGTGTAGGATACACAGACCTATAGCCTGCTCTTCTGTTTGAAGCCTCTGCTTGATCAACAGCCATGGAACCTCCACAATCCTTGACATACTGTGAGCTCAAGTCAGGAAGAAGACTGATATCTTTTTAATTAACCACATCTCCTGTGTCTCCTGCATTGAGAAGGCAGATTCTTTACCACTTGAGCCACCTGGGAAGCCCGTTAGACATAATAGCTTGAGTCAAACATTGTCGGTTTTTATCCAGGAGACACCATAGGCTGCTGAGATGGGCAGGTCTGCATGTCAGTGTCTCAGCTCTTTCATACTCTCCATGTTCCAGGGATCCACAGATGCAGGAAAGGCCAGGACCAGGCCTGTGCTGATCACGCTTACATAACCAATGCTATCAGTAATGGAGTTTTTTAATAGTTATTTTATTGTTGTTGTTGTGAAATACATACATAAATTATAGAATGTCCATATAATGGAATATTATTCAGAAATAAAAAGAAATAAGCTACCTGATAGTCCCCAAAATACATGGAAGTAACTTACGGGCTTATTTCTAAGTGAAAGAAGCCAGTCTGAAAAGACTACATATTATATGATTCCAACATTATGACATTCTGGAAAAGGTAAGATGATGGAGACAGTAAAAAGAAGTTGCCAAGAGTTGGAGGGAAAGATGGGATGAATAGGTGGAGCCCAGAGGATGTTTAGTGCAGTGAAACTATGCTGTATGGTGCACAATGGTAGACACATATTATCCATTTGTCAAAACCCAGAAAACGTGTACTGCAAGGAGTGACCCTGAATGGAAACTATGGGCTTCAGCTGATAATAATGCATCATAGTGGCCATAGTGGGGCTTCCCCGAAGGCAGGTAAAGAATATGCCTGCAACGCAGGGGACACAGGAAACCACTCAAACCTCTCACCCCTGGGAGGTGGGGCGGGGCAGGCAGCAGGGGCCAAGTTGGGAGTAATTCACAGAAGGACCTGAGTAGTAGCACACATTGCTTGCTCATTGTCTCCAGATCTCTGATGAGGCAGCATGACTTGCAGGGAAAAGCACAGACCTAGGAGTTAGGAGACTGAGTCCAGTTTTATTCTCTGGACAACCTGGCCCTTTCCCCTCATCTGCAAAGCAGGGATAATCTTTCCTAGAGCCACAGAAGGTTCAAGCTGAAATGGACCCATCTTACAGGTGAGGTAAGCAAAGTCCAAGGAGATAAAATGACTATAAGTTTGCACGACCGGAAGCTGACAAGTCATCTTCCCCTCAGTTAAGTGCAGTTTCTTCACCACCACAGAGCTAAAACAAAGATCCTCCGCACAACAAAGAATACAGTCAATAATATTATAAAAACTTTGTATGAGGACAGATGGCAATTAAATTAGGATTCCTTATGCTTTGTGAATAATAATTCTATCTTTAATCCATGGCACACACCAGGGCAATAGTCTACTAAGTCAAGGGTCCCCAACCCCCAGGCCACGGAGCAGGTAGCAGTCCATGGCCTGTGAGGAACCTGGCCACACAGCAGGAGGTGAACAGCGGCGGGCCAGCCAGCGATGCTTCACCTGTATTTACAGCTGCTCCCCATCACTCACATTATCCACTGAGCCCCAACTCATGTCAGATCAGCAGTGGCGTTAGATTCTCATAGAAGCGTGAACCCTACTGTAAACTGTGCATGAGAGGGATCTAGGTTGCTCATTCCTTGTAAGAATCATCCCCAAACCAACCCCCCTGCCCCCGCAACACTGGTCCATGGAAAAAGTGTCGTCTAGGAAACCAATCCCTGGGGCCGAAAAGGTTGGGGTCCACTGCGCTAAGTGCTTGAAAGAGACCCACTGGGCTTTTGCTCTAGCACACTCATTCCAAGCTCCCACTTACTCCATTTCCAGACCTTCTGTCCTCTCACTAGTTTAACTAATGCGCAAACATATTCCCAAACGGCCTCCCAAACAGATGATTACCAACAGACTGGAGAATGACGCAAACATAGGCCATCTACATAAGTGAACCAAGCTGGGGCAAAATGGATTGCCTATGTGGCTTAAATCATGGGGTGGGCTCCATCCACAGGACTGAATTCACAATGGCTGGCTTTTTAACCTAATTTCTTGACCCAAGTCTTGGGAAGGCCCAATCCTTTCACTTTAAGAGCCCTCACCCCAGTACCCACGCCTATACCTTAACCCCTAAACACACAGATGGCAAAGCCCCCACTGCCATTCGCTGCTTCCCTGGTGGTCTCCACTGCAACACAATTCCATTGGCATAATTAAAAGGACAACAGAGAGAGGTCTGCTCCATTATTTTTTATGAGAAATGAATCAATAATTCCCTATTTGTCCCCACTCTCTAGTCTTAGATGAGCAACCCCACAGCGGAGCCTGGGAAAGAAGACAACGTATGGTGAATTAATCCGAACTCTTCTAGTGAAGGGATTTCCCCCACCTAACCCAGGTTCAATAGGTAGGGTGCCCTTCATGTCCTCTCCAACCCTCTCTAAGCACCAGGGGCCCTTCATGCCCACTGATTTAATGGTGCCTTTTAGCACAAAGACCTGTGCCTGGGACATGGTGCTGTCCCTTGGTGAGCATCTTAAACTTCCCATCTCATCATCAACCCCCCTGCCTCAGGAAACTGCAGCTTCCTATCTCTTGGTACCCAATACCCAGCCTCCCCATCACAACAACCAAGCCAAGGGTGAACCACTCACATCAGAAACTTCTCGGTCAGTTCTGACTCAACAGTATCCTTCCGTGCTTTCTCACTATTTTACCAAAACTGTCAGGGAACAGACCCATGGAATATGACTCATTCAAGATGGTGCAGCAAATCATATGGTCACAGTAATAATGAGTCCCCTTGTGATTATTCTCTGTTCTGTTTGTGAGTTAAAAGGGTTAAACCATATGACAGTTCTACTGGGCTCTGACCTCCAGCAGGTCTACTTATCATGAAAAGAAAGTGATGTCACTCAGTCGTGTCCGACTCTTTGCGACCCCATGGACTGCAGACTACCAGGCTCCTCTGTCCACAGAATTTTCCAGGCAAGTGTACTGGAGTGGGTTGACATTTCCTTCTCCAGGGGATCTTCCTGATCCAGGGATCAAACCCAGGTCTCCCACATTGCAGGCAGATGCTTTACCATCTGAGTAACCTGCTAAATATCCCTATCCCACCCCACCTTCCTCCAACTTCCACCAAAGATAGGAAATCAGGGTGCTGAATCTCTCATTTTTATAGTCAGTCTAGAGGTGAGACCAACACCAGGAACTCTGAACTCAGCAGGTTCTGCAACTGACAGGGAATTCAAATCCACAGCCCAAATGCCATCCCTTCAGGCAGGTGAGGTGGTATCATCCCCTAGCTGCAGCTAGGAAAACTGGGATCCAGAAAGGCTAAATGACTTGGCACAAGGTTCCCAGCTGTCATTATAGGTGAGACTAAGATGACCAGCAGCCAAATCTTCAGTACTTGAATCTTCAGTGTTTCCCCAACTCTACCACAACTATTATGGAAAGACTTTATTTCAGGTGAGAGCCAAAGCTCTGAAAGGAGTTCTCAAACATAAGTCTTTGCAGAAGCAAATCATAACTATAACCTCTTAATGTTCATATTATTATTTATGATCAAGAAACAGTTGTAAGAGCTTTAATGCTAAACCCTTTGCCAACTATTAATAGAAAGCTATAGAGAAATTACAGCTTCCCAGGTGGCTCAGTGGTAAAGAACTCACCTGCCAGTGCAGGAGCCACAAGAGATGTGGGTTCGATCCCTGGGTCAAGAAGATCCCCTGGAGTAGGAAATGGCAACCAGCTCTAGTATTCTTGCCTGAAAGGTCCCATGAACAGAAAAGCCTGGCAGGCTATAGTCCATGGTGTTGCAAAGAGTCAGACAGGACTGAGGGACTGATTACAGAGAAATTATAATTTCCCTCCCTACAGTCGATTTCATGAATCTGGACACCAGAAACCATGTCAAGGGTACTCACAATTAATGGCAAAGGAATTCTAACCCAACATACACAGGGAATGGGAAGAAGCTTTATGCTCTGCTAACCTACAAGGTAATCTTGACACATTTACATATGTGTTTATAGCTCTGCCAGTGTTTAGTAAGAAACTATAGAAGCCAAAGAACTGTTCTATTTATCTGCAAAACTGCAATGCCATTGCTGTAAATAGCAAATGGTTTATTTTTAAAACTCAATCAGTATTTTTAAAGTTAAAACGCATTTCCCATATGTGCATAAGAAGCTCTTTTAGGTTGAAATAATCAGTTAAATTATCTAAGCCAAAATGATCATATTTTCCTCGCTAACTAACATAAAATTTGCTAGAAACGTGCTTGCAGAGAAAAATAGCACTCCCCACATGGACTAAAATTCACATTTAAGAATCCCAACATTCACTTTTGGGATGATTTTACTCTTCTAAATGATCAGTCTCGACTCATTTAATCCCCCTACAAAATCCAAACAAGCCACCAGGAGCATTATTTCTTAGGATTTTAAAGTCTATTAAAACACACCACACAGATGAAAACAGGGACTGTTCTGAGTCTGGAGCATCTGAACCCCAGCTCCCCTTCACTGGAGAGGAAACAGTAGGAAGCTGGATTCTCAGGAAGGGGCTGGAGTCCTTGCCTACTGCTAGTACTGATGTGAAGGTGAGAGGCACCACTATGCCAACAGCAAGAGTAGAGTCACTGGCAGGTCCTGTTATCCTGGCAGGGGGCTGGCTGTCCCTTCCCACTATCTCAAGGGTGAGTCCTACTAGCCCTTTAGCCCTGAGAGTGTATCTTGCTTCAATTCAGCCTCCTGATGACTTCCTGCTGACCCACCCTGATAGCAACACAGCCACACTGAGACCTCTGGGACCCTCCGCAACCTGAGGCAGTGAGGGCCACTGCTATCTGAGGCTGAAGACATACTTATCAGGTATCTGACACCTAAGTGTCAGCTGAAGGGTAGGAAAAAAACATACCAGTTCTCAAGAACACTCAAACTAGCTAAGAATCTGACATTGTCCTTCCCCGTGATGTGACACCCTTCTACTTTTTCAAAGAAGAAACTCACTTTAACCAGCTGCGCGGCCCCTCCTGCTGCAGCATGTCCCAGCGCCCATTCACTGACTCTTTAAGCATGTGCTGATTTTAGCCAGTTTCAGAGCACTGGTCTTCTTTTAATTCCTCCGGTAACAATCCAAAGCAGCGTAGTCCAGTAACACTCTCCTCTTGCCTGACTTAACCACAAGAGTCAGACTTAACCGCAGCCTGACTACCTCAGCAAACTTACACAAGGGACAGCAGGGACAATTGAGTGCCACTGGTCACCTGCAAAATTCATTTTAGCAAAGAAACAACTCATTGTTTCCCAACGTTAACCAGAGAAAAAGGAAAAATAAAGGCAAGCGGTCTTAAGGGACAGTAGCATCCCTGTTTTCAAGAGTTGATTAGTTTTGAAACAGCCAAAGGTCAGCAGCAGCAAACAGAAAAGCCCCCGTAACGAGAACAACCAGTAGACAGGCATTCAGCAGTCACATACCAAGTGCAAGATTCACCGGTGCAGCGCAATGCCTGCCTGCTTCTGCAGCCCCACCTCCCAAGCCAGCAGCCCGCACTCCACGTGGAGTAAGGGAGAAGCCTCTGGTCTCCTCCACATCCATCCACGACATGCAGGGTCTGCACACCTCCAAAGGACAAGAGCAGCAGGCAAGGATGCTGACCAAGCATCATGCTCCCTCTGTTTCAGACACCAGTCACACTAATTCCCACCCATTTAAGAAATCTTCTGTTGAGCATCCACAATTAACTTAGAGACATGACAACAAGGTCTGAGATTTGAGGGATGTACCTGACTCTCTCTCCCCTCCAGGGGTGGTGGAATCTGATCAGCAAAACCAATCTTCCCTGGATCACCCATAAAGGCACTAACCTCATCCACGTTCTCAAAAGCGTTGATGACATCATAGGGCAAACAGGAGAGAAGGTCAATCACAAACCACGTCTTCAGGTAGTTCATGCGAATGAGTTTGGGGTCGGAAATCACCTCCCCAGCAGGTCCCACAAAAGTGGTGTGAAAATTCAGCACAATGTCCACCAAAAAAATGACATCCACAATGCTATCCACAACCAGCCAGGCCACGTTGTTCTGCCTGGTTTTGAAGGAGACATTGTAAGGAACCAGGATGGCTGTGTAGAAGGTTAAGATCAGGATGATCCAATCCCAGGTGGTCTTAAAAACACAGTAATGTAGGATGATGTGTGGCGGAGTCTTTGGTGCCTCTTGCTTGTACTGGGGAAGGATGTCTGAGCCCAGCTGCAGAACCTGTAAGGAAAAACACAGCCAAGAGAGAGCTAAGTGAGGATTCCATTGCAAGCATCAAACCAGTCAGCCTCTGTCACGGACAAATACTCATGACATTCCAGATATCAGGAGGTACAAAAGCAGGAACTGGAGGACTAAATACAAACGATCATAAGGAAACAATAAATAGACTAAGTACGTCACATACATTGATTACCTCACAGTTCTAAATACAACCTGGTTTGATTAGCCAGTTATTATTCCATATAACGAGAGAGAAACTGGGGCACAAGAGAATTAAGCAACTTTACTCAACAAATACTGATTAGTCTGTGCCCAGAATTGTTCTAGACACTGGGCAAATAACAATGAAGGAAACAGCATGATTCTTGTTCTTGGAGAGGTTAGTCTAGTAGACAAATCAAGATAATATCAAATTGTAAGAAGAGCTAAATAGAGTGGATATACATTTACATATAACGGAATCACTTTGCTGTACAGAAGAAATTAATACAACATTGTAAATCAACTATACACCAATAAAAATTAATTTAAAAAATGTGGATAACAATAGTACCTACCTCATAAGGTTGCTGCAATGATTAAGTATGTTAATACATGCATAGAGCTTAAAATTGCCATTGTTATTTTTGTTTAATTGCTAAGTTGTGTCCGACTCTTTTGCAACCCCATGGACTGTAGCCCACCAGGCTCCTCTGTCCATGGGATTCTCCAGGCAAGAATACTGGAGTGGGTTGCCATTTCCTTCTCCATGGGATATTCCTGATCCAGGGATCGAATACTCATCTCTTGTATCGTAGGTGGATTCTTTACCACTGAGCCAATAGGGACACCCACAGAGCTTAAAATAGTGGCTAATAAATAATAAATGTTTTATAATAACAATGATAACAACAATAACTTCATCATGGGCTACTGTTGGGTATAAATTAGACAACATACATAAAAGTACCTAGAAAGTAAATCTGAGTACTTGTAAAAAAAAATAATAAGTTTAAAGTATCATTAAACTTCACCAATGACAAAATTTAATCAAATTATTGTGACTGTATTCCAATAAAACTATGTACAATGAAATTTTAATTTCAAAAAATAAGAGGCTGGGGGACACACAGCGTTTTGATAGAATGTGACTTGAGCAGTAGGGGAAAGAGAGTGTTTAGACTAAAACCTGAATGAAAGCAAGACACCAAGTCTTTCAAACTTTGGATGAAAAAGTATCCAAGATAGAGACAATAACTGGTGTAGCAGCCTCAGGGTAGGACAAGTGAGATATTTTAAGGAAAGGAAGAAAGTCTGGTATGACTAATGCGTACTAAATGAGAGGGTAAGGGATGCTAGACAACTCAGGGGGGGAAGCAGAAACCAGACCATGCAGGCACTAGTGGGCCGTGGGTAGGTGTTGGATTTTATTCTCAGTATGTCTCAGTGTAACTGGAGGGTCCTGAGTAAGAGAATAATAATCCAATGCACGTTTCTGAAAGAATGAATTGAGGCAGAGTATTAGAGGGAAGAAGAGAATCAGAGAACTTACTATTATAGGCTGGGGAAAAGATGGGGTGATGGAGAATAGTAGCCCAATTTTGGATATGTTTCTGAAGTAAAACCAACTGGACTTGCTATAGGCTGGAAAGTAAAGAAAAGGGAGAAGGGGGTACTCATTACTTTACTCCCAAAATACAGCACAGTGACTGGCCCACAGTAGGCAGTACACGACGATTTTTAAGTGAATGACTGAGTTTCAAGGTCATACAGCTAGCAAAAGATGGGACCAGGATCCCAAATGAGATCTAGTTGGATTAAACAACACATGCTTCCCCACAGCAAGATCATATTTCCCTAAGTAATAGGCTTTTAAGGAAGCAGACTTAGTAAATAATGAAGTACAGAGAAGCCTGTCTCCAAGAAAGTATTGAGCATGGTTCTCACCCTCAATAATCAAAGGCAAGAAGCTCTGCTTTTAGAAGTCAGGCCAAGTTGTAAGGGACCCACCATACACGTCCCCCTTCTAAGTGTTCCTCCGTGGCACTTACAAGTTCCCAGAAACCGCTAGGTGAAACTTCCTCTCGTGTCATGGGAACCTCTTTGTACCTCTGCAGGATAAAGATGACTGTGCTGTGCTTAGTCACTCAGTCATGTCTGACTCTGTGCGACCCCATGGTGTCTGCCAGGCTCCTCTGTCCATGGGGATTCTCCAGGCAAGAATACTGGAGTGGATTGCCATGTCCTCCTCCAGATGATCTTCCCAACCCAGGGGTTGAACCCAGGTCTTCCACATTGTAGGCAGATTCTTTACCATCTGAGCCACCAGGGAAGCCCAGGAATACTGCAGTGGGTAGCCTATCCCTTCTCCAGGGGATCTTCTTGACCCAGGAATCCTGACCCATTGCTAGTGAATTCTTTACCAGCTGAGCTACCATTCTTTACTAAGGAAGCTCAAAAGATCCCTAATGAATGTGAAATAATCTGAATATCTCTGGTCCTCCTCTGGTTGGCCCCAAGCATCAAAGGTGAGAAAAAGAAAGCTATAAATTCACAGAGGGCCCAGTGTGTAGTTTGGGTATGAACACTGTTTCATACCCACCAAAGCACAGAGCTCTTTCAAGATTGGGGTTTTAAATTTCCTTCCCCATGGAAAGCAATTTACACAAGTTTGATTAAGGATACTTGGGCCCAAGACCTTGGGTAGGAAAAGAGATTGGCCTGTTAGAGTAAAAGAAGTAAAAGCAAACTGAATGAGACTTCTGCTTTCAGAAATATGGAGTAGACGTACTTTTCCCTATTCCTCACTCTGTTCAGCAAGGTCAGTCACTCAGTCGTGTCTGACTCTTTGCAACCCTATCGACTGTGGCCCATCAGGTTCCTCTGTCCATGAAACTCTCCAGGCAAGAATACTGGAGCAGGTTGTCATTTCCTACTCCAGGGGATCATCCTGACCCAGGTATCCAACCCGCATTCCCTGCATCTCCTGAATTGGGAGGTGGATTCTTTACCACTGAGCTACCTGGAAAGCCTGATTCCTTGCTCTAAGTACCTCTAAAAGTTCCAGACATTAAAACAAATTACACTAAACAAACATTAAACTATTCTGAATGGCGGAGAAAGGAAAGCAAACTGGCTAGGAATAACGCAGTGGTGAATTCTCTGGCTTTATTGTTCTGCCTCATATATTCCTAGACTTGGAGCTGAAAAAGGCAGCAACATGGAAATATCAGTGGGTGTAGACAAAAACAATCCCAACAAAAGCCCAGTCTCTCTAGCAGAAAAACTGTAAAGGGGGCCTCAAAAGACAGAAAACTTTAGATAATAATCGCTCTACCTGTCAAAACACAATAGAAAACCTGTGGCCCCACTAGCATCTAGGCCAGCAAGGGCTACTAGGAAGCCTAGATTTCCCCTTCTCGAAACTGTAGTGAAGCACTCAGCCTTCACTTCGTTCCTACTTGAGTATTACCAGAGAAGGCCCATCAGGGAGCAGGGACTTCCTTTCACCTCCCCCAGCAGCAATGAGACCCACCACCACTACAATGCAGAGAGGGATCAATGTGAGCTTAGTGGGGAGCTCTGACTCTGATGCTTACCCATCACTAACAAGGAGCCCTGTCAAGTGTCAGCGGAGGCTGAGTTGGAAACTCGGACTTCTATCCCAACCTGGTAGAAATGAGGGGATGCCTACTACTCCTCCCTCTGCTGTATCTGTGTCAAAAGTAGCCACCTAAGACCAAAGGTTTAAATAAGATCCAGAGTCTCACAATATAATATCCAAAATGGCCATTTCAACAAAAAATCAGCCACTATTCAAAGAATCAAAAAAACATCAAACTGACTGAAAAACAGAAAATCAATTGATGCCAAGAATCAAGATTACAAAGATGTCAGAAATATCTGACAAAGATTTTCAAACACCCATCATAAAAAATGCTGGAATGGGCAATTACAGACACACTTGAAACAAATGAAAAAACAGAAAGTCTCAGAAATAGCAAACAAATGGAAAAGAAATGGCAAAGAAACAGAAAGTCTCAACCAAAAAGAGAATACATAAGCCAAATAGAAATTTTAACACCAAAAACTATGACAACTAATTTTAAAAATTCAATGGATGGGATCAACAGCAGCATGGAGGAGACAGAGGAAAGAATCAGTGAATTTAAAGACAAAACAATAGAAATTACCCAGTCTAAACAACAGACACAGAAAGGCACACCACATAATGATAAAAAGGTAAATTCTCCAAAAAGATATAGAAATCCTAATCTTATGCACCAAACAAAAAAGTTCCAAGCAAATGTGAAGCAAAAACTGATTGAAAGATGAAACAGACAAACCTACACACTTCTATTTCAACTTCTGATACAACAACTAGACAGAAAGTAAGCAAGGATACAGAAGAACTCAATGACAATATCAGCCAACAGAACTTAATCAACATTTATAAAATGCTCCACCCAACAAGAATTTGCAGAAGACCCATTCTTTCCAAGTGCACAAGGACCATTATCTAAGATAGACCATCTACTAGTCCATAAAACAAACCTTGACAAATTTAACAGAATTTAAATCACACAAAGTATATTCTCTGACTATAATGGAATCAAACTAGAAATCAATAACAGAAAGATAGGAGGAAAGTATTCAAATACTTGGAAACTAAATATCCAGTACTTGGAAACAATATAATTCTAAATAATCTATGATCTAAAGGAGAAAAAGTCTTAAGGGAAATTTTAAAATCTATTGAACTCAGTGAAAATGAGAACATAACATACAAAAATTCATGTGACGCTACTAAAGCAGTACTGAAAGGGAAATTTATAGCATTTAAATATATGCGTAAGAAAAAAAAGTCTCAGATCAATAATGTGCATTCTCACCTCAAGAACTGATAAAAGAGCAAAATAAAACTAAATCAGCAAGCAGAAGGAAGGAAATAACGAATAGAAATCAATGAAACTGATGATAGGAAAACAATAGAGAAAATTAGTGATTTTTAAAAATAAATTGACAATAAGAAAACAATAGAGAAAAATCAGTGATTTAAAAATAAATAAAAATCAGTGATTTTTCAAGACTGAAAAAAAGAGACAGAAAAGCCACAAATTACCAATATCAGAAATGAAACAGGAAACACAAGTACAAACTATAGACACCCAAAATATAATAGGGAATGCCACAAACAACTCTATCCATTAAAAGTTTGCTACTTAGATGAAATGGTCCTTGAAAAATAAAAACTACCACAATTCATATCCCTATAAACTATGAGAAAACTGAATTCATAACTTTAAAACTTCTAAAAGAAATCTCCAGGCCCAGATGGTTTTAATGATATCAAAATTTAACCAAGAATTAATGACAATTCTTTCAGAAAACAAAAGTAAAGGGAATACTTCTCAATTCATTTTGTGAAGCTAGTTTTATCCTGATTCCAAACCCAGACAAAGACAATACAAAAAAGATAACTAGAGACAATATCACTCATAAATATA
Organism: Antilocapra americana; assembly: GCA_007570785.1. Classification (NCBI taxonomy): domain Eukaryota; kingdom Metazoa; phylum Chordata; class Mammalia; order Artiodactyla; family Antilocapridae; genus Antilocapra; species Antilocapra americana. The sequence continues at coordinate 1,022,981 of ML663557.1, forward strand.
GCTGCAAAACTCCTTAACAAACAGTAGTAAATAGAATTCAGAAATATATAAAAAGAATGACCAAGTGGGTAAATTCCAAGGCTGGAAAGCAAATTCAATATTGAAAAATGAATCAATGGAATAAAAAAATTGAAAATATTCAAAATTTATTCATGATAAAAACTCAGAAAGAAATAGGAATAGAGAAAATTTTATCCAACTTGATAAGTAGCATCTATAAAAACCTAGAGCTAACATTATATTTAATGGCCAAAGACTGAAAGCTTTCTCCCTAACATCAAGAACAAGGGTAAATATCAGCTTTCATTACTCTTATTCAATATAGTGTTGCCTCTGCGATAGGCCAAAAAGGGAGAGAGAAAGAGAGAAAAAAGACAAAGAAAAGGAATAAAAGGTATTCAGATTTGGTAGAAGGAAATAAAAATATCCTTATTTGCAAATGACATAATGGGATACATAGAATATCCCAAGGAATCTACATTCAAACTCCTAGAGTTAGGAAGTGAGTTCAGCAAGGTCACATAAGATAAACATACAAAACTCATCATATTTCTTAACTAGAAATGAAGACCAATGTTATACAATACCATTTATAATCACTCAAAAAAAATTTTTAAGTACAGGTATAATAAGCTTCCCAGGTGGCTCAGTACTAAAGAATCCACCTGCCAGTGCAGGAGATGTAGGAGACCCAAGTTGGATTCCTGAGTTGGGAAGATCCCCTGAAGTAGGAAATGTCAACCTGCTCAGTATTCTTCCCTGGAATATTCCATGGACAGAGGAGCCTGGCAGGCTACAGTCCATGGGGTCACAAAGAGTCAGACATGATTGAGTGACTGAGTACACAGGTATAATAAAACATACAGAACTTATATGCCAAAACAAAAGTAAAAGCAAAAAGGCCGACTAAAGAGATTAGAGAAGATATAAATAAATAGAGACATATGTAAATTAGAAGACTTCAACATACTAAAGATTTCCATTCTCCAAATGGATACTGGTTTAGCATAATTCCTATCTAAAATGCCAACAAGAGTTGTCGTAAATATCCACAAGACTATTCTAAAATTTATATGGTTAAGGAAAAGGAATAGGAATAGATAGAACAATTTTAAATAAGAATAATAAAGTGGGAGGAATCAGCCTAGTCAATTTCAGGACTTAGTATATAGCAAAGTAATTAAGACAGTGTGATACTGATAGAAAAATACTCACAGATTAATGGAACAGATAGAGAACCCAGAAACTGACCCACACAAATACCCAACTGATTTTTGACAGTGGTGTAGAAAGCAATTCAGTGGAGGAAAGACAGCCTTTCCCACAAATAATGCTGGAGCAAAGGACAGTCACAGGCAGGAAAAAAAAAATAATGAGACTCAATATGTCTTACACCTTACATAAAAATGGGCTTCCTTTGTGGCTCAGATAGTAAAGAATCACCTGCAATGAAGGAAACACAGGTTCAGTCTCTGGGTCAGCAGGATACCCTGGATAAGGAAATGGCAACCCACTCCAGTATTCCTGCCTGGAGAATTCCATGGACAGAGCAGGCCAGTGGGTCACAGTCCCTGGGGTCACAAAGAGTCAGACCCAAATGAGTGATCAACACTTACATAAAAATTATTTCAAAACGGATTACAGGCTTAAATGGAAAACACAGTATTATAAAACTTTCAAAGAAAAACATTTGAGAAAATCTTTAGGACCCAGGGTAGGTAAAAGTGTTTTAAGACTTGAACGCAAAGCACAATACATGAAAGAAAAAAAATAGATAAATTGGACAGTACCAGGTTTGCTTTGCAAAACTCTCTTAGAAGTATAAAAATACAAGCTACCTATAAGGTAGAGAAAAGATTTGCAAATCAAATATTCAGCAAAGAAGTAGGATCCATGATACACAAAATTTACAATATAAAAATCTCAAAACTCAACAATAAAAAAAAATCCAATCAGTTCAGTTAGTTCAATTGCTCAGTCTTGTCCGACTCTTTGCGACTCCATGAACTGCAGCACGCCAGGCCTCCCTGTCCATCACCAACTCCAGGAGTTTACCCAAACTCATGTCCATTGAGTTGGTGATGCCATCCAGGCATCTCATCCTCTGTCATCTCCTTCTCTTCCTGCCTTCAATCTTTACCAGCATTAGGGTCTTTTCCAATGAGTCAGCTCTTCGCATCAGGTGGTCAGAGTATTGGAGTTTCAGCTTCAACATCAGTCCTTCCAATGAACACCCAGGACTGATTTCCTTTAGGGTGGACTGGTTGGATCTCCTTGCAGTCCAAGGGACTCTCAAGAGTCTTCTTCAATACCACAGTTCAAAAACATCAATTCTTCTGAGCTCAGCTTTCCTTATAGCCCAACTCTCACATCCATACATGACTACTGGAAAAACCATAGCCTTGACTAGACAGAGCTTTGTGGACAAAGTAATGTCTCTGCTTTTTAATATGCTGTCTAGGTTGGTCATAACTTTCCTTCCAAGGAGTAAGCATCTTTTAATTTCATGGCTGCAGTCACCATCTGTAGTGATTTTGGAGCCCAAAAAAATAAAGTCAGCCAGTGTTTCCACTGTTTCCCCATCTATTTGCCATGAAGTGATGGGACCGGATGCCATGATCTTAGTTTTCTGAATGTTGAGCTTTAAGCCAACTTTTTCACTCTCCTCTTTCACTTTCATCAAGAGGCTCTTTAGTTCTTCTTCACTTTCAGCCATAAGGGTGGTGTCATCTGCATATGTGAGGTTATTGATATTTCTCCTGGCAATCTTGATTCCAGCTTGTGCTTCTTCCAGCCCAGCAATTCTCATGATGTACTCTACATATAAGTTAAATAAGCAGGGTGACAATATACAGCCTTGACGTACTCCTTTTCCTATTTGGAACCAGTCTGTTGTTCCATGTCCAGTTCTAACTGCTGCTTCCTGACCTGCATACAGATTTCTCAAGAGGCAGGTCAGGTGGTCTGGTATGCCTATCTTTTTAAGAATTTTCCACAGTTTGTGGTGATACACAGAGTCAAGGGCTTTGGCATAGTCAACGAAGCAGAAATAGATGTTTTTCTGGAACTCTCTTACTTTTTTGATGATCCAACACATGTTGGCAATTTGATCTCTGGTTCCTCTGCCTTTTCTGAAATCAGCTTGAACATCTGGAAGTTCACGGTTTACATAGTGTTGAAGCCTGGCTTAGAGAATTTTGAGCATTACTTTACTAGTGTGTGAGATGAGTGCAATTGTGCGGTAGTTTGAGCATTCTTTGGCATTGCCTTTCTTAGGGATTGGAAAGAAAACTGACCTTTTCCAGTCCTGTGGCCACTGCTGAGTTTTCCAAATTTGCTGGCATATTGAGTGCAGCACTTTCACAGCATCATCTTTTAGGATTTGAAATATCTCAACTGGAATTCCATCACCTCTGCTAGCTTTGTTCGTAGTGATATTTCCTATTTGTAAGGCCTCCTCAGACAACCATTTTGGTTTTTTGCATTTCTTTTTCTTGGGGATGGTCTTGATCCTTGTCTCCTGTACAATGTCACGTACCTCTGTCCATAGTTCATCAGGCACTCTATCAGATTTAGTCCCTTAAATCTATTTCTCATTTCCACCATATAATCATAAGGGATTTGATTTAGGTCATACTTGAATGGTCTAGTGTTTTTCCCTACTTTCTTCAAGTCAAGTCTGAATTTGGCAATAAGGAGTTCATGATCTGAGCCACAGTCAACTTTCGGTCTTATTTTTGCTGACTGTATAGAGCTTCTCCATCTTTGGCTGCAAAGAATATAAGCAATCTTATTTTGTGTTGACCATCTGGTGACATCCATGTGTAGAGTCTTCTCTTGTGTTGTTGGAAGAGGGTGTTTGCTATGACCAGTGTGTTCTCTTGGCAAAACTCTATTAGCCTTTGCCCTTCCTCATTCTGTAGTCCAAGGCCAAGTTTGCCTGTTACTCCAGGTGTTCCTTGACTTCCTACTTTTCCTATCCTATAATGAAAATGACATCTCTTTTGGGCATTAGTTCTAGAAGGTCTTGTAGGTCTTCATAGAACCATTCAACTTCAGCTTCTTCAGCATTACTGTTCGGGATATAGACCAGTCAGAAGCATAAAGCTCCTAGAGGCTAACACAGGCAGTATGCTCCCTAACATAAGATTATGTTATGTTGTGTTATGCTGTGAGTCACAGCAAAATTCTCTGTGTCTCACCTCCTAGAAATATGGAAATAAAAATAAACAAATGGGACCTAATTAAACTTAAAAGCTTTTGCACAGCAAAGGAAACTATAAATAAGGTTAAAAAGACAACCCTCAGAATGGGAGAAAATAATGGCAAATGAACCAGTTGACAAAAGATCAATCTCCAAAATATACAAGCAGCTCATACAGCTAAATACCAGAAAAACAAACAACCCAGTCAAAAAGTGGGAAGACCTAACTAGGCATTTCTCCAAAGAAGACATGCATTTGGCTGATAAACACATGAAAAAATATTCAACATTGCTCACTATTAGGGAAATGTGAATGAAAACCACATGAGGTACCTATCACCTCACACCAGTCAAAATGGCCATCATCAAGAAACCTACAAATAATAAATGCTGGAGAGGGTGTGGAGAAAAGGGAACCTTCTTGCACTCTTGATGGGAATGTAAATTGATACAGGCACTATGGAGAATAGTACGGAGATTCCTTAAAAAACTAGGAATAAAACTACCAGATGACCCAAAAATTCCACTACTGGGGATATACTCTGGAGATACCATAATGGAAAAAGACACATGTAGCCCAATGTTCACTGCAGCATTATTTACAATAGCTAGGACATGGAATCAACCTAAATGTCTATCAACAGATGAATGGATAAAGAAGCTGTGGTACATATGTACAATGTAATATTACTCAGCCATAAAAAGGAATGCATTTGGGTCACTTCTAATGAGGAGGATAAACGTAAAAACCTATTATACAGAGTCAGAAAGAGAAAAACAAATACCATATATTAACGCATGTATATGGAATCTAGAAAGATGGTACTGATGAACCTAATTGCAGAGCAGCAGTGGAGACACAGACATAGAGAACAGACTTGTGGACACAATAGGGGAAGGAGAGGAAGGGATAAATTGAAAGAGTAATATTGAAACATATACATTGTGTGTGTGTGTGAGAGAGACATTACCATATGTAAAATAGATAACCTGGAGGGAGGGGGGTCCTGGAGGGGGAGTATATGTAAACCCATGGTGATATCATGTCATTGTATGGCAAAACTAATAAAATAAATAAATAAATAAAATAGATAACCAGTGGGAATTTGCTGTATGATGAAGGGAGCTCCAAGCTGGTGCTCTGTAACAACCTAGAGGGATGGGATGGGGTGGGAGGTGGGAGTGAGGTTCAGGAGGAAGGGGATATACGTGTACCTATGGCTGATTCATGGTGATGTATGGCAGAAACCAACATAATACTGTAAAGCAATTTTGCTCCAATGGATTTTTTTAAATGATATTGGGGGGGAAAAAGCATTTACATTAAAAAAAATAAAGTAAAAAATATGACTTTGAAAAAAAATGAGCAAAAATTATGAAAGGACATGTTACCCAAGAGGATACACAGATGGCAAATGCATGAAAAAATGTTCACATCATTACCCATCAGGGAAATACAATGAGATATCACTGAGTACATATCACAACAGCCAAAATAAAAAATAGCATTTGATAACATCAAATGCTGGCGAGACTGCAGAGAAGCTGGATTTCTCATGTATCACTAATGGAAATGAAAAACTGACACAGCCACTCCAGAAAAGAGTCTGGCAGTTTATTACACAACAAAATATGCAACAATTACACTCCTGGGCATTTATCCCAGAAAAACCAAAATTTAGATTCAAACAAAGACCTGTACATGAATGCTCACAGTAAGTTTATTTGTAATACCAAAAAACAGAATCGGCCCAGATGTCCTTAAAGAGATGAATAGTTAAACTGTGGCACATCCATACCACCGACTACCAGACTACCACAAACCACCACTCAGTAATAAAAAGGTGCCACTACTGATACACCCAACAAGCTGGATGTAAATCCAGAGATTTACAAAGCCAATCTCAGACAACACACTACATGATTCCATTTGTATACCATCCTTGAAATGACAAAATCATAGAAATATTGAACAAATCAGTGTTTCCCAAGGGTTTAAGGAGGGGGTGAGGGCAGGAAGAGTGTGGCCATAAAAAGGCAACATGAATTATTATGGTGATGAAAGTGTTCTGTATCTTGACTGCACCAATGTCAATATCCAGGCCATGATACTGTACTACAGTTTCGCAGGAAGTTACCATCAGGGAAACTGAGTAAACAGCACATGAGATCGCTGTATGATTTCTTAAAACAGCACATCAATCTACAATCATCTCAAATTAAGTTTAAATTTTTAAACAATTTACTGACTTGTGATTAATGAATCACAAGCATTGTAAGGAAGGAGTCCTGGGCACGGAGCTAAGTAAAAGGCAAGGGAAAGGGAGGTGAGTTAGTTAGGAGTTTATTGTACGTTTCCAAAATACAATCTGAGCCAAAAGACCATTCAGCAAGAACTCAAAAGTAACCACAAGTGCGCAGCCACCTGCTGACCGCACACTAGAGTTGCCTGGAGTGCCATGGAGGATATGTCCTCTAACAGAAAAATGGTGTTCCTGGGACAGTCGATAAAATCCATAATTATTCCCAAATAAGATTTCCCATTCTGAAGCTTTCAGGACACTATTGGGCCCTGCTTGAGTGAGGCCCGAGTCAGTAGTGTCTTCAGATCTCCCAACAACGCTGCTGACCACAGACTTGCCCTCTGAGGCTACTCCAACATGTGTTCAATGGGTATAGACAGAGGTGCTAGGCCAGACAGGCAGGGGTGTTAGGCCTTGTATTCAGGTTCTTCTTCCCATCTCTGGGATGCAGCCTTTCACACTGAAATCACATGATATTTGCATTCTACAGGAAGCCTGGAAGTCAGGACATTGATCAGGTTAAATGTGACACATTCTCTTTCCAAATCTTTAGGTTAAAGGCTGCAAATTATTCCCCTCAGGCCAATTTTTCAGAGTCTTACTTGAGATCCTATGCATTTCACTCTAATATGAACCCTTCAGCAATCACACGGAAAACAAAAGATGGAAATTCCAAGGAGTAAGTTCTTCATTACAGAAAAATCAAGATTCTTAAGAAAATTTCCCAGACCAAAAGAGTACTTTGCATCCAGTAAACTGACAGTCTTTTCAGAGTACAATGACAAATGACTAATGGCTCATGTTTATTAGAAAGATTTCCAAGAGACTGACCCACCGTCCCCCTCAGAAGTGTTCCGGGAATGGATTCAGACCAGAACAAAGGGGAACAGCATGGCTCTGATGAGCTCCACGGCTGCCACTCTCAGAAGAAAAAGTGTTCCGGGGATCGTGCGGAACATTTCTCCACTGGGAAAGCGGTTAGTGTCCGCCAAAGGGAGAAGTCTCTGGGTGCAGAATCAAAACAGATGGGACACCAACCTTGTGTCCAGTCATAACAATTGGGCCCAGTGTTAGACGCTCAGTGATGCTTCAAACCTCTGCAGAGAAACAGTTTCAGCAGACATGGAGACAGAAGAATGACCTGGTCTGGTGGTCTCAGTGACCACCCCTTGCTTAATCCTCTCCCCTACCTCTTTTCTATGATTATCAGCATGAGCATATGCTTCTAGTTTCTTCCATTTGATAAGTTTTGTACCATGGAAGCCTCCAAAGGCAGAGAGCTCACAGCCCTCCCAGACGGTCCTTCCTAAGAGTGTGACTGCACGTGTGCCCAATCAGACAGGAGTTCCCCCAAATGCAGACACACTCTTCCAAGTGTGATGCTGTTCCTTCACACTTTCCCTGCTTTCTCCCTACAACACTCAGGATCTGCCCACACAAAAGCTCACTGTAAGCCATTACCGATGGGGTCAAAGAATGCTCATGAACACAGACGAATTCTGAAGGAAAATAAGCTAGGTCTTTCCCCTAAATGAAGAATAAGGAATTAAGACTGATTGTCACATTTCTCTAGCACTTTCACTTCCAAAGTCCTCTACTGTGCTTCTGAATCCTTATATTCACCCTGTGAGGGTGTTCTACAGATGGGAAAATGTAGGTTCAGAGCCGTGAAGTGACTCACACCGCGTCACACCAGGACTGAGTAAGCAGAGAACTGGGAGTACAAGCCAGGTCACCAGCCTCCAGGTTTTTTCATGAATCTATTTGTGCAGCCTGAAATGCCTTTCACTGAACACTGACATATGCCATCACATCTCATACCACCTCATGAAATGGGAAGGCTGGTATTTTTCTTCTTCTCCAGACTGGGAAAAATAAACCCAGAGAGTAAATGACTTGCTCATAGTCACACAGCAGATGACAAAACAGGACAAAGCGGAAGTCCGTTTCCTCAGTTCAGTTCAGTTTATTCGCTCAGTCACATCCAACTCTTTGCGATCCCATGGACTCACATGCCAGGCCTCCCTGTCCATCACCAACTCCTGGAGTTTACCCAAACTAATGTCCAGTTTCCTAATTCGATGCTTTTCTTCTCTTGTATATTGACTCTTCATGAGCTACTGTTTCTCCATAGGACTTCTGAATGATAGCAACAAGTCATCTGTCATCAAAGGTACCACCTCCCATGAGGGACCTTCTCCAGAACTTTTCAGTTAAAGTCCTGAACCAGCCACAATGGCCAGAGTCTATCTTCTGAAGAGTAACCACTAGTCCCCAGGCCACATCTAGCTAGATTAAGAAAAAAGCAAGACTACATCACAGTCAGTTCAGTCGCTCAGTTGTGTCTGACTCTTTGAAACCCCATAAACCGCAGCACACCAGGCCTCCCTGTTCACCACCAACTCCTGGAGCTTACTCAAATTCATGTTCATAGAGTTGGTGATGCCATCCAACCTCTGTTATCCCCTTCTCCTCCTGCCTTCAATCTGCCAGCATGAGGGTCTTTTCCAATGAGTCAGTTCTTCACATCAGGTGGCCAAAGTATTGGAGTTTCAGCTTCAGCATCAGTCCTTCCAATGAATATTCAGGACTGATTTCCTTTAGGATGGACTGGTTGGATCTCCTTGCAGTTCAAGGGACTCTCAAGGGTCTTCTCCAACACTACAGTTCAAAAGCATCAATTCTTCGGCATTCAGCTTTCTTTTTTTTTTTTTTATTGGTTTTGCCACAATGACATGAAATCGCCATGGGTTTACATATGCTCCCCCTCCAGAACCCCCCTCCCTCCTCCCTCCTGATTCCCTCCCCCTGGGAAATCTCGGTGCACCAGCCCCAAGCATCAATCCTGGACTGGCGATTGATTTCACATATGATAATTAACATGTTTTAATGCCATTCTCCCATATCATCCCACCCTTGCCCTCATCCACAGAGTCCACAAGTCTGTTCTATACGTCTGCATTCCTTTTGCTGTTATAGTCCAACTCTCAAATCCATACATGACTACTGGAAAAACCATAGCTTTGACTACACGGACCTTTGTTGGCAAAGTAATGTTTCTGCTTTTTAATATGCTGTCTAGGTTGGTCATAGCTTTTCTTCCAAGGAGCAAGCATCTTTTAATTTCATGGCTGCAGTCACCATCTGCAGTGATTTTGGAGCCCCAAAAAATAAAGAATAAAGTCTGTCACTGTTTCCATTGTTTCCCCATCTATTTGCCATCAAGTGATAGGACCGGATGCCATGATCTTAGTTTACACTTACCCTGAAACCCTTCAGTGTCAAATCAATGTTACCATGCAGAGTGATTTTTGCTGACGTGGATGATAGATTGCAACATCTCACTAGAACTCTTAAGCGCTTCTCTGCTTCACCTCACTCTTAGCTCGTGTTTTTTTTACCTAATGAATCACTGAAAAAAAAAATAATAAAACCAGTCTTTCAATGGTCATTTATCTATAAATCAGTCTCTATCCTCATCCACCTGCCTCCTTCCTGTTTCAGCAGAGGAAGTGCCTTCTTTCAATCAAAGGCCTATTTCTCTCACGTATTTTGAATCTCATCCTGCTCCCCCTCCTCAAGTTCTTTACACCCCCCATGATTCCCCCTCTTTTGTTCCCATAAACCTTTCCTTGGACACAGGATCATTCTATCAGCGTCTTTAAACATCAATCAACTCTCTTTTCTTGCTCAGTTCCTTTTGCTGCTCCCCTTTATAGCTAGACTTTTTGAAAGAATAATCCAAACACAAAGTCTCCACAGTCTCCCCTCCAATCGCCTTCAGCACATCCCAATCTGCCCACAGCCTCCAGTCTCTAATCAAAGAGATACTGTCAAGGTTACCAACAATCTCAGTGGTGCTAAATCCAATGGATGCTTCCATCCTAATCTAACTCATGCTCTCAGGAGCTGTTTACAGATGCTCACACCTCTTCCTTTTTGAAACACTCTCCTTGCCTGTCTTTCTTAATGCCACTCTCTCCTGCTGTGGTACCCCAAGGTATGCAGCTTACATATGCCTTCAAGAATGCCCCAGAGCTAAACCACCAGGGAGTTCTGTTGCTTCTACCACCACATACCTATGACTCGGGATCCAGTCACCATTTTCCAACTCGCTTCTACCACTACCCATGTAAGAGGTTATCAGTGAGATATTTTGCATTGCTTTTCTCATAGTGATTTAAATACAGTATCACTACACCTCTCAGTTCAGATGAACCACATCCCAGCTGCTCCACAGTCACACAGTCACAGCCCTAGACAGCACAGGTCTAAACCACAACATGACACTGCACTGCAGGAATGCCCCAAACCAGCTTAAGGAAATGTAGGCATGGATCTCAAAAGATAACCACATAACCAAAATATTGATTAAAAAACATGAATCACAAATGTGTATACATGGAACTGTGTGTGAAGTGGGGGCGGGGGGGGGGGGGGGGGAAGAGAGGACATTAGATATCAAGGACAGAGCTGGGGAAACCGTTAGGGACAGGGTGGCAAACAGGAAGTCAATCAAGATACAGTTCTAGCAGGCTGAACTTGGCCGATTCCCAGTCTTGATTTCACAGTTATCAGCTTTTTAAAAAAAATTATTTTATTGATGTGTAGTTGATTTACAATGTTGTGCTAATTTCTGCTGTATAGCAAGGTGATTCTGTTATATATATACACATATATATATATGTATAATTTTTCATATTATTTTCCACTGTGGTTTATCATAGGATACTGAAAATAGTTCCCTATGCTATATGGTAGGACCTTGTTGAGTATCCATTTTATATATAATAGTTTGCTAACCCCAAACCCCTAATCCACCCCTCCCTCACCCTCCTCCTCCTTGGCAACCACAAGTCTATTCTCTATGAGTCTGTTTCTGTTTTGTAGGTAAGTTCACTTGTGTTCTATTTTAGATTGCACATATAAGTGATACAGCTGATAAACCTTAAGCAAGGCAAAGTCTCCATGCCTCAGTTTCCCCACCTGAAAAAATGAGTTAACACTACTTATGTGTGTGCCTGTGGGCTAAGTTGCTTCAATCATGTCTGACTCTTTGTGACCCTATGGACCATGGCCCTCTGTCCACAGGATTCTCTGGGCAAGAATACTGGAGTGGGTTGCCATGCCCTCCTCCAGATCTTCCTGATGCAGGGATTGAACCCATGTCTCATACATTTCCTGCATTGGCAGGCAGGTTCTTTCCCACTAGTGCCACCTGGGAAGCCCAATACCAGGCAGATATTGTGAAGGGCAGATAAGACTATAGATATAAATGTGTGTATGCATATGTAAATTATTCTTGCAAACAGTTAAGTAGTACTCAAACACTAGTATTTTTGTACAAATAAAGAAAGCATTGGTTCAGGAGATTCTCAGTGAGAATCAGGAAGGCTCCAGCTCCTACAGTACATCCTTTATATCTAAAGGCTTGGGCTTCCTCAAAGATTGGGGACCAAGAATGACAAAACTAATATGGCCTGAGAAGAAAAGTAGACTGATAAAATCAATTTATTTGGGGGCAAAAAGGACAAAATAGCTTCAGAGACCCCATCAATGCTATGGGCCTATTCTAATAAAAAAGACACATGGACCCTTGGACACCAGAAGTTACCCACAAGGATCCAAAGATCCCATGGTTTAGAGCAGAAAAGAGATGTGCAAACAAACTGTGAAAATATAATACTTAAAGTAGGAAGAGACTCAATGGCTGGAAGTACTTTAAGAGGAAAAGAGACAGAAAATTGACCTCAGTCATCAGAAAAGCTTGGAGGTGAGGTGATTGTCCCTATCTCTAGACAGACAAAATTCTGGATGTTTCCAGCAGGCTGTGTGTACAAGCTGGGGCAGGTAATGGAGATGGTGTAAGAGCTCAGTGTGGGGAAGCCTGCTGTACTGAGGCAGAGGAAATCCTTTCTGTGTGGCTGTTGTTCTCATGTGGTGCTGGCAGGGGTGGGAAGGAGAGGGGATATAGAGAGGCTAATACTGAGAAATGAAGCTAAATGTAAGGGAGGGGGTCAAGCCTTGATGTGCTGTTTATGCAAAGGTAAGAACTTTAAGTAAGGGAGGTGCATCATTAAATTACTCTCTGAGAGGATAATCGGGCATCAGCATGGAAGAAGGATCAGAAGAGGCAAGTCTAGAAGCACAGGGAGACCTGCTACACGATGCTGAAGAACACCAAGAAAGAGAGGATGTGGGTTTGAACCAGGGAGCACCACTGGACAGAGTAGCGTGCAAAGTCTCCCAGGGAGCCTGAAAACCGGGCCGATGCAACATAGCCAGGAGGAACCCCGACAAGGGTCAGAGGAGCCAACCACCTCCAGACCACCATCTCACAGGGGTGTCAGCATCATCTCCCTGGATGATGGCAGAAGAAACGAAACATAGAACGAGGAGGTCTTCTTTCAGGGAAGCCCTGGGGAACTCACCACTTTACCTTCCAAACTGGCTTCACGTATCCATCAAGGCCAGAGACAGAGCCTGCTCCATGAACACCACCATCCCCCTCATCCCTCACAGCTGCCCCAAACATTCTCCCACTGTGAGGGAAGCGAAACCCTGCTTTCCCTGAACCCCTTATTCCAAGCACACCCCCTCGCTCAGCACCTATACCTGCGTCTCTTTCCCTTTCCTCAAGCACAGCTCCAAAAACCTTCCCTGTTTAGAAACAACATGGGTTTTTTACAACCACAGAGTGAGGGCAGAGTCTGTTCCCACCAGAAAAAGCATATTCAAATAAAAACGGAGAGCTGGATGTTAATGAGGCCCTAGCCACAGAATAAAGCCTGATTTGGGGCTTAAGACATCTGAGCTAAACACATGCTTAATTCCCATCATAAACACCCTTCTCCATAAACCAGGCAGGCTCTATTTTTAGAACTTTTTCCATGATGCACTTGTTCTTTAATGGGAGAGATAAAGGCAGTGGGAAGCAATTAAAAGTATTACCCAATATACTTTATGTCACAACAGAGTACCAGCCCATGACACTTACACAAATGTAAGCCCATAGTCAAATGCAACTGGGCAACATTCTTGTTCTCTATTTTGCTGAGGAGTACTTCAGTGGTATTCTTTTAACTTTTTATTTTGAATTCTTCAGCTACATTTTTAAAACTCAAGTTTTTGAGTATTTGTGATGAGGTGGAATCATGGAAACACTGCCATCATTATCAAAGTCAGCGACAAATAGTTGTCCATTATCCACGATCGAGGCAAACAACTTTCAGGTGGGGAGGAAGAGGGTAAAAGTGAAAGGGCATCAATATTTATTGAGGGCCTACCAAGTGTCAGGCGCTGAATTAAGTGTTTGCATCCTTCTTCATTCATTCATTCCTTTAATGAACACTTATCAAGCACTTACTGGGTGTTGGTACTACATTCAAAGGTAGAAATGTAGAATAAACAAGAGAAATATTGTCTTCATGGACCTTTCATCTATTGGAGGAGGCAAATTTTAAACAGCAGGATTCCCAGGGCATAAAAGCTCAAAGAGGAAACTGCCCATGGCAAGAAGTGCCTCTGAAAGTGAGGCTTACCGGCCTAGGCAGGACAGGGCAGCTGGGAAAGCCTCATAGGAGAGGTCTGATGTCCACCCTGGGGCTTGAAGGATGGGTAGGAACTAGGCCAGCAGAGAGACACAGCAAGAGTCTCAGACAGAGGAAGGGCATTTCCAAGGCCCCAGGGACAGTCTGACAAGTGTGTGTGCCACTGGCTGATACAGTGAGCATGGAGCTGGGTCAAACTAGAGAGGGGAGTTAGGTCTTGTAAGTCACAATGTAACTTTTAAAATTATCCAAAGAAATAATAAGACGATGTTAAAGGAGTTTTAAGCAGGGAGCGATAAGATTGGATGTGTCTTCGGGAACGTCACGAATCCTCATGACGGTCTTTCAGGGTAGGTAGGTAGCATCTTTATTTCATGAGGATGAGGAAAGATGAGTGAGGTTAAGCAGCTTTCATAAAGCACACAGCTGGAATGCAGTGGAGTTTGGGGCAGAACTCGGGTCAGTCTGACTCTAAATCCTGTCCTCTTTCCACTACATCATTCTGTCTCTAAGGGGAAAAAAATCTGCAAAAAACCCTTAAACCTCAATTAAGCTGTTAATTGACAAGTTTGGTTTTTTTTTTTTAAGCAAAATCAAGTGTAGAGTTGATCCCTGGCATCACTGAACATGTGAATTTTTCCCTACCTGCTTGAATAAACAATATGGCCCTCCTAGGAAAAATGCAAACAGTTCCCCCTGTAAGCCCTCAGCTCTGAGTCCAGAGCACTGACTGGAAGCAATCCCGTGGCCCCGGGGGCTGGTGGAGCCACCAGGCGCAGGTTGTCCTGCAGGGCCAGCTGGCACCCAGAGGCTGTAAGTCCAGCCACACTTCAAAAGTCACCATCCATGGGCCATCAAATGGTCACCCAACACACCTCCAGAAGTGACAAACTCACGACCCAGGCACAGCTTGTGGCATATAGAGAGAGTGTGAGTATTCAAAAAAGACTCTCTATGAGAGACAAAATGAGCTCCAAACCCAGTTAATTGTGGCAGAAGTTCCTGTTGCCAAAGTTATTAACATATTCATGAACAAAACAACAGAATACGGGATGTTGCATGGTGAGACGCCCCTGAGAGTTGTCACTTTCCCCTGACTCTGAAGAGTCAAATGAAGTCAACACTCCCCCGCTCCCCCCCCCCAAAAAAATAATGGAGTGGGAGATGTCAAGTTCAAGGCACATATGGCCTATTTCTCAGAAAAAAAATACCTTTGCTCACATACAACCTGGCAGCCTCTACCAGTGATTCTGACTTAAGGGACCCAAAAACTAGGGACCCTGATACTGGCTTCCTGGTGGCTCAGTCAGTAAAGAATTCACTTGCAATGCAGGGGGCCACCTGCAATGCAGGAGGCCTAGGTTCAATCTCTGGGTCGGGAAGATTCCCTGGAGAAGGAAACAGCAACCCGCTCCAATATTCTTGCCTGGGAAACCCCATGGACAGAGGAGTCTGGCGGGCTACACAGTCCACGGAGCCGTAAAGAGTGGGACATGACTGAGTACGCACACATGCTACTGGCTTGGCCTCCACAAGCCCACCTTCCACTCTGCCTCAGCCAAGGACAGCGTACCTGCTCGTCAGCTGGGGATATGGAGAGTGAGCCCAGCTGTGCAGGTGTCCAATAAGTCAACCTCTGGTCTCTGCGTCCCCGTCCAGCTGCCTGCGAGGTGGTCGGCGTGGGGCCGTCTCGGGCTCCTCACACCTGTCCAACTGATGGGCGGCCGTGACACCACTTCCGTGCACATAAGGAAGGCAGCTTCTATATTTATCAGACCAAACCCTTGCACAGTCATTGAAAAGTAGGTGTTCTTCCTTTTAAAAATTAACTGAAATGCTAAAAATTAAGACTGAGTAAAAACTGATAGCAATTAATATTGGTAATGGTGAGAGAAGAAAGAAATTGGCAAACTGGCATAACCTTGTGTGAACTTGGCAGTTTCTATCCCAGTCTGAAACCTTTCTACCCTCTGTCTCCTTAATTCCACTCCTAGTAATCCATCATTTTAATACTAGCCCTAGTATTTAGAGAGCTAACAATCAGTAGAAGGGACTAAGTGAGAACGGTAAGCCAACCATTTATACCCGACACACTGAGACACTGTTTTAAAAATTCAAACAAACGTTTAAAAAGAAATAATAAAGTTCAAACTCTTAGGGTCCAGAACAGTAAGAGGAATGCAAAACCAAAGCTGCCAGTAGGAGCTGAAACCAAACAGCCCAGGAGTTTTTCAGAAACAAGGCTGATCGGAGCTGGGTATGCACTGGAGGGGACCAGAAGGGAAGCGACATGCTCTTGCTGGGGTGGCAACGGGCTGCCCTGACAAAGAGGCATGGAACAGAAAACCATTAACCACGTCTCAGAGACATAAAAAAGAAACTGGTCATCTGTCTGGCCTTTTGGATAGAAAAGGATTATATGTAAGAGAGCAGAACCCCAAGTATATGCCATATACGAGTGTGGGGCCAAACTCCTGCTATTCACATGGTTGGGAGCCCCAGGGCTAAAAACAGGTACAGGAAAATTGGTCTGAACCAAGTGAAAATTCATGAATCTGGTGGGCAAACTCAACCACCACACCCAGACGCCTCATCGAACGGGGACCCAATGGACTCCCACCAACAATCTCAATGTTGTGCATAAGCTCAGAGGAAAGTAAACACCAAACAGAGGATTTAAAGTAAGCTGATCTCTCTACAAAGAGCTGATTCATTTTGTTGGACAGCAAAAACTAACTTCATAAAGCAGTTATACTCCAATAATAAAATAAATTAAGCTGACATTTCTAAGGCAATAAAAAAGGAAGAAATGTTAACAGAACTCAGAAAATGGGCACAAGACATGAACTAGCATTTCACTAGGTTGGAAATATGGTTAGGAAACAAGCTCATGAAAAGACATTCAATATACTTAGCCATTTAAAATGCAAATTACAACCATAATGAGCTATCACTACATACTTAATAACATGGTTAAAAAAAAATTAGTGGCAATGTCAAATGCTGGCAAGGACAGCATATTGGATGTTTCAGAAGTAAAATGGTACAACCAACTGCAACTGGCAAACTGTTTGGAAGTTTCTTATGAAACTCAATATATACTCACATGTATATATTGTACAAAGGCACACACACACAAATGAGTACATGTAAATACTGATGAAATCTGAACATGATCTTTAATTAACAATAGTCTGCACATGTTGATTTTGAGCATGCCCAAAATTCTCCAAGCCAGGCTTCAGCAATATGTGAACCGGGAACTTCCAGATGTCCAAGCTGGTTTTAGAAAAGGCAGAGGAACCAGAGATAAAATTGCCAACATCCACTGGATCATCAAAAAAGCAAGACAGTTTTAGAAAAACATCTATTTCTGCTTTATTGACTATGCCAAAGCCTTTGACTGTGTGGATCACAATAAACTGTGGAAAATTCTAAAGGAGATGGGAATACCAGACCACCTGACCTGCCTCTTGAGAAACCTGTATGCAGGTCAGGAAGCAACAGTTAGAACTGGACATGGAACAACAGACTGGTTCCAAATATGAAAAAGAGTATGTCAAGTCTGTATATTGTCACCCTGCTTATTTAACTTATATGCAGAGTACATCATGAGAAATGCTGGGCTGGAGGAAGCACAAGCTGGAATCAAGATTGCCAGGAGAAATGTCAATAACTTCAGATATGTAGATGACACCACCCTTATAGCAGAAAGTGAAGAACTAAAGAGCCTCTTGATGAAAGTGAAAGAGGAGAGTGAAAATGTTGGCTTAAAGCTCAACATTCAGAAAATTAAGATCATGGCATCCGGTCCCATCACTTCATGGCAAATAGATGGGGAAACAGTAGAAACACTGGCTGACTTTTTTTTTTTGGACTGCAAAATCACTGCAGATGGTGATTGCAGCCATGAAATTAAAAGACACTCCTTGGAAGGAAAGTTTTGACCAACCTAGACAGCATATTAAAAAGCAGAGATGTTACTTTGTCCACAAAGCTCTGTCTAGTCAAGGCTATGGTTTTTCCAGTAGTCATGTATGGATGTGAGAGTTGGACTATAAAGAAAGCTGAGCACCGAAGAGTTGCTGCTTTTGAACTGCGGTGTTGCAGAAAACTCTTGAGAGTCCTTTGGACTGCAAGGAGATCCAACCAGTCCACCCTAAAGGAGATCAGTCCTGGGTGTTCATTGGAAGGACTGATGCTGAAGCTGAAACTCCAATACTTTGGTCACCTGATGCAAAGAACTGACTCATTGGAAAAGACCCTGATGCTGGGAAAGATTGAAGATGGGAGGAGGGAGGACGACAAAGGATGAGATGGTTGGATGGCATCACCAACTCAATGGACATGAGTTTGAGTAAACCCCAGGAGTTGGTGATGGACAGGGAGGCCTGGCGTGCTGCAGTTCGTGGGGTCACAAAGAGTCGGACAGGACTGAGCAAGTGAACTAAACTGAACACATGTTGATCTCCTATAGTCACATGTTACACTATATACTATTAGACTGTAGCTGTACAGGATGCTACCCCTGAGGGAGGCTGAGTGGAGGGTACAGAGCACCCTGTGTACTAGTTTTGTAACTTGTTGTTGTTGTTTAATTGCTCAATTGTGTCTAACTCTTTTCGACTCCATGGACTGCAGCCCGCCAGGCTCCTCTGTCCATGGGATTTCCCGGGCAAGAATACTGGACTAGGCTCCCGCTTCCTTTTCCAGGAGACCTTCCTGACCCAGGGACTGAACCTGCATCTCCTATATTGGCGGGTGGATTCTCTACCTCTGAGCCACCAGGGAAGCCCTGCTACTTACTGTGAGTCTATAACAATATTAAAATAAAAAGCTCTCAAAAATTAATGTTGAGTATAAAATACAAGTCATAAAGTAGGATATCATTTGTGATAATACATTTTTAAAACCACAAATCAGAGTATATATGTTTATGAATATAAATATAAGTAATAAAAATATCAAAACACCAATAGCAAGGAGACATACAGCTTGAGGGTAATGTTACCTCTGGTAATAAATTCTAAGAGGACCTCAACTTTACCTGTAATATTTTAAGTTTTTTTTGGCTGCACCATGCAGCTTACAGGATCTTAGTTCCCTGATCAGGGATCAAACAAACCCAAGCTCACAGCAGTGAAACTGCTGAGTCCTAATCACTAGACCACCAGGGGATTTCCATGTAATATTTTAATTTTTAAAAAAGAATTTGGAGTGAGAAATTGTCAGCATGTACTATATAAACAGTATAGGGAAATGAAAGCTTGTTAAATCACTCTTTACTACTCTGAATGTCTTAAGGTTTTCTAAATTAAAGCAAAAATACACAAAGAGGTTCATTGAAGCATTATGATCTGTAATAACCAAAGACTGGTAACAATCTAATTATGTACCAACAAGGGGACAGCTAACTAAATAGCTTTAGATATAGTAGAGCAATGAATACAAAGCAACCATTAAAAGAATGCAAGGGATCTGTGCTCTCAGGACAACATCCCAAATACGCTAGGAAGTGGGGGAAAGAGTAAACTGGAAAATAACACATACAGGATTATGACAACATTTTGTTTTTAAAAAATCAATATAAATATATATGAACACTATAGACATGAAATATATATATATATATATATGAATCTAACAAAAAAAAAAACCAACCTGTTTTACTCCTGAAAATTCAAATTTTTTCTTACTGAGAAATGCAGGATGACATGTAACATCCTATTTCCTGTTTATTAGATACCCAGGCAAGAATACTAGAGTGGGTAGCCATGCCCTCCTCCAGGGGATCTTCCCGACCCAGGGATTGAACCTAGGTCTCCTGCATTGCAGGCACATTCTTCACCATCTTTGTCAACAGGGAAACATCCTATTAGTTTCAGGTGTATAGCATAATTATTCTTTATTTATATACATTGCAAAATGACATCCACAATATCTAATTAACATACATTGCCGCGTGTAGCTACAAATTTTTTCCTTGCAGTAAGAATGTTGAACTACTCTTGAATACACAATACAGTATTACAAAAAACAGGCACCATGCTTCATTGCATCACCAGAACTTATTTACTTTATAACTGGTAGTTTGTACCTTTTGACCTACTTCATCAATTTCATTCACCCTCACTCCCTGTGTCTGGCAACCATTAACCTGTTGTCTGTTATCTGTGGAGATTAGGAGTTTTTTGTTTTGCTTTGTTTTAGTTCCACACATAAACAAGATCATATAGTATTTGTCTTTATTTGTTTGACATATTTCATTTAGCCCAATGTCCTCAAGGTCCATCCAGTTCAGTCACTCAGTCGTGTCCGACTCTCTGCGACTCCATGAACCAAAGCATGCCAGGCCTCCCTGTCCATCACCAACTCCCGGAGTCCACACAAACCCATGCCCATTGAGTGGGTGATGCCATCCAACCATCTCATTCTCTGTCGTTCCCTTCTCCTCCTGCCTTCAATCTTTCCCAGCATCAGCGTCTTTTCCAATGAGTCAGTTCTTTGCGTCAGGTGGCCAAAGTATCGGAGTTTCAGCTTCAACATCAGTCCTTCCAATGAACACCTAGGACTGATTTCCTCTAGGATGGACTGGATGGATCTCCTTGAAGTCCAAAGGACTCTCAAGAGTCTTCTCCAACACCACACTTCAAAAGCAGCAATTCTTCAGTGCTCAGCTTTCTTTATAGTCCAACTCTCACATCCATACATGACTACTGGAAAAACCATAGCCTTGACTAGACAGAGCTTTGTGGACAAAGTAACATCTCTGCTTTTTAATATGCTGTCTAGGTTGGTCAAAACTTTCCTTCCAAGAAGTAAGTATCTTAATCTCATGGCTGCGATCACCACATGCAATGATTTTGGAGCTCCAAAAAATAAAGTCACCCATTGTTTCCCCATCTATTTGCCATGAAGTGATGGGACCGGATACCATGATCTTAGTTTTCTGAATGTTGAGCCTTAAGCCAACTTTGTCACTCTCCTCTTTCACTTTCATCAAGAGGCTCTTTAGTTCTTCTTCACTTTCAACCATAAGGGTGGTGTCATCTGCATATCTGAGGTTATTGACATTTCTCCCGGTAATCTTGATTCCAGCTTATGCTTCCTCCAGCCCAGCATTTCTCATGATGTACTCTGCATATAAGTTAAATAAGCAGGGTGACAATATACAGACTTGACATACTCTTTTTCCTATTTGGAACCAGTCTGTTGTTCCATGTCCAGTTCTAATTGTTGCTTCCTGACCTGCATACAGGTTTCTCAAGAGGCAGGTCAGGTGGTCTGGTATTCCTATCTCTTTAAGAATTTTCCACAGTTTATTATTATCCACACAGTCAAAAGCTTTGGCATAATCAGTAAAGCAGAAATAGATGTTTTTCTGAAACTGTCTTACTTTTTTGATGATCCAACACATGTTGGCAATTTTATCTCTGGTTCCTCTGCCTTTTCTAAAACCAGCTTGAACATCTGGAAGTTCATGGTTCACGTATTGTTGAAGCCTGGCTTGGAGAATTTTGAGCATTACTTTACTAGCGTGTGAGATGAGTGCAATTGTGCGGTAGTTTGAGCATTCTTTGGCATTGCCTTTCTTTGGGATTGGAATGAAAACTGACCTTTTCCAGTCCTGTGGCCACTGCTGAGTTTTCCAAATTTGCTGATATATTGAACTCAATAAAGGACAGAATTGGTATGGACCTAACAGAAGCAGAAGATATTAAGAAGTGGAAAGAACACACAGAAGAACTGTTCAAAACGATCTTCATGACCCAGATAATCATGATGGTGTGATCACTCACACCTAGAGCCAGACATCCTGGAATGTGAAGTCAACTGGGCCTTAGGAAGCATCACTACAAACAAAGCTAGTGGAGGTGATGGGATTCCAATTGAGTTATCTCAAGGTCCATCCATGCCATTGCAAATGGCAAGATTTCCTTCTCTTCAGAATATTTTTAAAAGCAAGATAAAGGATGAAAAATCAAAACAATATTAAACTAACATTGTGAACATTTACTATATACCAAAGTGTTCATTCACATCCATAATCTGCCTTACTCTTCACAAATCTGTGAATACATATTATTTTCAATTGAACTCATTCCCTCCATTTGAAGAGAAGAAAGAAATGGAAATTCTTAGAGATGAAATGACTGGCCCCATATCACAGAGGAAGTGGTGGAGTGGGCTGTAATGTTTAATGCTGTTTCAGCCCACAACACCTGTCACCTACAGGAAAACCAGCAGCACATACAGAATTTACCTCATCTCCTTACAGTGAGATGGTGAGTGTCATGAGCTGTGGGCTGTGATGTGACTGAAGGGGTGTGCCTGAGATCTAGCCATCACGATCGAATGGCCCACATTTTACCCTGACCTGGGTCCCTCATAGGGAAGAGTGAAAAGATGTGACAGGAAGAGATGGTTCCCCTCCATATATTCCCCGAACCACTTCATGAAGAGAGAAGCTGGCCGCAAGGAGTGGTCCCAGCCAGTGATCCAGCAGGGTCACTCCTGCATGAGGACCATAGGGTGAATGCTGCTGAGAGCGACACACGCTCACACACCGACCATGACTCCCCTTCCTATAAAGGCAGAGGGTTAGGGCAGCGAGGTGGCAGCAGACTCAGATCCTGCTCCAAGAAAGGGTTCTCCACCAGGCTGTGGAGTGTGCCTCCTGAGGGGCAGAAAGTTGAGCTTCCCAAGGAGGAGCCCACCAATAACTGAGCAGGAAGGTGGTGAAGGGGCCTGGCCCCTCCTGCCCCGTGTGGGGCTCCTCCAGCTGCTGCCTCTGCTGCAGAGCCCCCTCTGGGGCTGGCAGGGCCTCTGGCAGATCTGCACTGTGTCTGCTGCTCGCCCTGCCCAGCGCTGCTTCCTCCCCCCTTTCTTTCACAGATGTTACTTAGCATCTGCCTCCCAGAGAACTCAGCCTGTGAAAAGGGTCCTCCAGCCTGATGTGTGTACACTGTATCTGCTAATCCCAAACTCCTGCTTTATCCTTCCCCCTCCTTCCCCTTTGCGAACTGTAACCCATGCCTCTAGAAGGAAGAGGATAAAAGGAACCAACCATTTTTAAATACACCAACTCTACAGACATGAATTGAACAAACTAGGAGAGAGTGAAGGACAGGTAAGCCTGGTGTACCGCAGTTCATGAGGTCACAAAGAGTTGGACATGACCTAGTGACAGAGCAACAACAAATTATGGGATTATGAATGATGCCTCTCTCCCCAACATCTGTGTGCATGCTAAGTTGCTTCAGTCACGTCCAACTCTTTGCTACCCGATGGATTGGAGCCCACCAGAGATTCTCCAGGCAGGAATACTGGAGTGGGTTGCCATGCCCTCCTCCAGGGCATCTTCCCAAACCAGGAAACAAATGCCCCTCTCCTTACATCTCCTGCACTGGCAAGCAGGTTCTTTACCACTATCGCCCCTAGGAAGTGCCCCCACCACCCCGATATCTTACACCACAGTAAAGGCCTACTTACCTGAGTTCCTTTTACCCAGAACATTATGTCTGGATTTTAACAAAAAGTAGCAAGACATACTGAAAGCCAAAAAACACAGTCTAAAGAGACAGAGACAGACCTAGATATGGCAGAGATGTTGGAATTATCAGACCATAAATCTTTAAAAATATGATTCATATGTTAAGAGTTCTAATGGATAAAATAGATAGCATGCAAGAACAGACAGGAAATGTAAGCAGAGATGGAAATTCTTAGAAAGAACCAAAAAGAAATGCTAGAGATCAAAAATACTGTAACTGAAATGAAGAATGCCTTTGATGGGCCCCGTAGTGGAGAGGACACGGCAGAGGAAAGCATTTCTGAGCTTGGGAACATGTCAATAGATACCTTCAAAGCTGAAAAGCAAAGAGAAAAAGACCAAAAAGTAATGTAAAACAGGATGTCCAAGGACTGTGTGACAACTACAAAAGGTGATGGTTGGATGGCATCACCAACTCAATGGATATGGGTTTGGGGAGACTCCGGGAGTTGGTGATGGACAGGGAGACCTAGCGTCCCCGCTGGCGTCACAAAGAGTCAGACACGACTGAGCGACTGAACTGACCAGAAGGAAAAGAAGGGAAAAAAATCGAAGAAATATTTTAAGCAATAATGACTGATAATTTTCCCCAAATTCATGTCAGACACCAAACCACAGAGAGTGGAAGCTCAGTAAACACAAAGCAAGAAAATGAAAAGAAGTGAAAAAAAAAAAAAAAAGAAGAACACTTAGGCATAGCATATTCAAACTGCAGAAAATCAAACAAAAATTCCTGAAAGAATCTGGCGGGGCGGGGGGGCGGGTAGGGGGGGGGAGTGAGGGGGAATCCTAACCTATTAGGAGGAAAGATAAGAATTATACCATAATTCCACTCAGAGACCACACAAGCAAGAGGAGAGGAGAGTGAAATATTTAAAGTGTTGAGAAAACAAACACCAAACTAGAACACTATACCTTGGAAGATTATCTTTCAAAAATGAAAGGATAAACAGACTTTCTCAGATAAAAATTGAGGGAATTTGTTGCCAGCAGAAATGCTTTGCAAGAAGTGTATAAAGAAGATCTTCAGAGAGAAAGAAAATAACATCAGCCATAAAGTTGGATCTACTTAATTAAAAAGAATACTGCACACTGCAGAAGGAATAAGGGAAGGTAAAAGAAAACTTTTCTTATTCCTAATTGATCTGACAGGTAACAGCTTGTTCAAAGTAACAGCAGCAATGTATAACAGTATGTGTGTGTGTGTATATATATACGTATATAAATGCTTATGTACACTTATTAATAACTGAATCACGAGAATAATACAAGGGACATGACAGAACAATTAGAGGAGTATCGAATCACAAGGTGCTTGCACTGCTCATGAAGCAGTGTATCACAGGGTATGCATGCTCAGTCGCTTCAGTCATGTCCAACTTTTTGCAACCCCATGCACTGCAGCCTGCCAGAATCCTCGGTCCAAGGGATTTCCCAGGCAAGAATACTGGAGTGGGTTGTCACTTCTTCCTCCAAAGGGTTTTCCCACCCCACAGTTTACAGTGGGCCCTCTAAATCCACGGTTTTCACACCTGTGGATTCAACCAAGTGGAGACCAAGATATTCAGAAAAAGAACTCCAGAAAGTGCAAGAAAGCAAAACAAGAATTTGTTGCTCCACCAGCAACTCTCTTCATAGCAGCTACATTATATTTACAACTGTTTACAGAGGATTTACATTGTATTAAGTATTAGAAGTAACCTAGAGATGACTGAAAGTATATAAGAGGATATGCTTAGATCATATCCAAACACATGCCATTTTATATAAAGGACTTGAGCATCCATGGATTTTGGTATTTGTGAGGGGTCCTGGAAAAAATCCCTTATGGATACCTAGGGTTGACTGTATTTGAAAGTGGACTTGGATTACTTATAAATGTATACTGCAAACTCTAAGGCAACCACTAGAAAAAAAAGTTAAAAAGGAAGTATAACTGATATCCTAAAGAAAGAGAAAAAAATAGAATCATATAACATACTCAGTTAAAGCTATAAAAGGCAAAAAAAAAGTGGAAGACAAAATAGGAACACAGAACCAAGGACAACAAATAAAAACCAGCAACAAATTTTGTAGATATTAATCTGACTGTATCAATAATCACTTTAAATGTCAATGATTTAAATAGGCCAATTAATACAGGGATTATCAAAGTGGATCAAGAAATAAGACCAATTATATGCTGTCAGTAAGAAACCCACTTTAAATACAAAGACACAAATAGATTAAAACAAAAAGATAAAAAAAGATTTACCATTACTAATGCTAAGAAAAGAAAGTGGGAGTTGTAATATTCATTCCTGACAGACGAGAAACTTTACAGCAAGAAAAGTTATCAGTGATAAAGAATGGCATTACAACACGTGTTGTTTTCAATTATGATTTTCTCAGGGTATATATGCAGTAGTGGGATTGCTGGGTCATATGGGAGTATTATTCCTAGTTTCTTAAGGAATCTCCATACTGTTCTCCATAGTGGCTGTATCAACTCACATTCCCACCAATAGTGCAGAGGATTCTCTTCTCCACATCCTCTCCAGCATTTATCAGTTGGAGATTTTCTGATGTTGGCCATTCTCATTGCTGTGAAGTAATATCTCATTATAATTTTGATTTGCATTTCTCTAATAATGAGCAACGTTGAACAGCTTTTCATGTATTTATTGGCCATCTGTATGTCTTCTTTGGAGAAATATCTATTTAGGTCTTCTGCCCATTTTTTGATTGGGCTATCGTGTGTAAAATAGATAGCTGGTGGGAAGCTGCTGTGTAACACGGGGAGCCCAGCCTGATGCTCTGTGATGACCTACAGGAGTGGGATGGGGGAGGGGAGGAAGGTTCAACAGGGAGGGGATATATATATAATTATGGCTGATTCGTGTTATTGTATGGCAGAAACCAACACAACATTGTAAAGCAATTATCCTCCAATTAAAAATAAATTAAATAAGAATGGCATTACATAATGATAAAGGAATTGGGTTTTTCAAGAAGATATAACAATCCTTAATATGTAGGCACCAAGCAACAGAGCATCAAAATATTAAATACCAGAAGCAAAAACTGAAAGAACTGAATATCTGAGGCAAAAACTAAAACATTTGTAAGGAGAAATAGATGAATTCACCATGATAGTTAGAGACTTTAACAGCCCCCTAATGGAAACGTGCAGATCCAGCAGGCAAAAAATCAGTAAGGACATTGTTGAACTCAACACCACCATCAATCAAGTGGATAAAAAGGACATCAGATAGCCTACTTCCTCTAATAGTAGCTGAATATACATTCTTCTCAAGCCCACATGCAACATTCGCCAAGACAGACCACACACTGGGCCATAAAACACAACAAATTTAAAAGACTAGAAATCAAACAACGTCTGCCCTCAGATCACAATGGAATTAAGCCAGGAATCAGTAACAGAAAGACAGCTGGAAAATCGCCAAATACTTGGAGATTAAACAACACTTCTAAATAATACATGGGATCAAAGAAAAAAAGTCTCAATAGAAAGTTTTAGATATTTTGAACAAAATGAAAATGAAAACACAACCTATCAAAATTTGTGGGATGCCATGAAAGTAGTGTTTAAAAGGAAATTTATAGGATTGAAAGCATATATTAGTAAAGAAGAAAGATCAAAAATCAATAAACTGAGCTTCCACCTTAGGAAGCCAGAAAAAGAAGAGTAAATTCAATCCAAACTAAACAGAAGGGAAAAAAATTAGAGCAGAAATCAGTGAAATTTAAAACAGGAAACCATTAGAGAAAATCCACAAAACCAAAAGTTGGTTCTTTGAAAAGATCAATAAAATCCATAAGTCTCTAGCCAGGCTAGTTAAAATTTACTAGCCCCTGGGAGAGGACCCAGATGTTTGCCTCATATTGCCAGTCAATCAGCACTTACTCATGCCCGACAGGTAGACAAAAACACCAACATCATTTCCTTTCATTTATCCATTTGATCAACTAAGAAGAAAAAAACACGAGCATCTACTATGTGCCAAACACTATTTTAAATGCTTGGGATATATCAGCGAACAGTAAATACAATAAATAAGTAAACTGTACAGCTTCCCTAGTAACTCAGAGAATCTGCCTGCAATGCAGGAGACCTGAGTTCTATCCCTGGGTTCGGAAGATCCCCTGGAGAAGGGAATGGCAACCCAGTCCAGTACTCTTGCCTGGGAAATCCCATGAACAGAGGAGCTGGGCAGATTACAGTCCATGGATTTGCAAAGAGTTGGACATGACTAAGTGACTAACAAATTCAATTTTGGAGTATATTGGGAGATGTTAAGTGGAGAATAACAGAGCAGGTTAAGGAGAGGATTAAGAGTTATAAGTATTTCTTATTTTGCTATGAACATTTCCATGTGTGTGTGTGTGTGTGTGTGAGCAATTTATTTTATTAATTTTATTTTCTTCCCTCTTATTCCTTTATCATCTAACAGAAGATGTACTGATAGGAGTTAAGTTTATATCACACTGTTTAAGTTACAGTATGCCAAGGAGAAACATGGATTTCACCAAGGGACTTTGCCTCCTCCTCTGGGAGAGGGTTGGTATGTTTTGATTATATGCAAGAGAATGGATACAGGTATATCTATGGCTGAGTCTCTTTGCTGTCCTGAAACTATTAATATCACAACATTGTGAATCTGCTATATTCCAATACAAAATTAAAAGTTTAATTAAAAAAGAGAATAGGATCATGTTAGGTAGAAGTATGACTTTGTTATTGTCTTTCAGTCAGTTCAGTTGCTCAGTTGTGTCTGACTCTTTGCAACTCTTTGGGTTGCAGCATGCCAGGCCTCCCTGTCCATCACCAACTTCCGGAGCTTACTCAAACTCATGTCCATTGAGTCGGTAATGCCATCCAACCATATCATCCTCTGTCATCCCCTTCTCCTCCTGCCTTCAATCCTTCCCAGCCTCAGGGTCTTTTCCAATGAGTCAGTTCTTCGCATCAGGTGGCCAAAGTATTGGAGTTTCAGCTTCAGCATCAGTCCTTCCAATGAATATTCAAGGCTGATTTCCTTTAGGATGGACTGGTTGGATCTCCTTGCAGTCCAAGGGACTCTCAAGAGTCTTCTCCAACACCACAGTTCAAAAGCATCAATTCTTCGGCGCTCAACTTTTGTCTTTATTTGGAGATTAAACATGGTTTAAGGAAATGTACACGAGTGCCAAATTGACAATGAATAAGCCATAATGGTTAGTTTCATGTGTCAGCTTGGCTAGGCCACGATACCCAGTTGTTCAATCAAACACTAAGTGCTTCTGTGAAGATATTTTGTAGATGTGGTTGACACCTACAATCAGCTGACTTTTAGGAAAGGAGATTACACTCTATAATCTAGGTGGTCCTCATCTAATCAGTTGAAAGGCCTTAAGAGCAAAACTGAGGTTTCCCTGAGAAAGAAGAAATTCCATCCGTGGACCTCAGCATCAGCTCCTCGCAAGAGTTTTCAGTGGGCCAACCTGCCCTGTGAATTCTGTACCTGTCCAGCCAGCCCCCACTGCCACATAAACCAACTCCTTGCAATCAATCTCTTCAGATATAAATATCCTACTGGTTCTTGTATCCCTTATTGACACAGGTAGCCACGAAAAGAAAATGACATTTGAGCAAAGGCTTGCCATCCATGAAGGAGCTGCACACAAATATCTCCAGGCAGAGCAAGCCTGTGCTGTAAGAGGAACAGCAGGAACGTGGCTGGATGGGAGTGAGCCAGGTGGAGAGCACCGTGAGAGGAGGGAACTTTATTAACCAAAAGCAGCCTCAGGGACAGACACGGTGCAGGCTGTGAGCTGAAAGGTCTCCTTTGTTTTCATCCCAAGATGAGCCCACATCATGATAAAAATGATGCTACCGTCATCCAAGGGTCTCACCTGCTCTAACATGACACAAATGAATGTCCCCATTCCCACTATGGGCAGAAGCTTTTGGCTGCTACACATCTAGGGACATATCTGTAGTCAACCCATTAGACATTGGGTGCACATATGCAAAGAACCTGCTGCCAGCTGCACCATGCTGGGAGCATCTCCCTTAGGGGTACGGGAGCCAAGAGGCTCTGCGCACAGATTAAGAACTGATGGGCCACCACCAGGCAGAGAGACAGCTAAGTCTGGCATCTTTGGGTATGATGGAAATATGCTGTATGGAAGGTCTAGTGCTCTTAATTGGTCTTACTAACTAGACCTTACTTGGTCTAGTAGGGAAAAAATTACCAGGCACCACCAAAGGGTCATGAGAGTGGTCTGCATGCAAAACCACCACAGACAGACAATAATCACAGTAATTAGGCCCGATCAAACAACTGGTCCAGGCTTCCCAGACTCTCCCTCATCCCAGCAAGAGCAGGAACACCAACGCCATGAGTTTTCCCTGCTACAAAGGCCATGGGAACAACAACAATATTAAGTATATTTATTGTCCAGGAGAACTTTTATAACTGGGCTTCCCTGGTGGCTCAGACAGTAAAGAATCTGCCTGCAATACAGAAGACTTGGGTCTGATCCCTCGATCAGGAAGATTCCCTTGAGAAGTGAATGGCTACCCACTCCAGAATCACTGCCTAGAGAATTCCATGGACAGAGGAGCTTGGTGGGCTACAGTCCATGGGGTCAAAAAGAATCGGACATGACTGACCGACTAATACTTTCACTTTTTTCCCCCACATGTTAATAATTATATAAAATGAAGAAAAGGCAATATAGCCTACCTTAAACACACATATTGATTCTTAGATACATCTCCACTCCATTGGAGTGAAAAAATATATTGCTTAGGCTTGAGGAAATAGAATATTTCTTAAATGCCAAGAAGAGTTAAGGCAAGCCCATAAAAATTACAACAATGTTCCCTAGTTAGTGGGATTCTAAAGTCATTTTTCTTTTCTTCCTTTTTGTTTCCTGTATCTCCTTTTCCCATAATAGTAAACACTGCCGAGACAGCAAAGGTTTGTCAGCAAAGCCCCCTTCATATATACGGCATCACTATCTCCTTTCCTTCTCCTTCCCAAGAGTCAGCTGACACTGTTTATCTCAAGCAGTTTCAAATGGAATTGGCAGTTCCCTTTTACATACAGGAAAGTGAACAGCTGACAAGAGTTCGCTCACTTACCCAGGGTCACACGTCATGGGGTTCAGCTCAGCCAAGACGAGAGTCCGGAGTCCTGAAGGTCCCATTCAAGCCAGCACCCTCCCTGGGGACCATTTTCTCAGCCCAGGGACTCCCTGAAGTGAGGCGAGGGCCAAGTCGAACTAAGCCGCTGCCCTTACCTCGGCCAGACGGGAGTGCTTGTGGACGTTCTCGCCTTTCTGCACGCTGGGAGCCAGCTGCTGCAGGACACCCCTGCTGCTTGTCAGGGCTCTGGTCAGCCGGGCGAGCTTCCCCCAGCCTGGAGCGTGCGGAAGACAGAGAGACAGGTTCGCCTGCGTCCTGAAGGCGCCCAGACACTCCCACCACAAGCTACGCTGTCGGAAGCAGACCGCCACCCGGCCCCCTGTCCTCCCGTGCATCATGAGGCCCTCGCCATCAAAACTCGCTTCTTGGAGAAGCCCCGGGACATGCTGAAGTCTGGGCACTGATGGACCTTTCCTTTGTGCTTTCACTTGATCCTAATCATAGCTCTGCGAAGTAGGCAAGGCAGGTTTTAACAATAGCATTGTTTTACAAATAGGGAAACTGAGGCACAGAGTGTCTAGGCAGTTAAAGAGTCTAGAATCCAGATCATTCCACTCTGGCCCAAGGCCTTCCTGCCAGATAATATCAGGCAATCGAGATGTTCCTCTGAACATATGTCTCAGGTTGTTTGCAAGCCCCATGTTGTCTGATCCTAGCAAAGACCAAGCTGGTTCTAGGTTTTAAATAACTAGACAAACTAGTCAAATGGTCATTCCATGTACTACATTCTCTAAAACCAGGGGAATAAGAAACGAACTTAACCTCTGGAGAGGTGGGGAAATAATTCTGGTTGATTTTCGTCTGCTCTGGGATGGGGGAAGGACAGTTGATGGCATGTAGGTCCCCCTAAAACTAGAAACTCGATGAGCCTAGCACTGAACTTGGAGTAAAGACATATGGATGTAAGTCCCATCTCTGCCTCCAGCTTGCTTGTGACCACCAACAAATTGTTTAAGTTCCCTGGGCCTCAATTATCTCCTCTGTAAAGTAGAAATTAAAATACTCCACCTACACACCTTAAATGCAAGATGCATTTTCCTGGTAAAGCAAACTAAGTTTAGCAGGCTCTGAGTACTAAACGAAAACAAACACTATCTTGAGGCCTCCTTGGCCCTTTGGACTAGTTCCTCCAGGGAAAGTAAAACATTGATTTTTTTTCTCTAATCCTCCCACTATATACTCCAAAATCTAAGATGAACAAGTGATCTTTTAAGATGCATGAGGGATGTTTTAAAGGTCCCCAGAGACAACTGTCCATTCTAATATCCAACAAGCCATCTGCATCAAGCTTATGACCACGGCAATTGCCTCATGATACCCCTGAAAATCTGTAGGGGTTCTCCAAACCAGGCTTGGGCTAGGAAGCTCCAAAGACCTGGATGGGGGTGTATAGCAAATAAACAGAGCATGCAACTGTTTCTACATGACAGCGAAAAGCAAGACTAGGCCATTTTATCTTCTATCCTTTAGAGTTTAGATGTAGTCAATGCCTTGCAGCAGAAATCTCATTTACCAAATTTTACCCTGGAGCACCTTTCCAAGACAGACTGGGAATCCAGAGGACAATGGAGTCAAGCAGAATGATGGCTCTGTTTTCCTGCATGACCTTTAAGGATCATAATCTGTACAAATTTTTGTCAATATAGCCAGAATAGAAAATCAGGTCTTTTTATTTCTTCCAGAAGTTCTGGGCTATAATCAAAGGTAGTGGCATTTTCATCCATCCCAATGCCAGTAAGCAGAGAAATGCGACTCACTGGAGTCAGCGTGAAAAGAGGCTCACGGTAGTCGGGCTGCAGGGAGTCCTGCAGGTGTTGACAGGAGGGCACAGCCCAGATACTCCAGGGGTCTTGGACATCTTCCCTCAAATGGGCTGTTTATGAAAGTGCTCACTGGAATTTGTTGTGTGAACTGTGGGCTAGAATTGTTTAAAGTCTCTTTCAGAGTCAGGCTCTCCTTCAGCTCAAAACGAAGCTGGAAATGAATTCTGCAAAGCTCTTCAAGAGGAGAAGGAAGTATATTTTTCAGGTGGGAGAGAACAGTTGTGCATGTAAACATCAGCGAGGGCTCTGCACTGCCCCCCACATTCAATCCTACCCATCGGCTGCCGCCACCACCTCCACGACGACCTACACTCTGGGACCAATGACAAGAGGGACTGGCAGGGCAGATATCCCAGACCCTGCCTGGCAGGGCTTGGGGTCCTGGTCCATCCAATGGCATGGCACAAAACGTGAAAACAAAGATTCCTGGACTTTCAGGCATTTCCCCAGGCCCAGGCTAGTCCCTCACTCTAGCCCTGATTCTCTGCTCTCAACTGACTGTGAAGGGCACAGGAAGGTGAGTGGGTGTTGGATGGGGAAATGGACAGGCAGCATGAAACCCTCCCTCGCACCTCTACCAGGACGGGCAGACTCTGCCTCTTCTGAAGGCAGGAAATAAGCCCTTTCCCAAGTGCCACCCCCATGTTGTTCTTTCTGGGCTCTAAACACTTTATAATAGGAATCATGCTGAGCCAGATGGAAGAACATCATTCATCCACATATTAATTCCAAACATAACTACTATGTACCCATCCAAGTGCCAAGTACCAGGAATGCTAAGATGAGTAAGGTACAGATTCTGGCCTCAGAGGGCTTGTATTCTAGTACAGAAGACTGATAAGTAAATTAAAAACTATGATACAGTAAGCTAAATTCTATAACACGTGAGTACAGGATGCTATGGCCAAAACTGTCCAGAGAAGGCGTAACAATTCCAGGCTAGGCTATCAGGGAGGGCTCCCCACAGGAGGTGACACTAGAGCAAACTCTGCAAAGATGAGAAGGAGCCAGTTGAACTCAGGAAGACAGACAATCTAACACAGAAGGAACAGTACACATGAAGGCAGAAAAGTCGTAAAGCAGGGTAGCGTGTCAGTGACAAGGAAGATCTTCTAAATAGCTAGATGACTGGCGCATGGCGTGCAGAGGGGAGGAGAAGGCAGGCGATGGCCCGAAGGGATGCTAAGGAGATCGCCAAGGGTCAGAAGAAGAACTTAGGTGTGAGAACCTAGATGGCAAGATAACGAATTTGAACTTCAACGGGAAACCCAGAGGGAATCCAGTAAAGGCGTTTAAGTATGGTGGGGGCATTTTAGGAGAGAATGGCAGCGTGGGACTGGTTAACAGAAGACCAGTCAGAATCCCAGGCAAGACACTGTGAGGGCCTGGACCAGGAGACAAGCAGAGATTTGAGAACAGCTGCAGAGGCAGACTCAGGGACTGCAGAAGGAGAGCGGAGGTGGACCAGGCGGTCTCTGGGCCCCTGGTTAGGGTGACTGGGGTGACAGCCATGGAGTAAGATCGAAAGCACGGAGGAGAGTAAGTCAGACTGAGACAGACAAGTTTATGACGCCACTTATAAAAAAATGATAGAAATGAACGTATTTACTAAACAAAAACAGACTCACAGACATAGAAAACAAATTTATGGCGGCCAAAGGGGACAGTGGGGAGGAACTGGGAGAATGGGATCAACAGACATACATCGCTCTACACAAAACATGAACCACAAGGATTTACTGTACATCACAGGGAAATATACTCACTTGTAATAACCTCTAATGGAAAGGTATCTGAAAAAGAGTATGTATGCATACACATACATATATTAATATATCTGAATCGCTTCACTGTACTCCTGAAACTTACATACTATTGTAATTAACTATACATCAATAAAAATTTTAAGAAGACACAGAAGAGAAACAACTGGGTTTGGTAGAAGATAAATGTACAGTTCGGACCAACAGCGTCCCTTACAGCAGAGCATCAGGAAAAACACTGCTGGAAAAAGTCAATTTCCTATTGTCCGAGGGGCCAACTGGGGGAGAATAACTCAATGAGAATCAAGCTCAAGGTGATCTTGTTAAGGGAAGCCACATGGTCACTTCCACAGGGAAAATAAGGCAGCTGGGAGACCCTCTGCCTTCAAGGAAGCCTTTCCCTGATACCACCTACCCTCAGCCGAATCGCAGGCTCCCACCTATTTGCCTTAGGCAGACTTCCATTACATTATTGGTTAGGCTTCATTGTTCTCATTTGCTCACCTGTCTGCCCATCTCCCAAACAGATCATAAGGAGCAGGGTCTCTGTCTTACATTTCCTTAGGGTCAGCGTCAATCATAAAGCTAAACATCCCCAAAGATACCCAGTAAGTGTGTATGCTGAATAAACGTGGATGAAGAACACATAGTTTTCTCCCACTGTCCTACTTCTATCTGGGTTTCCAGTAGACATAATGTCCCAAAGGAAAAGTAGCCCATTTTACAAACTCTGTTCAGTTTTAGGAGGTGTTTCTGCACCCACCCTTCCAACTACATCCCATTTGGGAGTTCAACAGGGAACTGAGCTCAGCTGAAGAAATCCCCAGCTCAGGGTTCTTCTAGCTATGTCTTCAAGGTCACCACATGGCAGGTAGGGCTGGGGGTGTCATGGGAAGATCAAAGCATCACATGATCAGGCAAGATGAGAGGGGTGAGCAGGAGGGGGAAAAAAGCATGAACGGAGGACAGGAGGAGGGGAACGCAATTTGTAATCTAACAAGCAGCTAGAAAGTATTCACCAAGTCCTTTCTCCATCCTCAGTAAGGACATCCCTCTCTCCCTTACTTGAGCCCACACTAACTACTGGCTTCAACTGGGGTGAGTCCCCAGCTAGGCTGCTTTAGCCCATACATCCCTGTATCCTTCCTAGGCCAGAAGAAATGGTTCTGAGATGAGCTGAAATTCCAGCTCCTCCCAGGGCAAGTCCAAAGATATTAGGAAACACAGACCTAGAGGCCCCTCCCTGGAAACCACACTGAGGCACTTGGAATAGAAGTTGGAGAGGACTCCTTAAAGTACCCTTGCCCCAGGGAACGGGGGGAGGCTGGGAGGCCAGGCTCTTCCTAATCTGAAGAGTCGCAGGGTCCCTTAGAGGAGTTGGAGCCATAACCCAACACCCAGCAGAGAACAAAGGACACAGGGGACCGCCAGTCAGTGTGGACCCTGCCGAGGTGTCCTCAAGTCCTCCTGCCCCACCCCCGATCTTCCTCCTATCAATGTACCAGTAACCAAAACTCTGGGATGGCTTCTTCAAGCAGAAGTCACTACATATCACCTTCCAGTCATCCTAAGGACAGAGAGAGAAAATGTGACTATTGGAGGAGGAGGGGACCTGTGCTTGTATCTATTACCCTCTTTCTTCCCTGAGAGCACCTCATATGTGCCTCACTTGAAGACTCGTGGAGAAGGGTCAGCAGTTAGCACAGCTTGCCAGAGCCTTCAGCCCTGAATATTCTACATCTTTGGCCTTTAATAATCTCCTTCAGAGTTTTACATTCATTTTGTTGTCCACCCTTGGCTCAATTTTACCCCTGAATGTAGAAGTAAATGTGTGGATCTTTGAAAATGAATTTGCTCCTTTAATGTGAGATTATTCAGTGAGGTAAGAGAGCAAACAAGAGGGGTGACTCATTGTGGGGTGAACAATGTGGGGAAAAATCTCTGAGCCCCACACTCTAAGTCTTCTCTACCCACTTGCCTGGTTTACAAGGGCGGATTCAACAGAGAAAAACACCCCGCAGCCCACTCCCAATTATCCACAGTAATAGAAAAGCAAGAGATGGGGAACAAATGAAACCCCAGAGCGTCCCTGAGTCGCACTGCAACCAAGAATTCCCTCCTACTCTCTCCTTCAGCCTTTAAACACACACACATGGCACACACATACACTGAGCTGTTACCAAACAGCAAACCTAGCTTGACTTTCATCCCCTTGCTCCATGCCATTTGTGGGCACTTTTTTTTATCAGAGAACAAGGGAAACAGCCAAAGCATGAGCAGGAAATAGGAGATGAGGCAATCAGGGGTCTAGATAATTCATGAAAAGGGTCTTGAGAACTGATACTAAATAAAAGAGGGGCTTAGAGAGCATACCCAGGGCCCATCACAGTGACTGGAGCTTAGGGCCAAAGGGGAGTTACTTTGTGTCAGATGCTGACGTAGTCTATCACTGGAGATCCTGTGTGCTCTCCCCTTTGTGAGCTGCTCATGGGGAGATGTTAGGCTTCTAGAATTACTGTTAGGATGCACTCATCCCACTCCCAAGCCCCGAAGTTAGGCACAAAGCGATCCGAGAAAACAGTCATTTTAAAGACAATCTGAGCATAGTTGGCTTAAACGGGAAAACATCTCGTGTTGCTATGCCAAAGAGCAAATACCTGGGGGTTTTCTGGGGTTCTCAGTTATCCATCCTTCCATTCCACCTCAAAAGGGAATTCTACAGGCTTCCGCGGTGGCTCAGTGATAAAGAATCTGCCTGCCAATGCCAGGTACATATTTATCCCTGGTCCAGGAAGATCTCCCATGCCTTGGAGCAACTAAGACCATGTGCCCACAACTACTGAGCCTATGATGTAGAGCCTGGCAAACCACAACTACGGAGACCACCTGCTACAACTACTGAAGCCCACACACAGCAGCGCCCACGCTCCACAACAAGAGAAGCCACCACAATGAGAAGCTCTCACACCACAACTAGAGAGTAGTTCCCACTCACCGCAACTGGAGAAATGCCTCTGCAGCAACAAAGACCCAGCACGGCCAAATATAAATAAATCATCAAAAAAAAAAAAAAAAAGATGAATTATACGCAAGCCTGGGTCACCAACACTCAGACTTTTTATGCTAATTGGGGTGCTTCACTGAAAGCCCAGCGATGTGAGAACACTTCCAATGAGAAATGTCAAGTCAGGAGAATCACCCAGTCACATGGCAGTATTTTCCATCTGCAAGATGTTTTCCCACCATTATATTGGACCCTTGCAGCCAGAACTGCAGTTTATAGACTTACAACAATCAAGGCCTAGAGAATTACCATGTTCTTGCATCATCAACAGACTAATATAAAATCTGACCTCGTCCTAAACAGACCCCCAACTCCACGCGGGTCAGGGGCATGGTGACATGACGAGTGGGAAGGTCTAAACATATCTGCCGTAGCATTTGAAGTGGACGGGCTTAAAGTCCTGTCTTGAAGGAAACATTAAACATGATCCACTATCTGCATTCCTATATTGAGGGCCAAAGAGTGTGTACTTGTGTGTGTGTGCATGCACGTGTATATTTTAAATTTTTAGGAAGGAAGCTGCGTATTCCTCCTATGTATTTCACAGACAAAGAGAATTAATATCTGGTTCCCTTGACTAACAGGGAAATAGAATGTGCGTGTGTGTACAAAAACTTTTATCTGCAAGGGAAAGGCATGAGCGAGGCAGGACAAATCAAGTGGAGCATTTTATGCCTGAAAAATAAACCTCAGTGAATCTCCCTGCATCAGTCTGATTTATCTCTTTTTTCAGGCTCCCCAAGAATGCCATGCGGGCCCCCCATGGGGGTTGCTCTAAGTTGACTCAGCCCTTCCTGCTGAACAATCCCTTCACGTCACCTGAAAACATTCCAGTGGTAATGATAAGAAAATGTTCTGACTCAACCACATCCCCTAGTTCACATTTTTCAGAGAAAACTTACAAAAATAAGTGTCAAAATGTCAGATTGTCTTTAAAATGCTATTTATGTGTTTACCCAGTTAGAAAAGCGAAATGCCTTTCTAGATGGTAACAGGATGACACTCATCGTGAGTGAGTCTGTCACCCTGTGATAGCCACTGCCCTGAGAAATCGTCAAATCAGAAACCAGAAATCAGGGAATCACAAATCTGCAGGAGAAAAGGAGACTGTGGGAGGCTGAGACAAGTGGAGAGACTTTATTTACATCTGCTCTGGTCTTGAAACCCAAAGGCAGGCTGTCGTTGATTTACTGAGCAATAGATAGTAAAAATAAATAAATAAATAAAATAGGATGGACTGGTATGCACAGCATCGTGCTCTGAACTCTAAAAATGAGCATCCAAATGTGGTCAGACTATATACACCCTCAGAGGACACAGCCCCAGAGGGAGCAGCCAGGGAAAGCTTTTTATTTCTTCCTTTCTTGCCATTTAACAATCACAGTTTTGTCACATCAAGGATAACATGCCCCAGTTTTACTCTCCCTTGAACTTCACTCCTATGTCTCTGCTGCATCTCAGAAAAATGCAAGGAGCAGGGTCTCGGGTAGAGCTGGAAAATCAGCCACCCAGCCAGGAAATATTGCCGTGAGAAAGAGCTCCTGGCCTCTTGGCAATCTTGGAAAAGAGTGCTCTGACACCTCCTAATTCCAGACTTATGGGTTTGACAGCCTGATGGGCTGGACCACTTCAGGAGTATCATTGTTGTTCTGAGCCGTCTCCTCTCCTAGGTCCCCAGCGTTACTCAAACAATATGTGTATGTGATACAGCTGAGGTGAGTGCTAAAATCTGTGGATCCCGAGCTGATTAAATGACCCATATGGGAATGTTACTGAAGACTCTGGCCTCATTAATGCCATATTTCCAATGAATTAACCAGCCATAGACTTAATCAACCACAGTGGTAGAGATGTGTGAAAATGCTAGAAGTCAGTCAAATTTAAAGAAGTGCATACAGAAGTAAGATGAATGTGGTCATGAGCCACTCATTTGGTTAACTGACATCTATCATGTGAAAACCTGCAAAGGTTCCAACGATACCAGAGGTGCCCAATTACCTTCTCTGTCTACTTGGAAAGGGTTAATCTACAGAGGTATGAAATTGATTAAAATGCCTTCCTAACCAAAGCTTTTTTCCTCACTTTCTTTTCCCTCAATGCATTCCAGAATGATACAATGCTTTACCCAACAAAAATTAAAGTTTAAATCATGGTCCTTGTGCAGAGATTGCTGTGGCAACCTCAAATTCTCTGTAACAAAGAGTCACACTATAGGCAAAAAAAAAAAAAGATTTAAAAGTATTTGTACAAATCAGAATTACAAACCTTTACATGAATCATCTTCAATCGGCTGTTTGAAAGCAGTTATGTCACTGAAAGTGCAAAGAAATAAAACCACTTTATCCTGTTCGTTTCGAATTGGAGCAATTTTCACAAAAAACCACACAGGTGTCCCTGAAAGAAACACCAAAAGGTTGGTCAGTAATTTGCACTCTCATTAGAGGGACTTACATAAGGACTGGAACAAATTAGTACAAACATTAATTCATTTTTAGAATGGCTTCATTCCTTCAGGTTCTGGGGTTTTACACCACTAATTTTTCTTCTTGCTGGAATAAAAGTTTCATAGTAATTACTCAGTGGGAGAGGTTCTCTTGTTCAAATAATTCTGTAAGTACAGATTTCTTAACCCTTGTCAAATGGTTAGAAAATGGGTTGGAAATCCCTCCTGATCTTGTGGAAGTAACTAAGGTGCGGAGACCTTAAGA
The DNA here is from genome assembly GCA_007570785.1 of Antilocapra americana. Classification (NCBI taxonomy): domain Eukaryota; kingdom Metazoa; phylum Chordata; class Mammalia; order Artiodactyla; family Antilocapridae; genus Antilocapra; species Antilocapra americana. Next base: position 1,063,144 of record ML663557.1, read on the forward strand.
CTTACCTTAGAGCAGATAGAGACCAATCATGGAGTTGGGGCCAGTTGGGTAGCGCCATCCATGGTCAGCAGACCACAAAACTCAAATTTCCATTACCTAAGGCTCCAGTGCCAAAATTTGGTTTGGGAAACCCATCGATGTGACTCAAATGCTTAATTGACCATGGGCTAGAAACAACGTTTCTAAGTCTTTCTCCCTAGAATAAAAATCTCAAAGGTCCAATACAATGGCAAAAGAGGACACAATGAGAAAGGAGGAAAATCACCACAATGATTCTCCCAGCCAAGGTTTCCCTAGAAAGGGAGGTCTCCATAGGGGTTTGGGCTGTGATTACTTAGTGCTTTAGGAGGTTCGGTGAATGTGTTTGAACTTCCAAACCTTGCTCCTGGGCTAAAGTGAGGGATAAGCGAGCTCTCCCAAAGCACTGCCCTAAACCCCAGGAGGAGAAGATGGGCAGGGCTCCTATGACTGACCTCTCAGAGAGATCACCTACTCAGGTATCTATGGACAAATGCCTGCACAAAATTAGTCTCTGGCTCCGCCCCCAAAAAAAAAAATAAGGAAAAGAAATAGATGTGTTCTATCTATCGAGGACATCATAGCGAGATGCACCAATCTCTCCTGTGTAACAAAACTAAATGAGGCACAAAGCAATGGTACGTTCACCCCACCCAGTTCTTGTACCTCGCTCCTAAAATGGCATCTGGCTTATAAGAGCTAAACAACTATTTGGCTAGGATATTGCTTTACATACCATTTTATAACCATTTTCAAATTAAAATACAATAGATAGTTCTCCATGTTGTTAAGTCTTAGAGAAGCTTCCTTTGCACAAGGCACTGGACTCAGCATTTTACCTTTATTTTATTTTAGGAGATAGCAAGCAGATGGAAATACATTCTCCATCAGTCACCTAAGTCTGACTACAGTCGCAACAAACTCTCTACTACATGACACGGACAGACAGACATCTCTGACTAACACTAGGATTAATCAATTTAACTTAACAGTAACAAGCTCATATATATGCTACTTGTTCACATGTAAGTATGAATAACCCCACCACGTATGGTCAAACAGGCAGCAAAAGGATCGGACAGGACTACGTTCTCCTAAAATTTTGATTGTCTATTTATTCATCCACAGTTAATTTTAAACCTCTACTGTCCCTTGCCTTTTTACCTACCAGTTTCTGGATACTCTTAGAATACACCATAATGTCACCCTAAGAAAAATGTGTTTTGAAAGAAAAAAATCCACCTTACAAAAATCAGGAGTTTTGGGGCAGTCCAGTGGTGAGGACTCCATGCTTTCACTGCCAAGGGCCAGGGTTGGATCCCTGATTGGGGAACTAAGATCCCAAGCTGCATGGCACAACCATAAAAAAAAAAAATCACACAGTAATTCCAAAACCAAGAAATATATGGTCTCTGAATTATCCACTGTTTTTGGAAGGCCTGTGTTACTATTCCCACTCTCAATTAAGCAACAGAAAACTCAAGAAAAAGCATCATACCAATTGAGCTTATGTACACACAGCTCTCAGTTGTATCCTAGCTGATATTACAAAGAGAAAAAAAAAAAACACTTTACTTTTTGCTCTAAAGAAAACTAAACTGAAAGCTATATTCTTTCAGCTGGGTAAATGAGAAAGCACACCGATATATCAAACTAGTAATAAGTCAGAAGAGAGGCCCCCATTCATGCTGTCTCACGCCAGGAGCCTGGTCTCGCTGGAATCCCCAGAACCACCCCCTCCACAGCTGCCGCCAGTGGGCCTTTGACGGCACCGCACCAGCTGGCCTGGCGTCTACGAACTTGCTCCAGTGGGGCTGTGCCATCTAACCTTTATGACCACTTAGACTGCGGTCACGAATCCACATCTCCCGGTCACAAGGGCCACTGTGTCTGTCGTGCTGGGAGGCCTTTTTCATTTCACCATAGTTCTAGGTCCTCAAGAACTTTCCCCCATTTCAACAGGTCTATATGTTTAAAGCTTTGTGCCCGTCTCTCTACCAAACGGCCCATTGCTTCCTTCCAGAAATGTTCCCCGACTAACACACACTATTCTGATCATTCCTTCTCAATATCTAAATCTGTTTCTTGTGCCAAAAATTCATAAAGTCAGTATCTATTACTTTAAGAGTTCTTCTCCAGCTGATCACCTGGGTTTGTTGAGGCTGGGAACCTTGTCCATGGGGCTTCCCAGGTAAGAATACTGGAGTGGGTTGTCATTCCTTTCTCCAGGAGCTCTTCTGACCCAGGGATCAAACCCAGGTCTCCTGCGTTGCAGGCAGATCCTTTACCATCTGAGCCAGCAGGGAAGCCCTCCTTTTCCTGTACCTGGTGTTTTTTGTGAAGCGACATCTTTCAGTATAACACTCCAGACCTTTCCCCTGGGTTGGCAATATGGGGGTAAGAACTGGATGTGTGTAGCCTGGCCACTTTTTCTCCTCTGCTGTCTTAGAGATTAGGGAGCATTCTACTCTACTTCTTCATTCTATAAATGTTAGGGGAGAGGTCAGAGGGCAGGGGGACAGCTGGCAGGAGAAGACTGTGGTTCTCTCCTGTTACCTGCGTGAAATGAAACATTTTCTGCCATATCGGTGGGCAAGAAACATCACAGCCATCAGTGATTCCAAGCTGCCATATGTGAATTAAAGTGTTAGCCACTCAGTCGTGTCTGAATCTTTGCAACCCCGTGGACTGTAGCCAGCAAGTCTCCTCTGTCCATGGGATTTCTCAGGCAAGAATACTGGAGTGGGTAGCCATTCCCTTTCCCAGGGGATCTTCCCAACCCAGGGACTGAACCCAGGTCTCCTGCATTGGCAGGAGAATTCTTTACCATCTGAGTAGATGAAGGCTCCCAAAAGGGTCTCTAGCAAATGCCATCACCCCTAACAGTGACTGCTGAAGAGCTGGGGGGCTTAGTAGGGGCAGGATGTGAGAAATCAAATAACAAGAGGGTTTGGCCCTAGATGGCTTAGGTACCTATGAATGGAATGAATTCAGTGAGCCCAGAGGCTCGCACCTTCTCTTACATAGAAGAATGCTAAATCCCTTAGCTTGATATTTGGTTTTCCTTACAACTTAGCAGTGATCTTTGATGGTCAGACTCCCTGCCCGCTTTGTTGTGAACTTGTATGTAAGTTGCCTCCCTGATTCCCACTCCCACCTCCTCAGAGATATTTTCTCAGGGCTACTGAGGTTCTGCCTCCTGGACTTGGAGTCCTTAACACCCCTATCAAATACAATAACTCTCTACTTTCAGACTGTGACAAATTTTTTTTAGTCGACGGCTGTGTTGAGTGGATAAGTCTGTCTGATTCTACTATTCACTTTTAAACATTCACCTTCCTATGGATATACAATACATCCTCTAGGATCAGATTTACCAGTCATAAAGGTGATATTTGAACCTTCTTGATGCCTGAATTTCTCTCAATTGCTTCTGATCACGGACAGGGAAAGAAAATGTTGTGCACTGGCCCCCATCAAACCTTAACAGTTAAGGACTATTTCTTTAGGGCTCCCTGATGGCTCATGGTAATTTGGTAATTGGTAATTTCCCAGTGCAGGAGACATGGGTTCGATCCCTGGGTCAGGATAATCCCTGGAGAAGGAAATGGCAACCGGCTCCAGAATTCTTGCCTGGGAAACCCCACGGACAGGGGGCCTGGTGGGCTACAGTCCATGGGGTCGAAAAAGAGTGGGACACGACTTAGCAATGAACAATGACAATGAACTCCAAGAGCAGGAGACCTGATCTCTGCCTGTCTCATAGTCCTGATCCCTAGCCCAGTGCCAGCCAGTGCAGTGTTACCCAGGGAGTCACATTAGGCAACAACGCTGCTCAGCTCCAGGAGGTGCCAGCCTGGAGCTGTGAAAACGCAACAAGCTCTTGGAATGCCTGCTGAATTTCAAAGCAAGAAATCCTACTTCCAGTGTCTTCACAGTTACTCAGACCTGCCTCTCTCTATCTCCCTCAGATTGTCACTAGCCAAAAAATTTTGGAAAGCAAGAAGAATGGGTTCAAATTTTTCATTTCTGAAATTTTTCCAAAAGAGAATATGCGTCCCTCCTAGGTAGCACAGACCAGTCATTTCAACCTTTCGCTTCGTAAGTGAAGCATCTTTAGCTAATGAAGCCTTTCTCAAAGTCTCAATATGGAAAACAGCTCTTTCAAGCAAACATGAAATATCCAGAGCCTGGAGCCCCACCCATTCAGGTTCCCTTCCACCCTCCAGATGCACCCAGGGTATATTCAGAAATGTTTGTCTCCATTCAGATGAAGACTTGTCTGGGCACAGAGGCCTGAGCAGTTGGCCTCTGGGAATCTCTTCTAGAGCCTAGATTCTAGAACAGGATTTATTCCCTCAAGACACAAGAGAGACAATGAATGCACAGATACATACACACACACACACACACACACACACACACACACACACACACACAATCAGCAAGGGGTTAAAATTCTGCCTCCTCACCCAAGTGGCTACCATGGGGAAACCAAGAAAAGCAAGTACTTAATGTCTTTTTTCTGTGAAAAGAACTAAGGGTCAATAATAAACTTTCTATTAAAGGAAGATCAATACACAAATCCAGGAGAAACACATCCCACTGATGGCAAAGGCTGAGCTCTCTCCTGGCTGAGGATGCGCAGTGGAAGGGCAGTTCCGGGTGAGGCTCCTCCTTCTGGCCACTGTGATGATCATCCCTTACGTTGCTCCCTCGAATGGTGCGCTAATGAACCTGACAACCTAATCTCCCTGTAGAGTTTTGCAGCCACGACAGTCAGATAACACAATAGCAAGGTGCAGACATATGGCGGGACGTTTGGCCTCCATCGGTCTCCCTCCGGCCCTGGACATCCTTCCAGGTACCTTTCATAGCCAGACATCCCGGCCACATTCAAATTTAGACAACATGTGTGCATGCTAAGTCGCTTCAGTCCTGTCTGACTCTTTGAGACGCTATGGACTGTAGCCTGCCAGGCTCCTCTGTCCATGGGATTCTCCAGGCAAGAATACTGGAGTGGGGAGCCATTCGCTTCTCCGGGCAATCTTCCGACCCAGGAATCAAACTCACGACTCTTATGTCTCCTGTACTAGCAGGCAGGTTCTTTACCACTAGCGCCCTCAGGAAGCCCCAGGCCACATTCGAACGCCACAGAATCCACCAAGCCATGGTGACTGGCTCTTGGGAAGGGCTGCACGTGCTGGGCTACTGGGATGAGTCCAGAAACTAGAGAATGGCAGTCTGCCCCGGGAAACAGACCAACAGGGCTTTGATAAACTTCACGGAGACAAACAACAAGCATGAGAAGATGAGAGAGGATAGGGGAAGTAGTGACCACTAGTCTTTAGGACATCTCATTCAGAACCCCAAGCCCTCTGTTTGAGCCCCGTCTTCACTTATTGTATGCTTTGGCCAAGTCATTTGAACTTCTCTCAGAATCAGTTTCCTTATTTGTAAAATGGGGATAATAGATCTACTTTAGTGTGTTAGTCTACTTTAGTGTAGAAGATCTACTACTTTGGTGTAACGTAGTAGATCTATGTTAGATCTACTTTAGTGTGTCAGAGTCCTGTCTGACTCTTTGTGACCCTATGGACTGTAGCCTGCCAGGCTCCTCTGTCCATGGGATTCTCCAGACAAGAAGACTGGAGTGGGCTGCCATTTCCTTCTCCAGGGGATCTTCCCAATCTAGGGATAGAACCCAGGTCTCCTGCATTGCAGGCGGATTCTTTACTGTCTGAGCCACAAGATCAACTTTTTTTTTTAATAATTAAACATTTTAATTTATTGATTTTTTTGTTACTTTTTTTATTGTAACAAATTCAAGCAAGACTTTTTTCTTTACATTATTGTGTTGGTTTTGCCATACATTGACATGAATCCGCCATGAGTATACATGTGTTTCCCTTCCATAACCCTCTCCCACCTGCCTCCCAATTCCATCCCTCCGGATCATCCCGGTGCACCCGTCCTGATTAAGTTGAAATGCCTGATACACTGATACACAAAACGATTACTTTCCTTCCTTCTTTCCTTATCTGTAAGGTTGAAATGTTCAATCTCACTTCACAGTGGTGTTTACATGACTGTAAAAGAGAATGTATCTTAAGGAATTTAATGAAAATCCAAAGCTGCCTTCACCTGTTCACAAGGAAAAGGACCAGTTTCAACCATAACAAGAGAAAAGCTAGAAAATGCAATGCTTAAGCCTCAATATAATTTAAACTTGACTGAAGAGCAAAAAACAAAACCTCAAAAAAGGAGAGAGTTACACTGTTTATAGATGAGAAGATTCAATTCTGTAAGATGTCAAACCTCTTCTTTTAATATATAAATTTAATGTAATTTCAATCAGAATCTCAATTGTTTATTTTTTCATTTGTTTTTCTCAGAGCTTGATGAATTGACATTCAATTCAAATAGAAAAATAAAGGTGGAAGAACAGCCAAGAAATTTTTGAAGAGAAAACTAATGACAGAGATTACTTACTATAGTAATCAGGAGCCAATGGCAGTGTCCCTAAAACAAGCAAAAATGAAAACAATAATATTATTTCCTGAGTGCTTACAATGGGGCCAAACCCTGACACATCGTGGTTTACTTTTCACAACTCTGGGAGGTGGAACTGCTACTGTGACATTATCTTTAATTTAAATACGGAGAATCCAGGTGGGAAGGCACTTTAACCAAACTCACAAAGCTAGTAAGTTACAAAAAGATTTCGGAAACAAAAAGAGAGAGAGAGAAGAGATACAAATACATGAATGTGAGCATTTAGCATTTTAAAAAAGAACATTTCAAATTGGAAAGAAAGAGGTTGATGATAACAAATGAAGCTATAAAAGTACCAGAAGGGAAAATGGAAGAATATTTTTATTATTTAGGCAAGAAGAGCTTCCTAAGTATTATATAAAGGTTAGAACCATAAAGAATAAGACTGACAAACATTTTTTAACTTACATATGATATTTAAAAAGTCTTTAATCAAAGAGAAAAAAATTAAAAGTGGTGTCAGAGAAGATTCTTGAGAGTCTGTTGGACAGCAAGGAGATCCAACCAGTCAACTGTAAAGGAAATCAGTCCTGATTATTTATTGGAAGGACTGATGCTGAAGCTGAAACTCCCAATACTTTGGTCACCTGATGCGAAGAACTGACTCATTGAAAAAGACCCTGATGCTGAGAAAGACTGAAGGCGGGAGGAGAAAGGGATGGCAGAGGATGAGATTTTGGATGGCATCACTGACTCAACGGACATGAATTTGAGCCAATTCTGGGAGATGGTGAAAGGCAGGGAAGCCTGGCGTGCTGCAGTCCATAGGGTTGCAAAGAGTCAGACATGACTGAGCAAATGAACAACAACAGATAATGGTATTTTAAAAGCCTTTAATTAAAGAGAAAAAATTTAATAGGCAAAATAACTTTCAATATGTGTGTGATTTAGGATCAATATGCCTTATAATATAACAGCTTCTAGCACTGAAGAAATAAATGAACTATCTGTTGGTGGTGGTCAGTGGTAAAGAATCCGCCTACCAATGCATGGGACACAGGTCCGATTCCTGATCCAGGAAGACTCCACACACCTCAGGGCGACTAAGCCTGTGGCTACAACCACTGAGCGCATGAGCCCAGGAGCCACAGCTACTGGGACGCGTGCGCACCCTTGAGCACTCAGCAACAAGAGAAGCCTGCGCACCGAGACGAGAGAGCTGCCGAGCTCAGCGGTGAAGACCCAGGGCAGTCAGAAATGAATGGAAAAAAAAAAAAGACAATCTGTTGGCAAACTAGGCAAAAGACGATCTGTCTTCACAACTAGATCGCCGCCCCCGCGAGGCAGAGTCGGTTTCTCACCCGTGGACCTCTGGTTCAAACCTGCACGCCTGCAGTAGGTAATCAGGAAGGACCGGCCGGCAGCTTCTCCTGGCCCCAAGCTGCCTTTTCCTGCGCTTCTCTGCGGGAGAAGCTGATCAAGGCTTCCAAACCGGGGGGCTTCCAGTCACATCATGAGTTGCAGAGTTAGTCACACGCTGGGGAATGTTGTCCTGAGGGTGGGGTATTTTCACTCATGGCTAATACTTCTTAATTTTCTTCTTTGAAAAATGGAGAAACTAATTGACCAGCACAAAAATGACCACCTAAATATTTGCTAAATGAGTTCATGAATGATGACCGCTACTAATGTAAGAAACTTCTCCAGCATACTGAGAATGAGTTAAGTAAGGATACAAACTATATAGCTGTACCAAAAGGCCCAGGTTTACTGATTAGACTGCCCAGTAGATAAAAACCTTTCAAATTAGCCAGTCTCCAAGACAGGTAATAGTATTCCACACATTTATTCCAAAACACACCATGAAGCCTTCTGCTAATTACTCCCAACTCCCCCAACGGTAACAAGAACATGAATGCCTTTCAATAGGAGATCTTTTCTACAAAGTTGTCCTTGCAAATACTAATGAGGGGTGGGGGGCGGGGGGCACAAACCAATTTATTAAAAGTTTATGAGGAAAATCACAAGAATTAAATAGAACATATGGGCAAAGAATCTGAAAAATTAATATAAAAAGCAATTTTAAATGGATATTAAATAAGAAAAAATGCTTCAGTCTCACTTGCATTAAAAATACTTGTTAAACAAAAAAAACTGTAATTGTAGGCAATTTGATCGTTTAAAATGATTCAATATTCAATGCTGGAGCAGTTCAATGAGTCAGACACTCACAGTCTGCAAGTGAACTTGGAAATGGGTTCAATTCTGGAACACTATTTGGCAAAATGTCTCAGGAACCTTGGTTCACATTCTTTGACACAGTAATTTTCAACTTCTAGGAAATATTTCAATGTCAACTAATACCTCTGCACAAAGATTTTCACACCAGCATTGTGTTTAATCAAGAAAATTTAGAGTTCATAAATATCCAACAATAAAGGAAGTGTTAATAAAATTCCTTCTAAATTATGTTTATGGGGAATTTTTATAAGGATATTTTTATGATGCTTTCATGATAAAAGATTAAAGATATGATTTCATATTGCATACATATGAAAAGTTTCAATTATGCAACAACTGCAAGACAAAAACACCAAAAAAGTATAAGGTATAGTAGTATTTCTTGGGGTCTTTGAGGTGATTGATTTTCTTCTTTAAGCCTTCATATGTGTTTTCCAGCTTCCCTGGTGTCTCAATCCATAAAAAATCTGCCTCCAATGCAGGAAACCTGAGTTTGATCTCAAGTCAGGAACACGCCCTGGAGAAGGAAATGGCAACCACTCCAGTATTCTTGCCTGGGAAACTCCACAGACAGAAGAGCCTGGTGGGCTACAGTCATAGGGTTTCAAAGAGTCAGGCATGACTTAGCAACTAACCCATCACCAATTTAAATATCAGAGAAAAAAACATTCCTTTAAATAATGACATTTCACATTTTAAAATCTCAAAGGAATGACTTTTTCTTCAAGGGACTCTGTACAGATTTAAAATGCTGAAGGTTTCAAGCTAGTGAACTACAAATTGTGAAAGGAGCCGCAAACTTGGCCTCCTAGACCTTCCCCTCCTCCCATCCGTCTCTGTTCAATCTGTTCCTCTCAGGCCACCCCTGATCAGTTCAGCCTCACACAGCTTGCTCCTTGGCTCTGAAGCGCTTGCTCTGAGTCACTCACTGGTCACCCATTTGTTTCTTGGTAAATACCAGGTTTCTTTAAAGTCACTCAGTAAACACGTGACAAGCGCCTCCTCCAGGAGGGATGTGTGCCAGATAGTTGCCCATCAGGAGGCAGCACCAGCAAAGTCCCGACACTCAGCCTCCTCCCATTGCCCCAGACACCTGTCCATCTCAACTGCCTCTTCCCCATCCCTCCCCCAGCAGCCCACAACCAACTTGTCACTGGGGTGATTCCTAACAAGTCCCCCACCTCCTTTCTCCTATGTTGTATTCCATCTCCATTCTCTAATGGAGTTGTCTTTCTGAAATGAAAATCTGATTAATACACAATTAACCCTGCAGAGACATCACTTTGCCAACAAAGGTCTGTATAGTCAAAGCTATGGTTTTTCCAGTATTCATGTATGGATGTGTATTCAGTTTAGTTCAGTTCAGTTCAGTTGCTCAGTCGTGTCCGACTCTTTGCGACTCCATGAACCGAAGCACACCAGGCCTACCTGTCCCTCACCAATTCCCAGAGTCCTCCCAAACCCATGGCCATTGTGTCGGTGATGCCATCCAACCATCTCATCCTCTGTCATCCCCTTCTCCTCTTGCCCTCAATCTTTCCCAGCCTCAGGGTCTTTTCCAATGAGTCAGCTCTTCACATCAGGTGGCCAAAGTATTGGAGTTTCAGCCTCAACATCAGTCTTTCCAATGAACACCCAGGACTGATCTCCTTTAGGATGGACTGGTTGGATCTCCTTGCAGTCCAAGGGACTCTCAAGAGTCTTCTCCAACACCACAGTTCAAAAGCATCAATTCTTCTGCACTCAGCTTTCAGCTGAACCATAAAGAAGGCTGAGCACTGAAGAGTTGATGCTTTCAAACTGTGGTGCTGAAGGTGACTCTTGAGAGTCCCTTGGACCACAAGGAGATCAAACCAGTTCTTCCTAAATGAAATCAACCTTGAAAATTCATTGGAAGAACTGACACTGAAGCTGAAGCTCCAATATTTGGGCTACCTGATGGGAAGAACTGACTCAGTGGAAAAGACCCTGATGCTGGGAAAGACTGAAGGCAGGAGGAGAAGGGGACAACAGAGAATGATATGACTGGATGGCATCACTGACTCAATGGGCATGAGTTTGAGCCAACTCTGGAAGAAGGATACGGAAGCCTGGCATGCTGCATGCTGCTCTTAGAGTTGGACATGACTAAGCGATGGAACTGAACTGAATTGTTAGCAATAAATTAATTAGTGAATTTTAATGAAGGCATATGAACTTTTTTAGATCCAATGCTATTGCACACTTAATAAACAGTTATGTTTACAGTTAGAGTATAAACATAACTTTTATATGTACTGGGAAATCAAAATTTGTGGAACAGAACCTACAATATCTCTGAGGTATATTTTAGTTGGTGAATAAGAAGCTGCTGGGGAAAAAAAAACATAGAATTTGGTGCGATTGTAAAATTCCAAAGCTTAAAAAATAATTTAAAGTTTCTAAAGTTCCTCAAGAGAGGGTAGGATTTGAAGGCGTTACAGCAAAGAACAGAATCCCAAGAAGAAGCCAACACTATCAGCATCCATTTCTGTTCCATGTTTTATGTACCAGTGTAGCCTTGAATGAAACCCTGCTAGCACACTGGACACCCTTGTGTAAATTTGAAAGAGAAGTTCACCCCTCAGCACAGGGGCAATTCTAGGTCAGGGTGCGCTGGGGACTCAGCAAGCAAACTGGCTTCCAGGTGTCCCCTTTGCAGGGCTGCACCACCATGTGCGGCCTGCCCTGTGCCCCCACCACCTCTGACCCAGTCTGGAGAGAGTGGCCATAGGGCAAACACTGGACACCAGGTCCTGGCTGTGCCTGACCTTTGGCAAGGAATTTACCTTCTTATACAATGGAGATGACATCGCCATGCCTACCTCACAGGGCTGAATCAACATTTTCAAATGGAGTGCAGCCATACCTTCCACTGAGTATATTTTCTAAAATCAAAGGGTAAGGTAAAAGTTTCATAGGACCACAATCACCCTTGAGAATGCCTCTACATCACCCAGAAGTAGAGTCCATGGCCAGGCTGACATGTCACTCCAGGGACAGGCATGTCTCTCTCAATAAGCCCAGCACAACCTCCAGGGAGGGGAGAGATGCTGAGAATTTGGTAAAAAATGAGTTGCATTGACCTGCTTCCATGCATAGACCTTGTCTGCCTAAGGTACAGAAGCAGAACTACCAGAATTGTCTCTAGTGCAATGAGATACAATAGGATTGGGGTCTATGTCTACTGAAAGTAAAATCACTAACTTGGTTTTAATTTTGTTTCCCTCTCTTCCTCTTTAGTGCCCGACATGTATAGTTGACTTTGAGCAAGTTAAATGCAAAGTCTAATGAAGCATGAAAACTCTGAAGCAAAATATAAGTGCAAGGCATTGTCTTTGTGATCTGTACTATGCATACCTATGCTTGGTCGTTCAGGCATGTCCAACTCTTTGTGACCCCATGGATAGTAGCCCGCCAGGCTTCTCTGTCAGTGGGATTCTCCAGGCAACAAGGCTGGAGTGGGTTGCCATTTCCTACTCCATTTCCTTCCTGACCCAGAGATCAAACCTATGTCTGTTGTATCTCCTGCACTGGCAGGTGGGTTCTTTACCACTAGCGCCACACGGGATCCCAATTAGTATTCTGGATGTGAGGAAATCCACACTGTTCAGGACACAAAGCCGCCAGTGTGGGAAACCTTTGGTCACTCCCTTATTTTGGGGCACACAGGCAGAGCCCCTCCTCCCGTGAGAAGGCACTGCTGGTGTGCTCCTGGGAAGAGCTGTGGCTTTGAGTTGTGTTCCCATAGGAAGGGCTGGCATAGAGCTGGTCACAGTCTTTCACTTCAATCCTCTCAGCCCTATTTGGCAAAATGTCTCAAGATAGGAACTAGGGGAGGTAGCAGGGTAGTTACTTGGCTGAGGGGGTGAAATGAGCAAGGTAGCAGCTTTAGAAAGAAAGCAGAGGACCAGCCCTCTCAGAGTCACTGATGCTCAAAGATAATCTCTCAGTTCAGCATCTGCATTGGCCACCCAGGAAAAAGTCCTCTCAGTGGTCTGCTCCAGCACTTCAGACTGAAAAAAAAGCCTCAGGTCCTTCTGGATCAAAGCCACATGTGCCTTCCAGAGTGAAACATATCACCCTGAATGCCACCGAAACAAACATGTATCCTCCTGCGCCACCTGGGCCACTCGGACATTTTCTAGTGAACCAGTGACCTACCCAGTTCAATCCTACATACAAAGAACAGGATTCTTTGCAAACCAAGCAGTGTTTTTAAAAACAGAAAGCACTCAACACGTCTGCACCCTGCTACTGCCATGTCCCCCTGTGGCCCACTCTTCATACTTCTAATACAATTGATCTCCACTCAATAGCAAACCTCTAAGACAAAAGTAAGTTTTATACTTGTGTATGGCTATTGACCTAGATTCTTCATTGCTATACTTTTAGAAGTGAATATAGAGAAAACAAATACAAATGAACAATACAAACACTATGACTATTAATACTGTCTCTTGCAGAAAGCTGGGGTCACCAGGGAAACAAAATTTTATTCAGAAATTCTTAACTGGGCATCAACTGATAATACTTGCTGTGCTAAGTTGTATAGGGAGATAGATATGATAGTGAACTGGACAGAGAATCTGACCTACCTCCTTCCTGCCAGCAAAACAGCCTTAAAGTCCACAAGTATCTTAAGCCAGCAACTCATCATAAGAAAAGCAATAGGAAAAACACTAACTCTTGGCAGAAAAGACATCGAGAAGTCTTAACTGGTCAGTGAGAAGTATAAATGCTCCTGTGCAGAACTGGACCCCATCAATCCATACCATTTAGCCCAACGTACACAGTGGCTTCAAGCCACAACATTTAGCTAATGAGAGAACAGAAAACCCAAGACAGCATTACATAGAGAGTAGATACACTCTTCCAAGCACATCAAGGTATGATTCAGGATGTTCTGAATACTCACTGTTCTTCTTGTACATCAGAATTTCAAAGGAATTCATCTCATAGTTCTCAAAGGTTTGCCGCACTTTTTCAATGGTATCTTTATCGGTCAGCTCCCCGTACATAAAGCTGCAAAGCAACCAAAGAGCCCAAGTTAGATGAGCAAGTATTGGTTATTCTACAAGCATCTGTTGAATACCTGCTCTATACCCAGCACTGTGCTATGCACTGTGAAACACATATACACACACACTGCAAACCTGTGTGCCAGCAGAAAAGATTTACTAACTGAAATGGGAGCAACACTCCATCACCGTCTCCCCGCAATCCAGCCAAAAAGTAATGGTCAAATGGGAGAGACGCACTAGAAAACAGCGATCTAAACAGCAGATTAGAAAACAGTAGGACCCTACACAGGAATTACAATACAAACAGTAGACACAGAGCACTGAGTTGGGTCAGACAGGCTTCCCAGAGGCAAGGAGAAATGAGATCTAAAGAGCAGGTGGAAATTGGCTGAGAAAAGGAGTGGAAAGAACGTTCTAGGCAAAAAAGGAGCATTGCAAAGGCACAGGGGTGAGAGGGAGGTTAATTCTGGAACCTGAATACGGTTCAGGTCAGTATGCCTGGAATGTAGACGCTGCAGGGGAAATTTGTGACTGATAATATACAGAAGTCAGCAGGAGTCAGAAAATGGAAGAGACCATGGCATTACAGGCCAGGTGAAGTAATTTAAACTTTATCCCAAAAGCAAGGCGGAGAGAGCCCCTAAGGGTTTCAAGCAAAGGAGTTGCATAATCATATCTGCATTTTAGAAATACAACTCTGGGAAGGACAGCAGAATAAATTTGGACTATAGATTTTTTTTTCTTCTCCTAATTTGCAACAAAATAAATAAGCAAATGGTGGGGGGAATCACAAAGTCACCAATCGAACAAGAAAAAGGGTGCAATTTGATGCTCTAACCAAGACATACCTAAGGAAAGAAAAGAAGATTCAGCAAGTCAGCCACTATCTTTTCAGCTCCTTTTCCTACCCACCCACACCCCCCACACACACTAAAAAAGAAAACAGAGAACTAGGTTGAAAAAAAAATCAAGATGATAAAATTCTACAAAGTCTTTCCAATTTCCATACTCCTCACATTTGGAAAAAAATAAACCAAAAGGGTTAATAAATTTAAAAAGGTTAGTAAGGGCTACCCTGGTGGCTCAGATGGTAAAGAATCTCCGTGCAATGCAGGAGACCCGGGTTTGATCCCTGGGTCGGGAAAACCCCCTGGAAAAGGGAATGGCAACCCACTCCAGCATTCTCGCCTGGAGAATTCCATGGACAGAGGAGTCTGCAGCCTCCAGTCCTGGGCCACAAAGAGTTGGACATAACTGAACAACCAGGACTTTCACTTTTCATTCTTCACATTTGGAGAAAAGTAAACTAACAGAGTTCATAAGCAGTGTGAAAAAAATTTAGGAAGTGGGTAGTAGAAGCTCCTGTCTAGTAATCCCGACTCTCAGCAGAGGCAGTAACTTCCAGGACCATCCACTTTCTTGGGCCTCCCACCAAATATGGCCTGAAGACCAAGGTTTCTCCCTCTAGGGATGAGTTATGCCCCCAACAACTTGGCAGAGTGAACCATGGCACAGGACACTAGCAGAATGCAAGAGAAGAAAGGCCATCCCTCAGGGGGATGTGAGGGCCAGTCCTCCAACAAGGCCACCACTGACCGTGAGCAGGTCCCCCTCCAGGCCTTCAGGTGACACCCACAAGGCAGAGTGGCCACACTCAGCCCTGAAGGCTTAGGTGGCGCAGAAGTAGCGGCATGGGTTCCCCAAGATACACAGCCCGTCTTCTAAATTTGTACACACCTAACTGTGCAACCTAGCTTTTTCTTGGTGACTTGAATCATAGAATCAAAGAATTTCAGAGCTAACAAGAACCTCAGAAGTCAGGAAGCACAATTCCTAAACCACTAAGTCAATCATCTGTAGTTCCCCGTGCACCCATCTCATGTAATGCGCTGCTCTGGGGCTGTGTTCTTCAACTATAAATCAGGAAAAGAGATAACCACGCTGGGTGAATTACCTTTAAAAAGAAGGATAGATCAAAACTAAATTAGCCGTGCCTGAGAACAAGAGGATCTCTTTTTCTTCGGAGGTAAAAACTTAATGTTCTATTACCATTTCACTTAGCCAGTTGCTCAAAGGCCTTTTTAGCTTCCTCCCACTTTCCCTTTCTGAATGGATTTGCTAGGTAAGTGACCTCCATTTAAGTGATGTGATGTTATACAGGCTGGCAATTTCCTTCACCAGGTAAAATCAACCCCTGCTAAACGGAGTCTTCAAACGAAGTACCATCATTACATCCAGCTTTCCTTAATCTATGTGCTTTTTCAAGCTGACGTTCAGTGGTAGATACAAGTTTCCTTTGTCTGGACATTAGATTTCTGATGCCTGCAATGCAGGAAATAAGTCAAAGGTCCCTGAGCTATTAGGGATGTAGCTAACACAGGGCATGCTTCTTTTCTTGCTAGAGAAGGGACACCTTCAGAGAAATAAGTAAGTTTCTTAATCAGAAACTTACTAAGTTCTCTTATCTGCATAAAAATTATCCAGTACTCATATCTGATTTTCTTAAAGTGTTTGATGATAGTCAATAAGAAGCAAGACAGGTAAGGAAAGACTGCTCAAGCCACACTGGAAAGCGAAGCTCACTCTCCCATTGTGTTCGGATCAGGTCTGTACACACACAGATGAACACGTAGATGCAGACACACAGACCCCTCAGAGGATAAGAGCACACCAGGCATGTAAGAGAATTCTACTATAATACTTGAGTCACAATTTCTAAACCTTTGAGGGAGGCTTAAACTTTCCATTGCAATATTTTCAAAACATTTACTACTTCTCACCAAATAAGTTACTTGGCTGATTTAATACCTAGAATATGCAACTTCTGAGAACCAAAGACTACGCCTGGGTTGAATGGGTTTTTCCACGCTCTGGAGATGAATTCATTTTTGGATCTAGCAGGTTTAGAAAGAGCTTCCTGGGTGGCTCAGCAGTAACAAATCCACCTGCCAATGCAGGAGATGTGGGTTCGATCCCTGGGTCGGGAAGATCCCCTGAAGGAGGGCCTGGCAACCCACTCTCAAGTATTCTTGCCTGGAGAATCCCATGGATAGAGGAGCTTAGTGGGCTACGGTCCATGGCGTGGCAAAGAGACAGACATGACTGAAGCGACTAAGCACAGCACACAGGTTTAGGAAAATGATTCCACTGCATGCAAACACCATTGAAGACAAATGACCTTGAGGAAGGCAAAGAGTGAGAAGAACAAAAGGCTGTGGAACCAAGACCTTGCTGAGACAGCACAGCTGGGCCACAGGCTCCACTCAGCACCTCGAAGATGCTCTAAAAGAGCTTTTCTAGTGACACAGCCCAAGGACACTACTTGGCTAGTAACCCTGTCAAATACCCAAGCTGCGTAGCACCCTTCACAAAGTGATCAAAGACATATGTGACAACAGCAAGACAGCAAAACATGGTCTCTTCACTTCCTGATGAAAAGCCCTATGAGCATGGCCCTTGTCTCTGAAACGGTATTTATTCTTCAAAAATGGCTAGACAGGGACTTCTCTGGTGGTCCAGCGGCTAAAGCTCCACACTTCCAATGCAGGGGGCACAGGGTCAATCCCTTATCAAGGAACTAGGATCCCATACGCCACTCAATGTGGCCAAAGAATAAAAAAAAATTTTAATGACCATAAATTTTTTAAATTAATTTAAAGACCTAAATTTTTATTTCATCTTCATTTAACTTTGTTTAATCTTTTACTTTTCACATAATTTCCATCTGAAACCTCCAACTTTTGAGTTTACATTTTACTGATAAAATTATTTTCCTGAGTTTTACTAGGTTTTCCCTCATCTCACTGACTGTAAATTCATTAGTTGTAGGCACCATGTTATAGGCCTTCTTTCATTTTCCCAGTACAGCGTGTGAACTAGAGGTGATAGTGTGATAAGTATTCCTGAATGTGCTTAGTTGCTCAGTTGTGTTTGACTCTTTGCAAACCTTTGGATTGTGGCCCTCCAGGTTCCTCTGTCCACTGGATTTTTTAGGCAAGAATACTGGAGTGGGTTGCCATTTCCTCCTCCAGAGGATCTTCCTGACCCAGGGATCAAACCTGCATCTCCTGTGTCTCCTGCATTGGCAGGCAGATTCTTTACCACTTGTGCCACCTGGAAAGTCCATTCCTGAATGAAACTGCATGAAAGGAAATTCCCAAGTTGAGTAAACCATTTTCTTTTTCCAAAAAAGATACCCTGAAACAGTGTTTACCAGAACAAGCCTAAACATAAATACCTGCAGGTACTGCTTTTTTGCATCACTTCCGCCCTGTGATAGCCAGACAGCTTGCAAAATCCATCATTGCTGTATACGATAGGCCAGTCCACTATCTGGGCATTCCCCAACACAAAGTTAGTATCTGTTGAAAAGAAAAAAAGGAGAAGAATAAGAGGGCACATGAGGCAAGACATTATCGAGATTTAATGAGGACATAAATAATAACCAATCCAGGTATTTTTTGTTTTCCCCCAAAATAGTCTCTTGAATAGGAAACTGGCCCTCTGAGGAACACAGAAGAACAGAGCTCTAAGACTGGATATTTGGAAAGCAAATGCTGAGGCTCAGTTCAGTGCAGTTACTCGGTCATGTCCAACTCACTGCGACCCCATGGACTGCAGCTCGCCAGGCTTCCCTGTCCATCATCAACTCCCAGAACTTGCCCAAACTCATGTCCATTGAGTCAGTGATGTCATCCAACCGTCTCATCCTCTGTCGTCCCCTTCTCCTGCCTTCAATCTTTCCCAGCATCACAGTCTTTTCCAATGAGTCACTTCTTTGCATCAGGTGGCCAAAGTATTGGAGTTTCAGCTTCAGCATCAGCCCTTCCAATGACTATTCAGGACTGATCTCCTTAAGGATGGACTGGTTTGATCTCCTTGCTGTCCAAGGGACTCTCAAGAGTCTTCTCCAACACCACAGTTCAAAAGCATCAATTCTTTGGCAGTCAGCTTTCTTTCCAGTCCAACACTCACATCCATACATGACTACTTGAAAAACCATAGCTTTGACTAGACAGACCTTTGTTGGCAAAGTAATGTACTCCAAAGGAAGCATGCTTAACCAATCAACCGTTTCCTGCAGAAATCCACTGATTTCCATAAGACATATTCAAGTCCTAATTTTTCATCTCAGTGAGAGTATGCTAACTTGGAGCTAGCGAGAAACTGAAAGTAATTTCTTCTGAGCTCCATCCAGCATCTTAGCTTGTCAGTCTTTTGGGCAGAAGCGACAAATTGGCATTACTCACCCTGATTAGCAATTGCTAGTCCATGGAGAAGAAGGCCTCCTTAGAGAGGCAAAGGGGACAACAACAGAATGCCTCCCGGAACACACATATCAGAGACTCTTCTTCTTGGTGAGGAAGTGACTAGACCCCTAATACTAGGGTTCTGTGGAACCTGATCTAAATGCCAGTCAATGACAAACCTTACTGATTTGAAATCCTGGAGCCACAGAAGGCACAGTTCAGACCTCTTTCATGGAGCGCTAGACCACCATTAACTCAAGATGCAGGGATTAAGTAAGCCAGGTATGTTTGCTTGGTGGGCATGTTCTCACCACTTTCTACATTTTTAAAGATCAAAAGGCTTCAATACTTTTTGTGCTCAGGAAATCAAGTATCCCTTTTTTCAAGACCTTAAGCAAATAACATCCAGAACTTAAATATAATCATTATTTTGGCTTGATGTTTTCCTTTCCACAGAATAATCACCCCTTCCCCACCTCCCCCTGTCCAAAAGAAGCAAAGAATGCCCATACAGACCCTTCCTTTGCTGTAAACCGGAGCGGGGGTGTTTATACACATACTCTATGTGGGGTGGAGTAATGGTGACATGTAACATCTTCATTTAACTGGGAGGTTAACTTGGCTCTAGTCTATCACCTACGGATTATTCACAGTATGGGTAATCATCCTTTCCTATCTATGTGAGAAGGAACAGAGGAAGGAGACACAGGAGGAATAGCCAAATACAGTAAGATACTCGTTTTTTGTGACATTTGGTTTGTTTATTAACACTGGCAAACATTCGAGAGCTTTTAGATTCAAGTGGGCAGTTTAGCTGCCACCAGCTTTGAGAAGACTCTCTGCAGGGCTCCAGCCACAGACAGTGTACCTGGATACCTGTTCCTCTCTGGTGGACCAAAAGGTGGTGGTGGTCCACTGTGCCCTCACCATCTGCTGCAGCCCCTCCTGGCGAAAGGTGATGTCTCTGCTGGGTGGTCTCCACCACCAGGAGAGCTGAAAGCTAAAGGATCTGTAGCATGGCTCCCTTCTCTAAGAGGGACCTTACCTCAGCCAGATGGGCCCCATGCACCTGAGCCTCTGCCAGCGGACACAAGCAGGAACGGCAGATGGTCATCTGGTGAATGCTCATCTACCCCTTCCCGCTGTGAGAGCAGGGCTGTGTCCCTTACCCTGCCTGCAGATGCTTTCAAGGGCCACCTGGGGTCCTACGCCTGGCTCCTCAGTCTAGGGCAGGTGCCATGGCTCCTTCATTTCTTACTCAAAATTTCCATTTGCTCCAAGTCATCAGAGATCACCTCTGTATTGGAAGTAAGACTTCTCACTGAGAACCCCTGGGTGTGGTGATGTGTGCACACTGCTGACCCCACGGGCTATGGCACTTGCAGCCAGCGTGAGCCTCAGAGGGTCCGAGATTCAGCTCAGATAAAACAATATTGGTCCAATGGTCAGAAGTAGCAGAATTAAAATGAAAGAAGAGCTTATTTACTTATTTATTAGCAATGGAAGCGATGCTTACTGTCAGCCTGTGCGAGCTAACCCCTGACTGAATTTAGAGAGTGTCTATTACTTCTTATTTGTTCAGTTTCTTTCTCTTTGCTGAAGATATGTGCCTATGTCCATACCTGTTGTGATACACAAATTCATATGAGGTACACAGTAATCTACTCTTAATCTACTCTTGAGAATGCTGTGTATATTGAAAACAAACAGAATAGCACCTTCGTAAAGTGTATCTACAAACCTGCTAGCCTTATAAATATACCTTTAATAAAAATCTATGGCTGGTCTTTCTTTCTATCCCGCCCAGACATACATAAATACTTCAGATTCCCACTAGGTACAACACACAACGCAAAGCCCTGGGATATCCAGCTTGACACGACATGGTACATGTCCTCCAGGAACTTACCAGAATAAATTGGCATGCATACAACTAACTAACAGGGAAGAAAATGATTAACCTGTTTAAGGGAGGTAAAGGATTGTGTCTCAGAGTGGTCATGAATGAACTTGATCTAGTCTGGAAGGATGAGTAAAATTTGGTTAAACATTTTCAATGCCTAAGATATAACTACCACAGATAATACAAAAAAGTAGATACAGAAATGAAAATATGATGCCTGCCTTTGGTGAACTCAAGAAGTTGTGGGAGGAAGGGAACATTCCAGGCAGAGGACCCAGCAGGAGCAAAGGCCTGGAGGCATAAGACACAAAGCAGACGAACGCAGACAGACAGGGCAACCAGGAAGACGAGCTGGAGACGAGCCTGGAGGCAGACTGGGAACAGTACTGAGCGTCAGGGGCTTCCGACTTTATTCTGGAGACGGGTGATCCCTTTACGTTGGTCTCCTCCCCCTGGAAAAAACCTCACATTTCTTGAACTAAGCAACCTAGCCTTAATATAAGTACAAAATTCACTGAATTATCCCTGAGTGTTTGTGAAGTCAAGTGGGTTTCACTCTCTCTCTCGTTGATGCCTAAAACTGTAATAATTTCTGTCAGAAGACCTAGGTAGGAGGGTAAAACTGAGGGAACTTTTCATGGCTAAAGTCCCAGTAAGACTATGTGCTGAGAGGGAGGAATAAATAATAGTTTAACTACATATGTTTACATTTCTTTCCTATCTTCCGCTGCTGCTAAGTCACTTTAGTCAAGTCCGACTCTGTGCAACCCCATAGACGGCAGCCCACTGGGCTCCTCTGTCCCTGGGATTCTCCAGGCAAGAATACTGGAGTGGGGTGCCATTTCCTTCTCCAATGCATGCATGCACGCTAAGTCTCTTCAGTCGTGTCCGACTCTGGGCAACCCTATGGACAGCAGCCCTCCAGGCTCCTCTGTCCACAGGATTCTCCAAGCAAGAACACTGGAGTGGGTTGTTATTTCCTTCTCCTTTTTCCTATCTTAGGCCACCCTAAAAGCAAATTAATTAAAAGGTAAACACACATATCAAAAAAAAAGTGAAAAGGATAGGGGAAAAGACTAGGAAAATGACTAGAGAAGAATTTTTTAAAAAAACACATAATTAGTAGACTCAGAAAGTCTCAAGAGATAATATATCCATAAAACAAAAATAAGATGTGGGGGGTGGGTGAAGAAGACTTATAAGAAAACAAATGAACAAGTAAATAAGAGCTCCTGTAAATTAAAATTGAGTAATAATTTAAAATTCAACAGAGAGAGACATAGGAAACATAAGGAAAAAATAAGACAAAAAGATCAATCAAGAAGAGCAGCATGCATGCTAATATGAACAGCAGAAAGAACAGCACAAGAATAGGACAGAAGACATTTTCTAAAAATTAAACTATCATATGTGAGGGTAGAATAACAATATTTCCAGATGCAATCTTCAGATAAGAGCTGGGAAATTTATGTCCCATATATTCTTTCTCAGGAACTTAACTTGATGTGTATCAGCAAAATGAGGGTGTAAAGCAAGAAAGAAGACAACATGGGAACTAGGGAAAAAGTGGCTCCAGATATAGAAAGCAGGGAAGGAAGCTGCTATGAAGTATTTACTGCAGGATGGTTCCAAGAACAGAAATTCCAGAAGAGAGGTATCTAGAGATAAAGGGAGTGAGGATCTAATGATATTCTTGATAATTTGGAATAACATAAAAAGTTTAGTAAAGGTATATAATTGGGGGGACAGGAAAGGAAATTAGAAACAAAGAAAACAAAAGCTGTGCAAGAAGGGAAGCCAAATCATACTATATCATATCACTGTCATGCTAACATCTTATTAAATTCCAATTTTTAAAACCAACATACTCAAAGCATGCATGGAATATTTGACTATAAGTATCTTGATAACCTCATCAATTCTAACCTCATCAGTTCTGTAAAAATACAAATGATAAGCTGAGAAAGAGGAGAACAATCATCAGATGGTGTCTAGAGCTCATTTAACTTTTAAAAAGGTATACATACTTCACTGAAAGCTGCAAAGATAACCAATAATGGAGTAATATAATTATACTAGCAGGAAGGATAGGAAGTAAATAACATGAGCTAAAAGCTCAAATAAATTAACAGAACTCAACAGATAATATCTAAAATTGATAAACCTGAAAATAGCTATAATGCATGTTATTTTAGAGACACAGCAGAAACTATAAGAAGTAACAGCTGTAATTAGAAAATTTAGCCTCCAGTAAGCAGGATGGGCTTTGAAAAGACAAAGCATAGGACAACTGTTTTCTTTATAAGCTCTTCAGCTTGGTATTTTTATCCATGAATGTATACTGCTGCTGCTGCTGCTAAGTCCCTTCAGTCGTGTCCGACTCTGTGCGACCCCATAGACTCTGTGCGACCCCACAGATGGCAGCCCACCAGGCTTCCCCGTCCCTGGGATTCTCCAGGCAAGAACACTGGAGTGGGCTGCCATTTCCTTCTCCAACGCATGAAAGTGAAAAGTGAAAGTGAAATCGCTCAGTCGCATCCGACTCTTAGCGACGCCATGGACTGCAGCCCACCAGGCTCCTCTGTCCATGTGATTTTCCAGGCAAGAGTACTGGAGTGGGTTGCCATTGCCTTTTCCAATGAATGTATACTACTTTGATAAAAATAAGTATATTCTTAATTTTTAATGAATTTAATCATAAGAGGTTAACTTATTAAATTTTTCAATTACAACAAAAATGAGAATGGAATATATTTCAAGCTCCAGATATCACTGTAATTTCTCATAAAAGTAGTCTGGTCATCTTTTAAAGGTATTCATTATTCTCAAGCACTCCAAGTGTTCCTGGGGTGCATATTACAGCCTTATCTGGGAAAAATCATGTACACTAGTATCTTGTCTTTAGAAAGGAAACATCTGTCCACTGACAGATGAATGAATAAAGAAGATGTGGTGTATATATATATATACATACACACATGCACACAGTGGAATATTAGCCATAAGAAGGAATGGAACAATGCTATTTGCAGCAACATGGATGAACCTAGAGATTATCATACTAAGTGAAGTAAGTCAGAGGAAGACAAATACCAAATGATATTACTTACATGTAGAATCTCAAGTATGATACAAATGAGCTTATTTGTAAAACAGAAACAGACCCATAGACATAGAAAACAAACTTACGGGAACCAAAGGGAACACGTAGGAGGAAGGGATAAATTAGGAGTTTGGCATTAGTACATATAAACTACTGTGTATAAAAAAGATAAACAACAAGGTCCCACTGCATAGCACAAGGAACTATATTCAATATCTTGCAATAAACTATAATGGAAAAGAACATGAAAAACTATGAATATATGTATAACTGAACACCTTTGGTGTACACCAGAAACCAACACAATATTGTAAATTAACTATTCAATTAAATAACTGCTGCTGCTGCTGAGTCGCTTCAGCCGTGTCCGACTCTGTGTGACCCCATAGACAGCAGCCCACCAGGCTCCCCCGTCCCTGGGATTTTCCAGGCAAGAGTACTGGAGTGGGGTGCCATTGCCTTCTCTGTTCAATTACATAAATAAGCAAATAAATAAATAAAACAATATGCCTTAGGAGAAAGAGAACTCCCTCTTTATCCAAGGGCTTGGAATTAATGAAAGAATTTTAGTTCTATTCACAAAGCCATTTGCTTCTAATACCAGAGAACCAAGCATTTAGAAATTCTTTCCCCTTCCCCACTGCATCCATAGCACACACATGTGTACCCTACTATGGTTGGCTAAAAAAGAGCATATTCTGGATTCTCTTTAATTTATAAGATACAAATGTGTGCCTGCATGCTAAGTCACTTCAGTCGTGTCTAACTCTTTGTGACCCTACGGACTGTAGCTCACCAGGCTTCTCTGTCCATGGGATTCCTCAGGCAAGACTACTGGAGTAGGTTGGCATTTCCTCCTCCAGGAGATCTTCCCAGCCCAGGGATCGAACCTGCCTCTCTTACATCTCCTGCATTGGCAGGCGGATTCTTTTTTTATTATTATTTTAATTTTCTTTACATTATCGTGTTGGTTTTCCCATACATTGACATGAATCTGCCATAGGTATACATGTGTTCCCCTTCTAGAACCCCCCTCCCACCTCCCTCCCGATTCCCTCTCTCTGGGGCATCCCGGTGTACCAGCCCTGAGCATCAATCCTGGGCTGGCAATTCATTTCACATATGATGATTAACATGTTTCAATGCCATTCTCCCATATTGGATTCTTTACCACTAGTGCCACCTAGGAAGCCCATAAGATACAAAGAAATAATCCCTAAATTACCTTCCAGAGTATAAGCTCTGAATTTGTAAACTGGGTCAGGGGGGTTACTCATACAAATAACAGCTTCCTTGGTGGTAAAGAACCCACCTGCCAATGCAGGAGACAGGTTTGATCACTGGGTTGGGAAGATCCCCTGGAGGAGGAAATGGCAACCCACTCCAGTACTCTTGCCTGGGATCCCATGAACAGAGAGGAGTCTGACGGGCTACAGTTCACGGGGTCACAAAGTGTCAGACATGACTGAGTACCTAACAACAGCAGCATTACTTTATTGAATGAAGTGTCATGGACTTTATCATTTTACTCAAGAAAAAACTAAGTTTCTAAGGACCCACTCAGTTATAGTGGGGTAGAGTTGGGGTTTGAACCTGCTCTATCTGACTTCAAAATCCATGTTTTTAATGATTATATTACAGTCCCTTCCTTATTCCACTAAGTACTAAGATCAGACCATTTCTATGAAAATCTTTGTAACACATTAGATTTATGTACCTTCCTACTAAAATTCTAAGTATAATGAGACATTTAATTGATGAGTTAACTACCATTATTGCTGTCATATATTATGATTCTTCCTTGTGATACACAATGATGCCCACAGGAAATATTGACGTGGGTAGAACTAATTGCTCTTATAAATGCTTCGGTTCTCCTGTCTATCTAGTCAATGTTTTTTCTCTCCCCTCACTTGCAAACTATCACTTCTTACTTTTTAATACTTAGTATGCCAACCTATTTCTAGAACAGTCTTCTTTCCACACAATGATAGGAGAGGGGAGACATTGTGCCCAGATCCCCTGTGAGACTCAGTGACGGGAGAGACCATGACACTGGTGACTCAAAGGCTCTGGTCCTGCCAGCACCCCTCAGCTTACCAGAGTCCCCATGGGGTCTGGAAAAGACCTAGAAGGTTCCAACTGCTCCACTTCTGCTGTAGTTGCCTAAGCAGATGATTGTCACAGTGCAGTGATGACCATGTAGATAAAGACTGCATATCATACTGTCCAAGTCTAAGACCAGCTTGAGGGCTCAGCAACTCTCGGGGGTGAGCTGCAGTACCAGTGAGAGCCTTGATTAGATCAAGTTTTATACACACACAGAGTACATGCTGTGTTGGGGCAGAGCACTGAGTTCTATTCTATCAAAGACAGAACATAAGTCCTATGGGTAGAACGAGCGTCTAAACACAAATCAACTGATTTATCCCAAAAAGTGACGTTGCTCAGTCATGTCTATTCTTTGCAACCCCATGGACTGTAGTCTGCCAGGCTCGTCTGTCCTTGGGATTTCCCTGGCAAGAATACTGGAGTGGGTTGCCATTTCCTTCTCCAGGGGGGTCTTCCTGACCCAGGGATAGAACCTGGGTCTCCCACATTGCAGGCAAACTCTTTACTGTCTGAGCCACCAGGGAAGCCTGAGTTACCCCCAAAAGACCACCTAAACTGGAAGGGTTTGAGATGCTAACTGGAAACTTCAGAGTCCTCCCGGAACTGATTTCCCCTTGCCAGTCAGTGCAGAGGGAGCCTGTGATGGAACTAGGATCTGTTAAAATATAGAAGTGAACCTAGGTGTGTCTGAGTTAATTTGCCATCATGCTCTAAAAGTATATCTGTCATAAGAATAGACAGGCTCAGAAACTTAGAATCTCCTGGGGGAAAAAAAGTGCATAAATTCTGGTGCAAGGACTCCATGATAGCAACTGTGCTAAGCCAAGTTAACTCCTCTAGGTGGCTGGCTATATTCCCATTGGTTAAGAATGCCAAATAAGTGGGCTCTAATGAAGTAACATGGGTCTTCTAGCCATATGCAGAGATGTGTATTCCATATCCAACCATAAACAACTCTGAGATTACTTACCATTTTCCAAAATCAATAAATGAAAATTTATTTTGAAGCCAAGCAAAACCTAATTGGGAAAGTAACCCACTGCATGGAGAAGATATTAAAAATATATAATCTCCTGAGACTGCATCAGAATTGACCAGATCTGGGAACTTCCCTTGGGGGTCCACCGATTAGGACTCTAGGCTCTCAGTGTTGAGCACCCAGGTTCAATCCCTGGTCGGGGAACTAAGATCCCACAAGCCACATGACATGGACAAACACTCACACACACACACAAAGAACTGACCAGATCTGGATCTAAGAGATTTGGAGATTTTAAACTGAGAAGTTAGGATATCTGACATTCTTTATCTATGAAGACAGCATCATCACCATCAAGACCCCATGTATTAATACCCATGAGATGGGCAGGCATGAGTATTAACCCATTTTTATAGATCTTGTGAGAGAGCTTAGGAGCTTCCCTGGTGGCTCAGTAGAAAAAAAATTGCCTGCCAATGCAGGATATGCAGGTTTGATCCCTGGGTCAGGAAGATCCCCTAGAGAAGGAAATGGCAACCCACTCTGTATTCTTGCCTGGAGAATCCCCATGGGCAGAGGAGCCTGATGGGCTACAGTCCATGCGGTCACAAAGAGTCAGACACAACTGAGCAACTAAGCCACACACAACATATGAAAGGGATCAAACCCCAAAGGGCACTGAGAGGTCACCTGCTTTCCTGCCTCCTGGCACTACTGGATCACACTGGTAAGAGTCTTTACAAACTCCCTACAAAGCAAGAGACAACACAATCCCTTCCAGAACACCAACAGTGCCTCACCAGACCTTTTCACTTTCTCTCTTCTTTAGAAAACAAAAATTGTTTTTAGAAAGACCAGCCCTTTACCTGTGTCAGACTCTCAACTCTATGGTAGCTGGTAGAGTCAAAGTATCACTATCAACAGTTGAGATTCTACTGGTAGCCCCTGATAAACCATGGCTCCTTGTACTCATGCTTTTCGTGTGTGTGTGTGTTGTGTTCTGTCATTGAATGCAACAACATGAGTGAACCTCAAAAGCATGCTAAGAGAAAGAATCCAGGCTTTAAGGGTACAGTCTGTACGATACCACTCATACAACGTGATGGGTAAGGGCAAGGGAGAGTTGCAAGAATATAGGGACCAAAATCAGATTCAGAGTTATCAGGGCCCTTGAGTTCATGCTTTTGTTTTGTCCCCTTGAATCTCGGTGAGTCTGTGACATGCTCTAACCAGCACATTGCAATAGAACGGATGTCACTCCACTTCCATAAGCATTAAGGTCCAGCAGCTTCTGCTTCCATGCTCCTGGGAGCCCTGAGCTGCTATGGGAGAAGTCCAGCTACACTAGTGGAGAGGTCATATGCAGACCCTACAAGCAGAGGTCCCCTAGTGAGAAAAAAGCCCTGAAATGACAGGTAGAAGCACCAAGGAGCCAAATCAACCTAATCAACAAGCCCAATCAACAAAGAAAGCCAGTGGCAAAGTGAGGGGTAAGCGCCACCTTATTAATTCACCCTTCCCCAGCAGTCCAAGGTGCCCAGAGCACCATTCGACAGACTAACACTGGAGACAACAAGTTGGGCTCAAGGAAGTGTTGTCCCTGACGAGCCGTGTGGCTCAGTCGCTTCAGCTCTGAGAGTCTCTGTGTGGGCAGGCTAGAGATCTCCATGCTTCTGGCAGCAATCAAATCTGATGCTCTAAGTCAGGGGTTTCCAACCTCTGGGATCTAATGGCTGATGATCTAGGGCAGAGCTGATATAATAATAGAAATAAAGTGAACCAATAAAGGTAATGTGCTTGAATCATTCGGAAACCATCCCCCCCCCCTCCCCGGTCCATGGAAAAACTATCTTCTATGAAACCAGTCCCTGGTGCCTAAAAGGTTAGGGACCACTGCTCTGAGTAACTGGATTCATAACAAAGAACGAGTTAGGTGACACCTCGACTGCCTCCAAGCCTCAGACCCACATGGAGTAATCACCTAGCCATCGCCTTGAAATATCACTTCTCCAAATGATGGACTCAGTAGAGCCTGGGTCACTTTAAAAATAGTAGCACCCCCTTCTAAACTCGACTCAGTGGGAAGTGACACTCACATCGCAGGTGAACTGTGTAGTACCGACTTTTGTCAGTGGAATCGTTTGTATGTGAAGACAGGATATGATGCGCAGTGGGCTTCCCAGGTGGAGCTAGTGGTAAAGAACCTGTGTGTCAGTGCAAGAGATGTAAGAGACAGGGGTTTGATCTCTAGGTCAGGAAGATCCCCTGGAGGAGGGCATGGCAACCCACTCCGGGATTCTTGCCTGAGGAATCCCATGGACAGAGGAGCCTGGTGGGCTACAGTCCGCGGCGTCACAAAGAGTCAGACATGACTGAGCGAGTTAGCATGCAGGCATCATGTAAAAACCTCCTGCCAGGGGATTTTACAGTAGCAATAAATCACATATTGGTGTTTCCATTTATATATACAAAAAATGCCTAAATGTGCCTTTGGAATCAATAAAATCCAGATAAGACATATGCTTTTGATATATACATATACATCTAGTGTGTGTATATATGTGTACACACACAGACACACATATAGGTTTTTCAGGTAGAGAGTGTAATTCCCCATCAGTTAGTGGCCCATCTGAAGCCCTAAGCCTGCCTCCAAATTCCTATTTTCTGAACTGAGTCCCTCCCACATTGTTCAGTAAAACGTGGAGATTCAGCCTGGCTGCCCTTGCCGTGATTCATTCATTGGCTCTCATCTGAAATTTCCCAGTGTCTCCAGGTCTTTGATGCAAATCAACCCGATTCTACAGCCTCCCTCAGATGCCTTTTTACTTCCTGAGGGTCTTTAGCTAGAAGACTGCATGCAATTAAATGTAAGGCTTCCTAAATTCAACCTTTCTCAGCCCACACACAGTTTTCCTCCAGTTGGTGGGATAGAACATTCTCTCAGCGTTGGAAAGCTCTCCCTCCCAAGCACGTAAGGCTTCTCCGGCAGACGGGGGATGAGCCAAGCCACACTGCAGTCGACAGGTGTGTCAAAGTCATCGCGAACCTACCATTTGCCCATAAAGCATAACACAGAGACTCTAGAAAAAGAAATTATTAGAAAATTGCTTTTCATCATAATTACCACAAATAACAAAGGAGAAACCAACTAAAGCAATGACTTAGAAAAGTGACTCAGTTTGAGCAATTATACAGATAAAAGCTGCATTCAGCGAGCCGCTCACACAGATTTATTGTTCCCTGCCAACACTGATTATTCAGAGAGCTACAGTAAATATTTCACAATATGCTTCTAATAACTGAGAATATTTTTCTTAGAAGAGAACATATCTTCAGGACACTCTGAACACGTACATTTTACTAAGGGTATCGGCACTCTTAGAGAAAGCAGGTTTGAGTAAAAATATTAATACATTTTTCTTCCTTTTAGAACAACAGAAGACTGACTGAGATATATGATGAGGACAAGAGGCATGAAGCACTAGACAAAGACTGGGAAACAATTATTTTATTTGCCTGAACCTAAATAAAATCTATACCAGAAATTAATTTTTATAAAAACAAAAAACATCTAATCAAATGTAGGACTCAGGTTATCTGGGAGCATCCCAAGTGGCTCAGTGATAAAGAATCTGCTTGCCAATGCATAGGACATGTGGGTTGGATCCCTGGGTCGGGAAGTTCTCCTGGAGTAGGAAATGGCAACCCACTCATAGTATCCTTGCCTGGAGAATCCCATGGACAGCGGAGCCTGGCGGGCTACAGTACATGTGGCTGCAAAGAGTTGGACACTGAGCATGCATACAGGATATTTGCCAATTGTAGTTCCTTTCCTACAGATATCCAATCAATCAATTAATTTAAAAAAAACCACCAAGGAAACCAGAATTGAAAGAGACACATGTACCCCAATGTTCATAATAGCCAGGACAGGAAGCAACCTAGACGTCCATCAGCAGACGAATGGATAAGGAAGCTGTGGTACATATACACAATGGAATATTACTCAGCCATTAAAAAGAATGCATTGGAATCAGTTCTAATGAGGTGGATGAAACTGGAGCCTATTATACAGAGTGAAGTAAGCCAGAAGGAAAAACACCAATACAGTATACTAACACATATATATGGAATTTAGAAAGATGGTAACAACAACCCTGTATGTGAGACAGCAAAAGAGATGCAGATGTATAGAACAGTCTTTTGGACTCTATGGGAGAGGGCAAGGGCGGGATAATAGGGGAGAACGGCATTGAAACATGCAAATTATCATACGTGAAATGAATCGCCAGCCTTGGTTTGATGCTTGATACAGGGTGCTCAGGGCTGGTGCACTGGGATGATCCAGAGGGATGGAATCGGGAGGGAGGTGGGAGGGGGGTTCTGGAAGGGGAACACATTTATACCCATGGCGGATTCATGTCAATGTATGGCAAAACCAACACACTATTATAAAATAAAAAGTCTTTATTGAATTTGTTATAATAAAAACTTTTTTTAAAAAAAACCAACTTCACCTGACCATACCTATTTCCTTTTCTCTTCCTTTCTCCAAGCACTTGACACCGTTCACATGTTATGCACCTAGATGTTTGCTCATTATCTGCCCTCCAGGAGAATGCAAGCTTCAGGAGAGCAAGAGCCTATTTTTCCTTTTACCACTCAATCTCCAACATCTAGAACAGTATCTTAACACGTAGGAGGCAGTACAGAATGAGTGTTTGATGAATGAATGAATGAATGCACTTAGAACGGTACCAGACATAATCTGATGTTACCCATTGCATTGTCTTCACCACCTTTGTTACTAACTCACATGAAGTGCAATTTCCCCTAGACTGTCTCTGAAATATCAGGAGCCCAAAAAAGTCCTTGACTCAATTAGAAATGACAACTGATCTTTAAACTCTCTTTGGGCACTATTCATCTTTTATCTACAGCTAGTAGAGGACTTTGCTGCTTGTATATTAAGATACGTCGACAACAATGTTTCTAATAAAGTTAAGGCCTGGCTTAAGGAACGTTGTGAAGCAGATTAAGTTCGGGATACTTCATTCCCTCTTTCTGTACTTTTCTCTCTTCTCTGAGCTTTCTGTTACTTCTCCTATTGTAGAAAAGAGTTGTCTTATAAACAAATTCAGAGTTCCCTGTTAGTTATTTAAAGTACTGTCTCTCTCAGTGTGTTTGAATTTAAGACCAGACGGTAGAGATAGAGTCATCCTTAGC
The DNA here is from genome assembly GCA_007570785.1 of Antilocapra americana. NCBI lineage: Eukaryota > Metazoa > Chordata > Mammalia > Artiodactyla > Antilocapridae > Antilocapra > Antilocapra americana. The sequence goes on from ML663557.1 coordinate 1,095,515, forward strand.
CTGATGCTCAGAATCCCTAACTTTTGGAAACGGTTACCCTGTGGTGGTAGGGGAGGCAGACAGGGGTGGGTCTTCCCATCGCACCCGAGGTGACCTTACGGGGGGACTCTGGCCCACGATAGTTGGTTACAAAGAGTCGGACACGAATTAGCAACCGAACAACAAGTTAGTGGCTTGGATCATCTCAGCTTTCACTTACAGGCTCACTCCTTCTAAATAAAGTATGAGAGGGCAGAGGACGATGATGGACCCCAATAACACCAAAGTGCTTTCCATTGAATGCTTTCATTCTTCCATATAAAACTCATGCAGTGACAACAGCACGGGATTGTGAGTTAAGGTCCTGCCCCCCATTAAGAAACACTAATATTTCAGTGCAAAGGGCCTCAGTTCCACATGCATGGGATATGATTGCTAAATGAATTGATAAAATTTTAAAATAAAACAGACAGATCAAAAGGTTTGGTAATATTTAGGAGAAAGGAGAGGAAGGGATGAGAAGAAGCAAAGTTAGCATGGTACATCTAAAGCCTTGACACCAGCAAAAGTTATTTTGTGGCTGTACTGAAGTTTCTCAGCAATAAAATTCCATGAAAATGACTCTTCTAGATTATCAAGGGCCCAATCTTTGCACTGTACAAACCAAACTCCTAAGAGATTCAATAGCTGTTTGTTTTGTCTCTGGTTTTAATATCCTACAGTAATACATTTTAATTAAGTCAGTAAATTACAATGGGGAAAGAGATATCAATTTCAAAAGCAAACTCAGACACTTCATTGACTGGATGGTTATGCCTAAGCACATGGTTTCCAAAGCCTGACTTCCATCTTCACTCAGCATCAAATTAAAGGGCTTTAAAACAATAAAAATATATGAATCCTTTTCATAAGCAGGATGGAAGCAAATGAGGATATACATGAAATAGTTTCAGAAACACAGACTTTTTCATTACTCAATGATATTTTTACTTAATAAATAAGAGGTCAATGTTATGTTGAATTACTGCTAAGAAATATTTATCTGTGTGATCAACTGCTTAAAAAGTGGTGCAGTAAATCAGTTAGGTGCTTTATAGTCATAATAATTTCTTAATGCACATCTGAACATAATACATGCACTTTAAACAAAACAACTAGACCATCACTGAGTAACACAAAAATCTGATTTCCAGAACTAAAAAAAAAAAACTGGCTCAAAGTAAGCAATATAAAAATATTGAATGGCACAGAAAAAGATTTTGTTTTAATTTTAGAAAAAGATTTTTTGAGTTAGTTTTACATTTGTCTCCTGTGTTATTTTACTACTTTCATGGCAAATGGCTCAGTGTGGACAGAGTATAGCATCAGAGTGGATGGAAGAAATCTCAGAGCAGCTTACTTTAATACAACAAATATCTGAGTGTCCACTTTGTCCCAGGCATGATGGGAGTGCAAGGGACACTTCTGTTCACTGCAAAGTTCTGCTCAACTTCCCTGCTTAGCTTTATCTGTATATCACATAACTCTACACCCTGCTCCCCCATCCAAGACCCAGACAAAGCAGACTAGACCAGCAGAGAACCGGCTGAACAACACAGGCAAGGCTGGGCCAACAGATTCTCCCTCCAGAACAAAAACTAAGACACTGAAGCTGAGAGGTCGGCAGAGCTGACCACATGTATGCTGGTGAGTGGGCGGAGAAAGGCCATCTTGAGAGAGAAATGGGAACCTCAGACAGGCACATGGAAGGCAGTGACTGAGGCAGTGCAAGGGGAGAACTGCACACACAGACAGAGCAGGTGGAGATGGATACATAGAGGCAGAGACTGCAGACAAAGACAGACAGCAACAGGGAGAGGTGGGGAGAGATGACAGAGACTGATCAAGACAGGTGGCAGCAACAGAGTCGGCCAGCAGAGATGACCAGTGGCAGGCAGCGATTCACAGAGACGAGCAGGAAGATAGAGAGATGGGCAAAGAAGAGAGGGTGGGAGCGGAGGGGCACAGAGCAGGGGTGGGGGACAAGGGAGGCCAACACAGAAGGAGCCAGGGCTGAAGAGCAGGCAGCCCCGAGCAAGGGACCCACAGCCACGTCTGGAGAGGGTGAGGAGAGAGCTCGAGACCCCCGGAGAGGGTACGGGGGAGGTAGACCAAGGGCCACAGGGAGACACAGAGAAGAAAACCAAAACATTCAAGGAGAAGGCACTGCCGGAGACAAGTGAGGGGCAGGCACTGAGAAGCTGGGAGAGAGAATGACAAAGTTAATTCCTGTGTCAGGACCCAGGGAACAGAGGCCACCTCAGTGACCTATGTCACAGATCTCAACCTACCTCAGCCTGCAGGGATGGAAACAGCTCACTGTGACATGGGTCACAGTTCTCCAACTTGGCTAGAGCTGGCTCACCTGACCTAGAAAATAGGACCAGCCAGCCTTAAAAGGAAATCTCCAACCTGCCAGCCAAACGTGCTCTGGGTCTGAGATGCCTCTCCTAATGCTCTATAAAATTCACTCCTGGGCTTCCCTGGTGGCTCAGTGGTAAAACATCCACCTGCCAGTGCAGGAGACACGGGTTCCATTCCTGGTCTGGGAAGATCCCGCATGCAAAGCAGCTAAACCCGTTGGCCACAACTATTGAGCCTGTGCTCTAGGGCACAAGAATTGCAACTGCTGAAGGCCATGTGCGCCCTGGAGGGCTCAGCAACAAGCCTGTACACCACAAGAAGAGAGTAGCCCCCGCTCACCACAACTAGAGAAAAGCCTGCGCAGCAATGAAGACCCAATGCGTTAGTCGCTCAGTCATGTCCGACTCTGCGACTCCATGGACTGTAGCCCACCAGGCTCCTCTATCCGTGGGATTCTTCAGGCAAGATCAGAGTGGGTTGCCACTCCCTTCTCCAGGGAAGACCCAGTACAGCCAATAAATAACATTATTAAAAAAAAAAAAAAAAAACCTTACTCCTGACCCAAATCCCTTGGAAAGAATATTCTTCTACCACTGGTGAGCCCTGCACTCCCACAGTCCATGGGTTGTTTTCCCTTAGATAAAGGACATCAAAGTCATTACTAACTTGCTTTAGCTTCATCATTTGACAAGAGTAACAGAGAAAAATGGCACAGTGAATGAAGTCAGGCAGGAGCACAACCCCTGGGTGATCTATCCAGGTGAGAAAAGAATCAAGGGGAATTTTAGCTGACAGAAGAATGACTAGAATTTAGAACCTCCTCCATCTTTTAAAGCTATCAGCTATCATTTTAAGGTGGCAGATCAAGCACATGTACTTACTTCCTCATCCTTGAATGATGGCTGGAAAATTCAAAGGGATATTCCCACATCAAAGGGAAGGGTCACCAGCAGGCAAGAGCTAAGTTTCTGGAAGATGAAGGATAAGTGGAGGATGAAACGCAGCAGAGGAAGCCATGTTTTTAAAATTCCAAAATTACAAATCCAAGGGATTTGGACAAGGAAGGGGCTAAGGAGACACAGGACACTGAACTTAGCTACTGTCTAAGGCAGGAATGGGATCTGAGCAAAAACTGGGAAACCAATAGAAAGACAATAGAAAAAGAGTCCACTCACCCTCCAACACACACCCTCCATCCACACACCCTGGCAGCCCCGCCTCTACCTCCCAAGTAAAGAAACACATGGGGCTGGCTCAGAAGCAGTAGTGTGCCAACTGCAACATCCATCGGAAGTGCCTGGAGAACTCAGTAAAACACAGATAATGAGGCCCCACCCCCTCATAAGGTCGTTGTTATAATTGCTAAGCTGTGTCCAACTCCTTTGTGACTGCATGGACGACAGCCCACTAGGCTCCTCTGGCCATGGGATTCTCCCAACAAGAACACTGGAGCAGGCTGCCATTTCCTTCTCCAGGGGATCTTCCCGACCCAGGAATCAAACCCACATATCTTGCTTTGGCAGGCAGATTCTTCATCACTGAGCCACCAGAAATAAGGTCTGCCTCAAGAATTTGCATTCCTAACAAGTTCTTAGAGGTTCTACCACTAGAAATTAATGAAGACAATTTTGCTTAATCTCTTTTTTAAACCTCAGTTTCTGCAGTAGAAAATGGAATAGTGAGAGTGCTCACAGAATATTCTTAGTGAGATCAGGGGAGACGGTGGAGGTACATGTGGAACCTTTGGCACACTGCCAGGCACACACACGAGAAAGGTGTTTAATTTGCCCAAGTCATGGTATAACCAGTGATTATAATTGATGCTCATAACAAGTATTTGCTGGCTTCTAGGGTTTTTTCAATTCTGAGAATTTGAAAAGTGGAAAAAGATGGAAAAAGAACGTGAAAACATCTCATCAAGCCTGTAGTTGACCAACTTGTTGAGCTGAAAAGCAAAGACAGGTGTGTGCTACCTTCACCAGGCAGAATACAGGTATTTTTCATTCTGTTGAAGAGGAGAACCTGAATTCATACCTTCTCACCAAGTTCATGCCCATGACTGATACTGGTCTGGACAACAGGCTACTGAGAAGGTACCTGTCCAGGGAATGACTAACAGGTTCTATGGTCAGAGTCCTGGCAGGTAAATAATGACACACTTAAGCGGGTAATTAGAAGAGGGTTTAATCAAGGAACTATTTATAAAAGCATGGGTCAAGAGGTAAACTGACTCTCTAGAGGAGAAAAAGCTCTGATTTATATCATTTGACAATTTCTGAGGGGTAAATATTCCCACATGGCAGAGTTCAAGCTACCAAGTTCCCTGAACCAGGAATAGGAAAAAGGTGAGCATACCACATCTTCAGAGATGGTATTAATACCAGCCAGCTGCACCTGCCCCAGCACACCATGGGGGAAAAATTCAGGGACAGTGCAGGACCCCCAGGGTTAGTAACCTTTGCAAATTGCAAGGTTTACCCAAACGCAAAAGGAGTGAGCTGCAGATGTAACTTTTAATCAAAGTAAAACAAGCTACGATGATGACCTTGCAGGGAGGAAACTAGGAGAATAAATACTATTTCCCCCTCCTCCTTCCTCATCTCACAGTGATATGAAGCCAGTCAGGAAGCAAGGGAGTCTATGGACATAATCCATGTAGGTCACCCTCCCAGGATGCAGAGCAGGTTGGTTACAGAAGAAAAAAGACTGGCCCACTTATAAAGAATGAGCTTGCCAATGCAGGAGATGCGACAGACACAGGTGTGGTTCCTGGGTTGGGAAGACCCCCTGGAGTAGGAAATGGGAACCCTCTCCAGTATTCTTGCCCAGAAAATCCCATGGACAGAGGAGCCTGGTAGCTACAGTCCTTGGGATCGCATAGAGTCAAACACGACCGAGCACAACATAAGATAAAGCAGTACACTGGCTTTAGGCGTTTAAAGCACAACCTGAAAGACGGCAGTACAGAATGCTAATCAATTCGATCCCAATAATGCTGAAAGGAAACAAAAGTAAAGAACACAAAAACTTAAAAATCCATGTAGATGAAGTAAATATATTTTCTTCGCCAGTTATAAAGATCTAAAATATGCTTTCCAAATTCACTCTTAATAGAAACTGAAGTTAAGCAGTAGATAAATATTGGTAAAATTTGCCCAAATAGTATCATCTTTCAGATCCCGACTCCAGCACTCTGAGAATGGTGGCGGGTGCCTACATCACTGCTGTAAGGAAAGAGGGAAGTAACTAACTAGTGCCTGAGCTGTGGTGCTGGAGAAGACTCTGGAGAGGCCCTTGGACTGCAAGGAGATCCAACCAGTCCATCCTGAAGGAGATCAGTCCTGGCTGTTCATTGCAAGAACTGAAGCTGAAACTCCAATACTTTGGCCGCCTGATGCGAAGAACCGACTCAATGGAAAAGTCCTGATGCTCAGAAAGATTGAAGGCAGGAGCAGGAGGGGACGACAGAGGATGGGATGGTTGGATGGCATCACCAACTCAAACAGACATGAGTTTGAGAAAGCTCCAGGAGTTGGTGAAGAACAGGGAAGCCTGGTGTGCTGCAGTCCATGGGGTCGCAAACAGTCAGACATGACTAAGGAACTGAACTGATGTCACCAAAGACCCTTTAAAAAGCTATGAATAATGGGAGCCTTGAGGCACTCTCATTTAATAATTAACATTAATAATTACAAGATTGACTCAATTTCAGAACATCAGTTTTATGCAATATAAGACTAATAGAAAGAGCTGTCATTTTAACTGACAGAATGGACAATCTTAGGATGAGTAAGCAAACAGATTCTGACTAGTGGCATAATTCTCTAATACCCAATCAGAAGAGCCATATGCAGTTTTTTTTTCCTCAGCAGCCACATATGACTGTTAGAATAGAGACCATGAGAACTGAGGGAGACACCAAAGTTGGTCAGACTGCAATCTGTTCAGCAAGACTGTACTTGCACAGAGAGCAGCCGGGGCATCAGACAAATCCCGACATCTAAGATAGGCTGGAGTGGCACAGCAGTGGGTGAGCAACCCGAGACCACGAGCCAAAGAAGACAAGGCAATGGGACATCCCAGAGGAGGGAGAGGTTGTTAAGAAAACTTCCACCACATCAAAACAAAGCTTCATACATCCTCAACTATCCCCTTTAAATTGACGTAAGGGACCTGGTCATCCCATATCCAATCTCACAAAAAAAGAAAGAACTATAAAATCTAAGAATAAGTTTGGGTGAGATGTTTATAATGGAAAAAATGTGTGGTAAGTACTGAGTGTGCAGAGCATCTCTTAAATCTTTGCTGAGGTTTGCAACGCATGTTGGTCTTCATCCCTCTGCAATGAGCCCCAGCGGCGCCAACATCGTACTCATTTTGGGAGGCCCGGGCTCGAGCACAGCATCATGCACAAAAGAGGTCCACCAAGTCCATGAAACTGAGCTGGAGGCTAGTCTTGGCTTTTCAGTTTCTCTTTGATTTTTGATTCCTCCATGATATCACTGCCCCTACTTCAGTCACTTTATTTCTTTCACTAAAATAAACATGTCATTCACCTCCTAATCCCTTCCCACTTCCAGCTTGAATTCTTAAATATGTCCCCAGAGTTTTTAAGAAAACGAGTCTCTCACACACACACCTGCCTGTGTCCTTTGCACATAATACTAACTGCGTGAGTCTTTCATATCATTTACCATCATGGTAGGGGAGTTCACGCTACAGGAATATTTAAACACAGAGTAGATAGTGAGAGCTGGACAATAAAAAGAAGGCTGAGCACTGAAGAACTGATGCTTTTGAACTGTGGTGTTAGAGAAGACTCTTGAGAGCCCCTTGGACTGCAAGGAGATCCAACCAGTCCATCCTAAAGGAGATCAGTCCTGGGTGTTCATTGGAAGGACTGATGTTGAAGCTGAAACTCCAATACTTTGGCCACCTGATGGGAAGAACTGACTCATTGGAAAAGACCCTGATGCTGGGAAGGATTAGGGGCAGGAGGAGAAGGGGACGACAGAGGATGAGATGGCTGGATGGCATCACCGACTCGATGGACATGAGTTTAAGCAAGCTTCGGGAGATGGTGATGGACAGGGAGGCCTGGCGTGCTGCAGTCCATGGGGTCTCAAAGAGCCAGACATCACTGAATGACTAAACAAGAAGAAGACAGTGAAGCCTCCCAAAGGACAGGGGCAGGTTTTGTTTTCATTTCATTTTGATCATGTGCTCACTATTAACATGACCCTGAGTGACCCTGCTTTATTGGTTGCTAGATTGTTTGGGCAGTGCCAGTATTATAGAAGGAAACACCACGTGTCAACAAGGGTGTGCTGTGGAGTGCTGAAAACTCTCACACACTGCCAGAGGGGGTGACAAATGAGACAAGCCCTTTGGAGAACTGTTTGGCAGCATCTGCCACAGGTAAACACAGGCATCCTATGTACACACTCAATATACGCCCAAAAGACATGAAAAATATCTGTAGCAGCATTAACAGCAAAAATCTGCAAACAACTCACACGTGGTTGGAGGAGGTCGGTGACAGGACGTGACCGCTAGCTGACCACTGAGCTAGACCCAAACAATCAGAGGCTCCTCACCCCTCCCCTCTCTTTGGGATGTACACTCTGCCCACTGCTCCCACAGTAGGAGCTGTCCCAAGGAGAGAGGAGGTGTTGTTGAGACCATCTAGACCAGCAGTCCCCAATCTTTTCAATACCAGGGACTGATTTCGTAGAAGATAATTTTTCTACGGATGGAGGAGGGGTGGTTTCAGGATGATTTAAGCATACTACATTTACTGTGCGCTGTATTTCAATTATTATTACAATAGCTCCACCTCAGATCATCAGGCATTAGATCCCAGAGGTTTGGGACCCATGATCTAGGGTGAATATGTGACTGAATCCAGTAAAGGCCTCTTCTTAACCTTTAAGTTTTGGCAGGTGGGTGTGGTGATCTATTCATACTGCAGTGCCCAAGACAAACCCAGGAAGTTCCCTCACTTATTAAACCTGCCACCTACCAGAAAAGAGTGGACTGCCTCTTTTTCCATCTCTCCTTGCTCTCCCTGTAAGCGGGTCAGTTTGCAGAACAACACGTATCCATCACAGTAGAATGGATAAATACAATGCATGGTGTGGTCATTCCATAAAGTACTATACACCAGTAAAAACTGAGCAATGAAAGCACATGCAACAATAGCACGAGGGATCGTCCGCTGATGAAGGATCAATGCTGTATGTCCCATGCATATAAAGCTCAAAAACAGACAAAGTGAACTATAGTGTTCAGGAATGCAAAACAAGCGAAATTATGGGGCAGAATATGAAGAAATTATGGTCACCATGAATTCAAGAGATATCTCCCTTTAGGAAGTAATGAAGATGGGAATAGGAAGGTCCCAGGAGTCCTGGAGTGCTGGCAAGATCTCACTAAGGTGGTGACAGAACATTATACAAATGTATTAATCTACACAAAGTGATTTCATGTGCATTTTTATTTTAAAACCCCTCAAAAAAAGCTTTAAAAAAAACAAGGAAGAGGGGACTTCCCTGGTGGCACAGTGGATGAGAATTTGCCTGTCAACGCAGGGGACACAGGTTCGATCCCTTGTCCACGAAGATTCCACATGCCACAGAGAAACTAAAGCCCATGAGCCACATCTACTGAGCCCATGTGCCTAGAGCCCAAGCGCCACAAGAGAAGCCGCTGTAACGAGAGGCCCACACATGCAGCTAGCGCATAGCCCCCGCTCGCTGCAACCAGAGAAAGCCCACGTGCGACAGCAAAGACCTGGTGCAACCAAAAACAAATAGATACTTTTGTTTAAAAAGGGGGAGAGGAATTAAGCAAACTGTTAGTAAACTACTCCCAAAATAGTTTTCAGGTGGAAAAAGGAGTGGGCTAGGTCTGTTTAGTTCTGGAGGGCAGACTTGGAATAAATGGTATCTATAAAAGGGCAGATTTTGGTGAGACCGGACAACGACAATATCAAGAAAGGAGGAGGAGAGGAAAGAGGGAAGGGAGGGGAAGAAACCAGTTCACAATTACAGTTGCTTAAGACAGAACACTCTAGTAAGAAAGCAAATGTCCCATCTTGAAGCTCTCCAAGCAAGCGCTGGAGAACCACTGGAAGGAATGCTCTGGAGAAGATTCAAACACTCGAAAAGGAATAGCAACATGTGTCCCTTCAGATCTCAGATTCTCACCAGTTACAGGTGTGACCACTTAAAGAAAAATCATCACCAACCATAGTCCAAAGATCCTGAGTGTCTAACACAGGCACTCACTTTATGAAAGGGCTTCTTTGAACAAATAACTAAAGTATATTTGAAATGTTTGTTTACAAGCCATTAACCATCTAACCAAAAATAAAGAGGCAGGGAAGAAACAGGGAGCTTCAAGGTAATGCTGAAGAAACCACTGCCAAATGCAGTCCAGTCATCAGTGAAGAGTTAGTGTTGGAAAGAACGGAGCCAAAGAGTCCATTTATCACAGTGTTCCTCAAAGGCATCTATTCTTTTATGATAGATTATTAAAATATATGGATTTCATAAAAGTCAGGGAGTTTGGAAAACTTGTTGCCTTTCGTTAAATCAGAGGCTCCATCCTCTGAATCCCCCAGCTACTGTCAGCCAACAGATTAAACCTGTGAGTCTTTCAGAGACAGCGAACTGAGCCAAGGTTGAGGATTATCTTCGAACATATTACAAGGAAAAAAAAAAACAATTCTGTTGAACTGGTAATAATTCAGATTACCACCAACTCCGTGTTCCGAGCAATAATGGACTTTAACCAGTTTTCTGTTTCATAAATATTCCCATGGCTCAACACTTTCTGAGGAGACACAACATTACCCACGGCTCTCATCCTGTTTGCTAAGTACTTACATCAACAACCTGAACCAACTTAACACTGTACAAAAACACAGCTGATTTAGCAATCTGTAAATTATACATGTACATAAATCTGTACCCAAATGTGTTGCATTTCACTCCTGCTAACATGATGGGTTCTTAACTGGCACCTACAATTGTTTGATATAGGTTTACGAACACTAAAACATATGTTCTGCCTAGAATGGGACCATTTAGGGTAATATTTTTGTAGTTTCCTGGCACTGAGGTCTGACAGCCTTCCTAAGACAGATCTATTTGCTTCACCAAGCATTCTGACAGTAAGAGCTACAGATTTAAGCAAACATCAAAAAAATATTCTGGAACAACACTTTTCAAGCATGAATATCAAGAGAAACAGGCTGGCTTTGCCTATGTGGCCACGAAGTCAGTAGAAGGATCTGAAATAATCATAATCAAAATCAAATCCAATCCAGGGTGCTAATTATGCCCTCTGACTACTTACAGCTAAGCAAAAAAAAACCAAACAGGTAATTTCTTTCAAATGGTTTCAAGATATATAAAAGAAAATTAAACAAGATTTAAGTCCCACCAAGACCAGGAATCTTTTAAACTTTTTTAGGAATAAAATGTCAGATCTAAGTAAGAGTTGCAGCCAGGAAATACTTTGGAACTGGAGCGGGGTCCTTGGACCCAGACTCACTAGAATTAACTTACTAAAGGTAAAGAGGATCTCCTGCTTTTTCCTATATCCCCAGCGTTCAATAAATATGCTCAATAAATCTTTGTTGAATGAACAAACCAGTTACAACTGTTGACTAGTTCCTGAGCTGCCTTTTACTAACTAAATGTAGGTAAATTACTTATCCTGAAGATTCTTAATTTCTGAATTTCTAAAATGGAGACACTGTACCTCCTTTGCTGGCTTATGAGAATCAAAGGCGATATTCCGTGGAAAGTAACTCAATACTTTACAAAAGGCACACAGACAAGCACTGTTACCCTGCCTGTGACTCCAACTAAACCACTGACAAAGGTGAAAATACTGCCCTTCCTTGAAACAGAATTAGCTTGTCCTCTGCCCTATGATTCTGCTTGGATGTGGCAGCATGGCTGTTAGCCAAAATGGATGCTGTTCTTGTTGTTGTAACATTTTATTTAATCTCCACTGGGAAACTGTGCTTCTCTAGAGAAAAGAATACAAGTAAGGTAATACAAGTAATACAAGGAAGGTCATTTCAAGGTATGCTATAAGCAGGATGACACTGGGGTCAAAGGGCTTAGGGGCTCATCAGTTCTGCCCTGAAATATTTGAGAAAATCCACTTGCTTTCATTTCTTCATTTATACCATGAAAGGGAAGGAGAAGTAGACGACAAACCATCTAAGGCCTGTCTCAGTTCTATGATTTTTCCAGATATCAGATATTTAAATGCCCCAGAACAAAGCCAGTTCTATCATCCATTAGCACACAATGAGATATTATTTAAAGGATGATGAAAACAGTTCTACAAGCTAAGTCACGAAGGCTGGAGAAACAATGATGCTATAAGAAAGATGAAAGATTCCTTCTAAAGAGCTACCTCAGGCACTGTCTGCCTGCCACTTCCAATAAGCCACTTAACATTCCTGGGACTCAGTGTTTTGATCTGTGAAAGAGGAACAATAATACTGCATAGGACCACTGAGAGAAAATACCTAAGAAAATGACCAAAAAGTACTGCTATTTTAAGGTAAATGCTATTTAAACACTTTCATGCTCCCCCCCAAAAAAGGGGTGGTGAATTCTAGAAGGAGACAATCAATATTTTTAAATAGATTTTTTCCATCACAGTAAAATAACATGATTCTTGTAGATATTGTGATATTTCCAAGAGTCCAGATTGTTTTTTCTATTTGGGCTCAGGAAATACGAAGACAGGGGTCAGTAAAAACTGAAATCTCACAACCTTGAAGCAGTAGATCATTTTAAACGTTCATCCGTCTCTCTTCCCAAGATGTTTTGGTTTTGCTGTTGATGTTGTTTTGGTTGGCTGGTTAATTGAATTCAAGCTGTTGAAAATGGAGCTGAAATTAAAGCACCAATGCTAACAATGTTGCCTGCTACTCATTCTAGTAACATTCTACTTACAGAGAGGAGGAAGCTCCAAGAAGATTAACTAAATCAGAAGGTATTCTGCCTCCTCAGTTCCAGGAGTTTTTGTAATTGTGTCAGCTCCAGAATTCTTATCTTTTTTATCATTTTATTGTGGTTATTAGCTCCATGATTCTTCATTTCCTCCTACAAGCCTAAGGAACCTTGTGATTGTCACATTTAAGATTTTCTTACCACTCTCTCCACTCAAAAACATGATAAGGTATACATTAGATACAGTTTTCCCTCATATTTAAAGGACACTACCTCTTCACCAAAAAATGCAGTTGTCATTGATACTTATGAGAAAGTTGATGTCACTGTCATTGGGATCCTCAAATAGCAAGACTCCCTCAGTAACCCACAACAGGCCAATAACAACAGTAATCACAGCAAATTAACTCTTAAATAGCGATTTTACTTAAAGAGCTATGATCACCTGCAGCTTTTTCACGGCAGAAGAGTTCATTGTGGCTGTTGACATTAGCATTCCCTTCTCTCCAAAGGTAATGGCTGGGACTTTGTTCGAAAGCCACCTTAGTTTGAGGAAGCCCTTGAAAGGAAAAGGGCTTTCCTGGTCGCCCAGCTGGTAAAGAATCCGCCTGCAATGGTGGAGACCTCGGTTCAATCCCTGGGTTGGGAAGAACCCCTGAAGAAGGGAAAGGCTACCCACTCCAGTGTGCTGGCCTGGAAAATTCCATAGACTGTATAGACCACGGGGTAGCAAAGAGCTGGACACAACTCAGTGACTTTCACTTTCACTTTGAAAGGAAAGGTGATTGACCAGAAATTCTTCGAGGCACATTTTTATAAAGTGCTTGAATAATACATGATGATTTGCTATCCTAGTTGATAAGTTATTAGAAGATAAATTTAAATCTGTTTTTAATTATAAAGAGTATTTTCTAGTAGCTTAAATCACTTTCATGCACTTCCCCTGAATTCCAAACTAAATCCTAATGTAAGTGCAGAGTTTTAACACAATCTCCTTCAGGCTCGGCAAAAGTGATTTACGCATTTAAAAAACCCATTTCCTGAGCTGGCTGTTCACCTCCTCCCAACAGAATGTCATCGGTCTCTGGAAGGAGAGGGGACCAGGAGCACGTATAGAGCGTCTCTAGGCTTGTCCTCTTTCATTTAGCCTGTTTGATGAACGGCTGTGCATTGCATCTTCCAACTGCTGGGCTCTTCCAACTGCCCTGTAAGCGCTTTACCCTGGAAGCTCTGCTGTGAGTACTAAAGGCGTTTGAAATGATTGCATTCTATCCCTGCTCCGAGGACTTCCCACCACCTCATGCCATCATAATGCCACTGGGAAAGACAGGGGCTGGAGTTCTGGTTTATCAAGCAATGGATACATTTACAGTTTGGGTGAGTGAGCAAGAGTTATAAAACACTGCTGTGGTTTGGAAGAGGGGAACGATGACAGGTTTGTACCCGCGCCCCTCCACTTTGCACCTGAGTTCAGGAAACTCTGCCCTTCATGAGCCTTAACTTCGAAGGGTGTGGGTGGATGAGGAAGTGGAATTGGGCAGCCTGCAGCCTGTCCCTAGGTTACCATGTCCCTACCCTTCGGACTTTTCAGCTGCCTGGGTGGGAGGTGGAAGCAGCCGCATCCTCCCATCCCTCGGGGCCGGGACTCGGAGGTGCCGGTCTCCTGGGGCTCTCTCTCCGGGAGGGAGGCAGCGCCGTGGGCAGCGGCCAGAGAACCCGGAGAGCTTTAACGGAGGGGCGAGCAGCACCGATGGGGAAGGCGCCGCCGTTCCTGCCGCGACCAGCTTCCCATCACTTTTCCCGGGACTTTGCTCATCAGCTGTCACACTCCCTGGAGATGAGACCGAGAAGGCGCGCGAAAGACCCCCAAGAGACCCCAGGAGAGCTCTCCTCTTGGGATGGGGACCCATCAGACCCCGCCCCACTCTGCTCACCCTTTCCAGCCCCCGGGAGTCAGCCCCGCGCCGCGGCTCCCAGCAGAGCCCCGGGGTTCTGCTGCATCTGCTGGCGCCGAACGGCGGGAGGAGTCTGCAATAAAGGCACGGATAAAAAGCCGGGGTGTCAAATCCGAAGGCACCTCTTACCATTGGACCGCCGGACAATATTCTCCAGAAACGTGTTTTGCGGGGCCACCAGTCCCTTCCTGCCCCCGGCCATGGTCATCCTCCCTGCAGCTCGGGGTCTCGGGGGGCGTCCCGGCGCGGCGACTCACGGCAGAGGCAAGCTGGGCGCGGGGACCGCGAGCGATGCCGGCTGGAAGCGCCCCATGCGGCCCCCGAGGACCCGCGCGGGCAGGGGCGGCGGCGGCTCCGTCCGGCTGCCACCCGCGCGCCCTCTTCGCGCCTCCCTGCCGGCGGCCCGCCTCGCAGTGTACTCGCGCGGGGCTCTCCGCGCCGCAGCCGCCTCCGGGTGGGCGGGGGGGAGCCGCCGCAACCCGGCCCGCGGCGCCCCCTACCGGGCACTTGTCCCCAGCCTGCCTGCGGGAGCCCGAGAGGGGCGCTCCCGCAGCGGCCGGGAAGCCGAGCGCGCGGCGGGCGGAGGCTGGGCGGGCAGCGCCGCGCTCTGGGCACAGCCGGGAAACGTGCTCAGGGCGCGCCTTGGGTTGGGTGGAGAGGGGGGCATGGGAGCTGCTGTTTCTCGGTGGGTTCACTCCCAACGAGGTCGCAGGGAGTCTTGGAGGAACGTCCCTCTCTTCCCTTGCTCTGTTCCAGGCCGGAACCCTTGGGACCTCTAAAGCTCCTGAAAAATCCTTCCTGCTGGCCTCCTGGGGTCTTAGCCTCATTTGTGAAAGTTGCCCCACCTGGATTCTGAAGCCAGTGTTTGACCATTAATTAATAAAGTACTTAAGGGCTCAGGCTTGCAGAGTGACTAACTGGTCAGACTCCAGAAGAGCTGTCTTGGGTTGTTTTTAAAGATAACCTAAAGTCAAAAACGCACGTTCCAGACATTTGACAAGTTTGCTGGCTGACTGTCTTGATTTCCACTCTTATCCAGTGAATATTTTAGCAAAGACCAAGAAAACACATGTATATATACAGAAAGGTTTTCTGTTTGTTTGTTAGCAGAATCACAACCTGTTATGATCAGTGTGTAAGACTAGGAAACAAATAAGCTATCTGACAAACATCTCAACAGGTTGGATGGAGCTTGCCCCTGAGGGCAAATGCTTGGAGGTTGGGGTTGCGGTGGGCAGCTTCCCCAGACATTTGACATCAATTAAAAACCGCAGAGGACTTCCCAGGTGGTGCTAGTAGTAAAGAACCTCCCTGCCGATGCAGGAGACACGGGTTTGATCCCCTGGCCGGGAAGATCTCCTGGAAAAGGGCATGGCAACCCACTCCAGTATTCTTGCCTGAAGAATCCCATGGACAGAGTAGCCTGGTGGGCTACAGTCCATGGGGGTCACAAAGAGTCAAACATTGTTAAGTGGCTTGGCACACAAGCATGCAAAAACCGCAGCCTTGACAGGCACATGCTGCTATATTTTAAATGCATAACCCACAAGGATCTACTGCACAGCACAGGGAACTCTGATGGATGTTATGTGGCACACTGAATGGGAGGGGAATTTGGGGAAGAATGGCTACATGTATGTGTATGGCTGAGTCCCTTAGCTGTCCACCTGGAACCATCGCAACATTGTTAATTAGGTACACTCCAATACAAAATTAAAAGTTCAATAAAAATAAATTAATTTTTAAAAAGCGCAGCCTTTGCTTGATGGACGGGCCGTCCTGTTCAGGATGCTGTTGTTGGTCTTCACACCTGCCTCCTGGTATAAGAAGAATTACATCAACTCAAGATTTCTGGGCAGGAGCTCAGAGTGTTTTGGAAGATTTTTACCTGCACATGGGCTTTATCTGTTTTTCACTATGTGTCCCCAGAGGGTGTAAAGAACTGCCCCACAAAAAGAATGAGTTGATCGTTTCCTAGTCAGTTCCACACTACGACAAGCAACAGTTGACACAAGCATGCAAGAGGCAAAAAACTGACTATGCAACCTTAGCTGTCCGGGTTAACCATCCTGACACATCCCAATGTATCGTAGATACCTTCTCAGTTTATTCGTCTCTCAAACAGAGGAACTAATTCTTGCCCAGCAATCTCTCAGAGATGCCTTGAAGATCAAATGTAACTGTTTAGGGGAGAGCCCCCTAAACTGTAGAGTAGTATATCACAGTCAGACGTCATCATTAGAGTGACCAAATAAGTTGGGCCATTACAGACATCGCCTTGTGTCTCACCTTGTGGAGACACAAAGTGAACAGATGGTAGCTGTTTGCAGAGTCAGGGAAGGCTTGCGTGGGCTTTGAAACCAGTAATGATATACTTCTTCCACAAGGTAACGTTCTACCAGGCACATCCGTCACCCAGCTCAGAGCAGTGATTTCTTAAACCCTAGCTCCGTCTAGTGGTTCTTTGCTCTATTACAAATGAGATAACAAACTGTGGATGAGAACTTTGAGATGTACTGATGCTGGGTTGGCTCGGAGGTGTCTGCCTACTTCATTTAAATCAATTCATTTGAATAAGGCTCTTAAGGTTATGCGATCTACTGCAGGCCCAAGGGGAGATTTTTCATGATGATATTAAATCTGTCTAGCAACCTCATAATCCTGCTTGTGAAAGGAAGATAAAGAAAAGAATGGGTGGGACGGGGGAGCTATCAGAGAGAGTTAATAAAATTTCTCAGATTTTAATGAGCTCTCGTGTTCCAGGGCTCGGGTATAAAGGAAACAGATGATATTCATTTGAGGTGAGAGCTGTTAAAGCCATGGCAGGCTGCCTGATAAGAAAAAAGGGGCAAAAAGATATCTTCCATTTTTAATTTCAAATGTACTACTACTGTGGTTCTTGGCACACACTGTGTGTGTGTGTGTGTGTGTTGGCACCAATTTGAATACTGTCATTTTAAGTGGCATCCTTGAAGAGATTAAAGGGTCTAAAACATCATTTAGACAGTCAGAAACCTTTAACCACTATCTCTACTCAGTGTGAGGATATCCCATGGCATCTACAAAAAAACACATCCTCTGTTCCCTCATTCCCTTGGCCGACCCTCAACACAGTCTGACTGTAGGAATAAAGCTGTGTTCTGCCTTATCCAGGTTCTCTTTGCTATTTGCAGGCCTAGGCTGCACGTGTGCAGTAAACACACCATCTTTGTTTGGGCTGGCTAGACAGTACAGTATATTATGCTCCTTACCTCTTACTTCCTACCTTTTGTTTCCTACTCTGTATTCACTTCCAGGAGCTGCTCAGCTTAAAGTTCTGTCTGAGATCTAGCACTATAATGTAGGAAAGTCAGCTAGAACAAACTTTAATCTTACAAATTTGTCAAAATTGCTAACACCTTTGTAAAAGAGTCACAGTACAGCAGTGTGCCTCTGTATTTTTATATAACTTGCAAAACCACTTTTTATTCAAAGGAACAACTTTAAACAACTGGGACCAGAGTTCCAATTAGACTGCCTCTGTCCCTCTCTGCAGGAAGTGGGCTCCCTCTGTCTAGAACATCTACCAAGAACAATACAGAGTCCGAAATGAAAACTTCTAAAACTTTACACCACTGTCTCTAACCAGTGTGTCAGTGGTCTTCTGTTCCTACGCCCTTAGTATTGTGGCTACCCCTGGATTATAACATGTCATTGGTCTGTATCAGACAACAGATGGCGAGCTGAAACACAGATGAACTTCACCAATCTTTGTTTTCACATATATAATTAAGCCATGGTATAACTGGTGAGTTCACAACAGCAGTTCACAGTGATGAAGACGCTACAGAGAGAGCATGGAGACAGAGCTCTACAGCATGGCTAGGAAAAGAGTTCAGGAGAGGACAGAAAGATCTCAAAGCCCAACAACAAAAAAAATCTATGAAATGAAGAGAAAGATAGTACCACACACCAGGGGGAGGGGGTGGGGGGAAGATGGCATCATGCAAAGACAAGAATTACATTTTTTCCCTTTCAATAAGACCATAAAATATAGGAAACAGATTTCAAAAAGCCAAGAACCTCTCAAACATAGGAGAGTCACACATGAGTCCTGAAAGTTCTCGGAGGAAGAGTGGGCAAACAAGGCTGTTACCTCTTCAGAAAAGAAGAAGCATCAGTAGGAGAAACTGAACCCAGAAGTGACTTCACCTCCCTGGCCACCATGAGTGAAATGTCTAAAAGAGGGGGAATATGCAGCATGCACTGGAAATTTCAGATTCTATGACCCAGTGACTGATTTTATTATATGTAATTTCTGTTCACAAAACATATTTTCTAATAGATATACAGGAAATGTGTTGGGGAGGCCATATCCATTGGAAAGATCTGTTCTGTATTATGGGGCTTCCCAGGTGGCTCAGTGGTAAAGAATCCTCCTACCCATGCAGGAGACACAAGAGATGTGGATTTGATCCCTGGGTCAGGAAAATCCCCTGGAGGAGTAATGGAGGGGTAAACTCACTCCAGTATTCTTGCCTGGAAAATTCCATGGACAGAGGAGCCTGGCGGGCTACAGTCCATGGGTCACAAAGAGTTGGACTCGACTGAGCACATACAGATGCATATTCTGTATTATGGACACCTACCTCCACCAAGTGCTGGGAAAAAGAAGAAAATCTGCCTCCATAAGAATCATAGCCTACAAATATAATTGACTAGAGGATGTTACACTGATGTAGGTGCTGGCATTCTTAAACATTTGCAGAACTGGGTTATATCCTTTTAAATGCCCAAAGCTATTATCCTTCTTTTAAATGCCCAAAGCTATTATCCTTCTTTTTCATTTCCTCCTATCAAAAGAGAACAGGATCTTTTATCACATCCCTCTCATGGAAAATAATGAAAAGCATTTACAACAGTCTCATTTTATTATGCAAACATTCGCCCAGAGTCTAGCATACATCAGATGCTGGAATAGGTTCTAAGGGTGGAAAGAGGGTTGTGATTGGCACCTGCCCTCATGAAGTTCAGGAAACAGTGAGTGCTTAGCTTCTTTATGATTTCTCTCCTTCCACCTCCGTCCCTCTCTCAATTGTGTCCTCCAAACCCTGCTGTCTTTGTCCACAAACTACATTTCAGCTTGATGTCCTCACTGAAGACTTTCCTGCCTTCTCTTCACTGCAACTTGTCTCTCTGCTAAGGTCTTGGAGTTCCACTGATCACACTCCTACCGTTAGAAGGTATTCATCCACCATGGGACCCGCTCCGAGAAGCCACAGTGAAGTGGGGATCCATCAAGAGCAGGCAGTTGGGTGCACAAGCATAGACCCCAAGAGAAACATCCAGGCGGAGCCAGAGATTGAAAATCACTAGCTTATAGCCTTCAAAAGAGAGTGAGAAGGAGCAACCCTGAAAGCAGGGGGAGCTAGGAGAGGCCGTTTGAGAGAAGTCTTCAAATGGAAAGAGTAACCAACATCATCATATGTGTGTGCGTATTAAGTCACTCAGTCATGTCTGACTCATTGCAGCCCCGCGGACTGTAGCCCGCCAGGTTCCTCTGTCCATGGGATTCTCCAGGCAAGAATACTAGGTTGCCATTCCCTTCTCCAGGGGATCTTCCTGACCCAGGGATCGAACCTGCGTCTCCTGAGGCTCCTGCATTGCAGGCAGATCCTTTACTGCTAAGCCACCAGGGAAGCCCAGATTTATTTATTTATTCTTGGCCATGTCGTGTGACATGTGGGATCTTAGTTCAACCAGGGATGGAACTTAGTGTGTGCTGTAAAAACTGGAGAATGTCCCTGGGACAGAATGATCAGTTGGTCTTTTAAGACCTTAGTGGAAACATTTTCAATGGAAGAGTGGAGACAAAGCCACATTACAATGGGTTTAAAGAATAATTGAAAAGTTACAATCCAGACAGCAGACTGAGCTAGTAAGAATTGCTCTTCTATCCCAGACATACAGAAATGCCAAGTACATTGTTTTTTAAGCTTATCTTCAATATACTGCCAAGATCAAAAGAGGTCAAAAATAGGCAGGAATCCATAGCAGTTGTCGGAATACCCCGGGAGTAGCAGGGGCGTATAATCCCCAAAGAAATGCTCCTTACGGTGTGCAGTTTTGGTATTTGTGTGACGGTTTTGAGGACAGAGACCCCATTCATGGTGGGGAAACTGGAACTGAGTCTCTGCTGTACCCAGGAACCTGGAAAAATAGAACCTACAAGCCTGAGCTCTCAGCTGGTCCAAAACATGGGTGGAAACAGTTAACCTTCACAAAGCAGAACTCCTAGACCATTAAGTCTTCCAAATTAATGGGACAGGATTCTCCCAGCTACCCTCACAATGTGGAATCTTGTGCTAAGAAATTTATATGGAAATGTCACATAGCCTCATCAGAAACCAGTAAGAAACTGCCACTGCAGGAAAAATGTATACCAACCAATATACCTTAAGGTCCAACTGATAAAAACTACCCCCAAGGGAAAGCATACAGACATAATAAATCATACCAAAAATAATTCTACACCATAAGTGAAGTCAGATAAAAAATTGGAGAAAACAGCAACTGAGAAACAATGCAGGTTGCAGCAAGTTGAGACTTTAAAATGTGTATTTTATATATTCAGAGAATAAGAAAGAAATGTAAACCTTAAGATGAAAATAAGACACTATGACAAAAAAAAATGGGCAGATTTTGATCAAAATTTAAAACATTCATGGAAATAAAAAATCCCCTGGGTATATTATTCAGTAGTCTAGACCCAATTAGCTGGAAAGGAAATTACACAGAATGTAGCCTAGAGAAATAAACAGATGGGGAATGTAAATGATAAGTGGATGGAGTGAAAGGCTCAAACATATGTCTAAAAAGAATCCCCTAAGGAATAAAAACATATATGGAGAAGAAGCAATATTTAAAGGGACAATGAGAATAAATTTTCCAGAATTAAAGAAATCAAATATTTCACAATTAAATTCTCAGATTGAAAAGGCAGGATAAATGAAAACAAACAAATCCAAACCTAGACATATGGAAATGAAACTCCGGAGCATAAAAGGAAAGGAGGAATCTTAAAAATTATCATAGGAAAAAAACAGACCAGCTACAATGACATGAAGATGATATTGACATGAGAGATCTCAACCTAACAAGAGAGTTAAAATGATGGAATATGCCAGTGAGTTTCCAACATGATGGCTAAACTTCAAAAGACTGACAGGACAAAATACTGACAAGAATGTGGAACCAACAGAACTCTCAAACATTGCTGTGAGAGTCTGAAATGATTAAAAAAAAAAAAAAAACACTTTGGAAATAGCCTGGAAGTTTCTTACAAAACTATTGATAACCATTCACCCATCCCACACCCCAGAAATTCCACATACATTCAGGAAAGATTTGTTTGTATCTGCTTCATTTGTAACAGTCAAAGACTAATAAAAGCAGCATGTGTTCATCACCAACAGAATAAATAAACAAACCATGGTATACCAATACAATAGAATACTGCAGAGTAGTAAAATGAAACAAACTACAGTTAAATGCAAACAGATGAATCTCAACACATTACACTGAGTGAAAAAGCCTTAGACTACACTATATGGTATGTTATTTCATTCATACAGAGTTCTAGAACAAGCACACAAAGTTAAGGTGAAAAAGAAATCAGAACAGTGTTTGTCTCTCAAGGGGGATACTGAGGATTCCCTAGGGAGGGACACGACAAAATTTTCGGGATTAATAGCAACATTCTATATCTTCATGAAAGTGTGTGTTATGCATGTATATGATTTGTCAAAACTCAAAAAATGATACATTTGAGTTTTATGCATTCTGCATATGTTGTTTCAACAAAGAAACTCTACATATTGAACCCTAGCTAGTTATATTCAGGCTAAAAATTTAGGAGTAAAATATATAGATGTCTACAACTTATTTTGAAATGCATCAAAAGATAAGATAAATAGACATGATAAAACAAAAGCATCACAGTATTAATGATAGCAGAATCTGTATGGTTGGTATATAAGTGTTCACCGTACAAGTCTTTCAAATTTTCTGTATGTTTGAATTTTTTTCATATCCACCTGAATCCATTTTAAAGAGAGGATAAAGTAAAGACATTAACAGAGACAGGCTAAAACTTGTGGACATTTGCTGAAAGAACTAATTAGGAATTAGGAAAAAAGAACTAGAAGGAAAAAAGTAGATTACATGATGCAATAATGAAAGAGAAACTGGTAAAAACATGGTAGTAGACACAAATAAATATTGACTTCTAGAAGTACTGAGGACAATAACAGATAAATTAGAGGAGTGTTAAAAACATGGAGCAAGTAAAACACTTGATAACAGCAGCATGAATAATAGAAACTGAAATGTTTCAAGATCTTTGTCTTATAATAGCAAGACTGCTAAATTTTAGACTCTGTTAGAAAATGTATAACTTTCAGACCAGTGAGGAGAAATAAGAATGGGCTTATACATAATCAAATCAAAATATGCCACGTAAAGAGAGAGAAGATGTACAGAATTAACATGTCAGATTAAAATATACATTAAAAGAGGCAGAAATACACCAAAAAACCAAAACCAGAACTAAAACCAAAGCAATAAGCACAAACATGTGACAGTGTTGCTGCCCAAGCATAGGGGGGAAAGGGTAGAAAACCAGATCAAGGCCAGGTCAGGAAAAGCTTTGTTGTCATGCTGAGTCTAACATTTAGAACTTTAAAGTTCACTTTATTGTGTGAACAGTATGCAGGAATCAAAATTCAAGCAGGTGCATGAATAGCTCTAGGTTCTGGAGATACAATAGTGAAGAACAGAAATATCCTGCTATCAAGGAGCTAAATCTAGTTGGGTGAGACTGGCAAAAATAATAAATACATTATTTTATGCCTTAAAACACAGATAAATTTCACTTCCCTTTATTTACTTAACTTGGTGCTATAAGGGAATGATTTAGAGTAGGTTCATATCACAGGAAACATGAGCTATCAATGCTAATTTCCACCATGGGGCCTTGGAGATGGGTACTTCATGCTAAGTTGAGGGGCTGTCTTCATTGTTCTCAGCCTTCTCAAAAGATCCTTTGCTATTTCCTCTTCCAGTTGACTTCCTAAGTTCGTTGGTAGAATTGGAGCCTATAAAAAGTTGTTGTTGTTTAGTCGCTAAGTCATGTCAGACCCTTTTGCAACCTCATGGACCATTGCCTGCCAGGCGCCTCTGTCCATGGGATTTACTGGAGTGAAAGTAAAGTGAAGTCACTCAGTCGTGTCTAACTCTTTGCGACCCCATGGACCGTAGCCCACCAGGCTCCTCCATCCATGGGATTCTCCAGGCAAGAATACTGGAGTGGGTTGCCATTTCCTTCTCCAGGGGATCTTCCCGACCCAGGGATCGAACCCAGGTCTCCTACATTGCAGGCAGATGCTTTAACCTCTGAGCCACCAGGGAGGCCTTAGTGGAGTGGGTTGCTAGTAAATACTGGAGTGGATTGCCATTTCCTTCTCCGCCACCCCCAAAAAAACTGTTTAAAAGAATCCTAAAAAAAATAAAGTCTAATATTAACTTTGATCAACCAAATATCTTCATCAAATATGACACACAAAGCCATCAGAGGATCTGCAATGTGGTTTTATTGCTGGTAAAGATCATGAATAGATCAACAAATAAGAAACAGATCAAGATGTGTCATATGACCTATGGGGGCTGGATGATTCAGTGTGATTTCAATAGTATTGAAATTCAGTTTAGTATCAAATGCTAAATCAGTATTTCTGGGTATGATCACTTGCAGAAAAACATGGCTAGTCTTCACATATGGAATTTATTCCCTCAGGATTAAAAAAAGAAATGGGGTGGGGATGGATGCTTTGGACTCAGTCAGTCAGTTCAGTCACTCAATCGTGTCCGACTCTTTGTGACCCCATTGACTGCAGCCCCCCAATAAGGAAGAGAGTGAAGAGGAACATAAACCAAACCATCTAAGGTTCTCCAAGTAGAAGGAGAAGAATATAAATGCAGAAATGACAAAAGTTAAATGCCAGAGAGTTGTTTCAACCTGTGAACCAAATGTCAGAGAATGACTTCTTTAATATTCTGAGAATTATGGAAAATTCAACCAAAATCTTATTTTTAGAGCAGTTAAATAAATATATAAGGCAGAAGAGAACCATTTGGAGAATATGCATCCATATGAATGTAAGATGACAGAGAAAATGGGATCTCTCAAGGTTTCTTTTGCTGTTACCTTCTTTGTTAAGGAGAATAATATTTAAACTGTACTCAACTTTACAAAGTCACAAAGAAGAAATTGGAGTCTAAGACCTGGGAATATATATTAAGAAACATACAAGTAGTTAAAGTTAGAGAAGGAGAGGGGATGACAGAGGATGAGATGGTTGGATGACATCACTAACTCAATGGACATGAGTTTGAGCAAGCTCTGGGAGATGGTGAAGCAGAGTGTTGCCTGGAGCATTGCAGTCCATGGGGTTACAAACAGGTGGAGACAACTGAGTGACTGAACAGCAAGTTAAAGTTAGTTCAAGGCTCCATGCCCAGCTGCATGAGACACTGCAGGCACCAGAAGCCTAGGCACAATAAAATATTTTCCTGATTTTGTTCAAAAGGAGAAAGAAGTGAACCATTTTGCAAACCACTACTTAGCTTATAGTTATTCTGAAAAAACTGTTGACAGGCTATCAAACAAATGGGTTGGGAGTGTCTATCAAGAAATGAATTAACCACTGGGAGCCAACATGGATCAACCAAATCGGGGAAAAGAGCAGAAGATGGTAGAAAGAAAGACAATATAAAGAAAAACTATGAAAACCCTAGAAATGATCCCAAGAGCCTGCAGCGCGTCTTCAGTGAAAGCCAGGTAGTGTCTAGCACACCCACCCAAGGCGTCCTTGGGTTTATGTGGTCTTTGTGTCTTTCGTGATCTTTGAGCTATTCACAGCTCTGCAATTTGTAGACAGCTATAGCAATGCAAATGATTCTTCTCCAGAGATGTACAAATAGATTCTTTTCTGATGGAAATTCAATTGATTCTCCTCCTCCAATGTGGAATAAGCCAGTTCAACATTTTTGAAGGAAATTCAGTTAACTATTCCTAATGATCTAAGGATGTTTCTACCCTTTAGATTCTCCTTTGAACTAGTTGTAGCATCTTACTAGATCCTTCATTAACTGAGCTAAATAAAATCTTTGATGTGCTTTTATTTTGTATTTGTGTAAGAAGCATAAATTCGAATATATATATATATAAAGATATATATATATATATATCTTTTTATGGGAGACTGGAAAGTGGCTTTCAGAAGAAGTAGTAACGTGTTCTTAAAATAAGGAAATGAGGAAGGACGTGGTGTGTTGATACGGGAAACAACACATAGAATTGTAGGGAGATGAGACTGGACAGATAAGCAAAATTAGATCAAAAGGGCTTTGTGATATAATGGAATTGAAAAATCCTCTTTGAGTCAGCTAATTTTATGGCCAAATTCTATGGGCTTCCTTAAGTGTTTGTAGAACCTGGCAAGCAGAATTACTTTTCTGAGTTGCTACAGGACTATCCACTAAAACCCAAGCCAAGAAGTAAGAGTGTTCATGTGAAAGATTCAGAGACATGGAAATCTTGAAGAGGAACTTGGCTTCCTGGGGTTTGAAGTGAACTTTTTAGGTGTCGATGGGTAATAGATCTACAACTGACATGTGGGTTACATACATAAACCAAGAATAAATTTTCTACTTGATCTTGGAGATGATAGGGAGCCACTAAGTTTGCTGGCATGGCAAGACAGGCATGCCTAGAGCAGGAAATGACGTGAAGATAGGTGATCAAGTACTCAGTTGGGGTTGGGAAGGCAAAAGAGGAAGAATTGCAGATCACAGGCATCTTAGTTTGTGAATGGGGAAAATGAATTTACATGCGGCCGTTAGAAATAAACTCATAAAACCCAGGACAGAGAGCAATGCTGTGATCGACAAAGTAATGCGGAGAAGGTAAGACAGCTGTTCAAATCACCAATTCGTGGTTTCATACTTCTAGCTCCTAACAGAGAGGGAAAGACTAAAATTAGCTTCTCATATATTGCCAGCATTTAAGCAATCATTTCAGCATAAGTGCAGGGGGAAGTGGGAAATGATGTGTGAATTGTTTCCTAAGGAGTATTAACATTTTTCACCTATGGTTCATGGAAGAATCATCTTTCTTATTCACCACATTTTTTGAGGATCAACTTATACTAAGACACTCTTGAAACAGAGCAGAACCCTATGGTCCTTGCCCCCACCACCACCACCAGTCATGTCTTCTGCCTGCCTTTCATCTGTGGAAAGCTTCAGTCAAAGAATAAGTTTAATCAGAGAAGTGAGAAATACAAAAACAAAGAGAAACAATCAAAGGAGATCAACTAATAGTAATGTAGTCATTAAGCATAGTCAAGGACCTTCAGTTCCTTCTCAAGGATTGTGGATAATATTCCAAGCTATACCCTGTAATCTGTCTTACAGACACTGAAACCCCAAGTGGGAGAAGTTAACTGCACGATGACTAGACTATACCCAGGACGTGAGCTGCCACAGTTCCGAGACCTGCATGCAAAGAAATGGGAACAGAAGGACCCTGGGACTGAAGATGAACTGCACCTAAACAACCAGGACGATGCTGGTCTGACCGGAGGATCAGTGTGAAGATGACTCTTGGAGGTGATTGTGCTGTTTCGGCATGTAGCCCCCCAACCAACTCTGTCTGTAAAAACTCTCACCCCCTGCTTGTGGGGAGGGGGTGGTAGTGGGCCTTTGGACAGATGTCCACCATCCTCCCCCTCTGCCAGTGCCAGCATCTGAAATACAGCCAACTGTCCTTGTCGCCGACCTGGCCTGCTTATTGGCTTGTGAGAGGTGAGCAGCCAGACCTCACTCCATACTCTTTCGGTGACACTCTGACAGATACAGTTGATTTAGAGCTAACTCAGCACTAAAGAGGTTTCCCAGGTAGCACATTGGTTCAGCCCCTGGGTCAGGAAGATTCCCTGGAGGAGGAAATAGCAACCCACTCCGTTATTCTCACCTGGAAAATCCCACGGACAGAGGAGACTGGCGGGTTACAGTCCCTGTGGTCGCAGAGTCGCACAGGACTGAGTGCAGCCCAGCGTGGTACTGAAGGGCAAAGAAGGAAAAGTTACCTCTGACTAGGGTCACACCAGCCTTGTGGCTGACAACAGAAGCTAGAGTCAAGCAGAGCCAATTTAAGGGGAATTTTAAATCTCACATATTTACCCCAAAATAAATTAATGAATATTAGATTCGCTGGGGATTTTGTCGAAATGCAGATTCTGAATAGTACCTAAGTTTCTTCATTTCCAATAAAATCCCTAGCTTTTTTTTAATATATTAAGGAAAAAAGTAACAAGAAAAGATAAGAGTAATTACTAAATGCAATTGGAATGAGCCTTCCAGCATGGTACAGGAGCATGAGGCTATTAAGTTACTGTCACTACTAAATCTGAATGGTCATGTCTGAAACATATATTAAAACTTGAGTTTAGAAATCTATTATTATAACTTGCTTTTTAGAGGACCAGCATGTTGGAAAAATAAATGTGTTTTAATTTATGTATGATGTACGTTGCTGATTAATATGATAATATGTAGATTCTTATGTTCTGGGTATATAGAGAGTGAAATAATGTCTGTTTCAAACACTATCTTACAGTCTCTTATCCAGACACATTTCATGTTGGATTCATTCACACACTACAGAACTATGGACATTCAGAGGAAACTTTTCCAAAACAATGGAAACTGAAAAATTCTGTAACAATAGAAATGTACGTTGATACACAATTATAATGAAATTTAAAATCAATAGTATTAACAACAAATATTTTCTGGCACAGGTCAAATACTGTAGATTAAGATAGTCTTGTTGATAGTAACTTGAACATTCAAATAAAGTGCTATTTACCAGGAAATGATAGATTTACAGTATGCCAGAGTGTAAGTCACTTAGCATTTCAGATGAGAACTTTAACCAGTATTATGAATTCCTCATAAATGTGAGGTGAGTAATAATGATGTTATTATGTGGAAAATAAAAATATTTTACAAATAAAAATAAGAGAATAAACTGAAGCCTGAAGGAATTGCCCACTTCAAGGATCAGTCAGTGGGGAGAGCATTACAGACTGAGGAAATAGAAGGTCAAGAGATGATGCAGCCTAACAGAGTGTGAGACGAGACGTGGGTGGAGACGTGTTTGGAGAGACTGAGGGGGTGACCCTCTCAGTCCTTGTTGGCCCTGTTAAAGATTTACTCTCTCAAAGACCAACAGAAAGCCAGTGAAGGATTTAGAGAGGAGTGATAGGATTCAATCTGCATTTTAGAAAGATCCTTTTGGCTTCAATGTAGAAAATACATTGCCAGCATGGGCTGAGCCTGGAGACGGTGACACTAGCTGGCAGTAATTTGGCAGCAATGAAAAATTAAGGAAGTTATGAGGAGTTTACCACTTTGTAGGAAGGGGCATGACAGCAGCTGAATCAGGCAAAGGCAAATTTCATGTAGGCATTGAAAAGTCACTTGACTACCTGGGAGTATAATATTCTCATCTTAAAAACTGGCATCATAACTGGCCCGCAGAGTCCCCCTCTCTTATCATAATGATACCGAGCTTATTATGTGAAAGGTACTCAGGGTAGAGTAGACTTTTAATATTCTCTCCAAAATTTAAATTGTTAAAGATACACTCCTTTTATTTTTATGAAATGCCTCTTTTTCTAAGGAACCAGACACACTTCATTAACATTATCTTCTAAGCCTAAAACTCGCTGTGAAGCTGGAATAATCAATAAGCACAGTCAACTGGCTCAATAACAGGGTTGAACATTCTCTGATTTATTGGTAAACTTTCCAGAGGGGGAGGTGGTTCTTTCCTTTGAGGACTTTCCACACCATCAACACTGATAAACCAAATGCACTCTGCAGGCCACCTCAATAGATTAGGGTGCATGTTTGGGAGCTCCAAGGATTTATAAATCAAGAGGATAGCGAATAACTATGATTTAGATTTTATTTATAAAAGGTATATATGTTGTTCAGCTTATTATTAGAATAATCAATATTGGTATCATGTCATATATACATTCCCTAAATGTTTTTAGTTGAGAATAACTTGATGCCATTTTTTAAGCATAGTTTAATCATAATTGGGAAAGGAAAACTAAGCAGTAGTCACAGGACTGGAAAAGGTCAGTTTTCATTCCAGTCCCGAAGAAAAGCAAAACACTCAGTTGCATTGAGGGCACTCATTGCACTCATCTCACGCGCTAGCAAAATAGTGCTCAAAATTCTCCAAGCCAGGCTTTGACAGTACATGAACCGAGAACTTCCAGATGTTCAAGATGGACTTAGAAAAGGCAGAGGAACCAGAAACCAAATTGCCAACATCCAGTGGATCATAGAAAAAGCAGGAGAGTTCCAGAAAAACATCTACTTCTGTTTTATTGACTACGCCAAGGACTTCGTGTGGATCACAACTGTGGAAAATTCTTAAAGAGATGGGAATACCAGACCATCTTATCTGCCTCCTGAGAAATCTGTATGCTGTTCAAGAAGCAACATTTAGAACTGGACATGAAACAACAGACTGGTTCCAAATTGGGAAAGGAGCACATCAAGGCTGTATATTGTCACTCTGCTTATTTAACTTATATGCAGAATATATCATGTGAAATGCTGGGCTGGAGGAGGCACAAGCTGGAATCAAGATTGCTAGGAGAAATATCAATAACCTCAGATATGTAGATGACAGCACCCTTATGGCAAAAAGTGAAGAGGAACTAAAGAGCTTCTCGATATAAGTGAAAGAGGAGAGTGAAAAAGCTGGCTTAAAACTCAACATTCAAAAAACTAAAATCATGGCATCCAGCCCCATCACTTCATGGTAAATAGGTGGGGAAACAGTGGAAACAGTGAGAGACTTTACTTTCTTGGGCTCCAAAATCACTGTAGATGGTAACTGCAGCCATGAAATCAAAAGATGCTTGCTCCTTGGGAAAAAAGCTATGATAAACTTAGACAGCATATTAAGAAGCAGAGAGATTACTTTGCCAACAAAGATCCGTCTAGTCAAAGTTCTGGGTTTTCCAGTAGTCATGTATGAAAGTGAGAGTTTGACCATAAAGAAAGCTGAGCACCGAAGAATTGCTGCTTCTGAACTGTGGTGTTGGAGAAGATGCTTGAAAGTCCCTTGAACTGCAAGAAGATCCAACCAGTCAATTCTAAAGGAAATCAATCCTGAATATTCATTGCAATGACTGACACTGAAGCTCCAATACTTTTGCCACCTGGTACAAAGAACTGACTTATTAGAAAAGACCCCGATGCTGGGAAAGATTGAAGGCGGGAGGAGAAGGGGATGACAGAGGATGAGATGGTTGGATGGCATCACCAACTCGATGCACATGAGTTTGAGCAAGCTCTGGGAGTTGGTGATGGACAGGAAAGCCTGGCGTGCTGCAGTCTATGAGGTCTTAAAGAGTTGGACACAACTGAGCAACCAAACTGAATGAATCATAATTATCACATCTAAAAGTACAAGGAAATAGATTGGTTTGTTGTTAAAACTACGTCTTTGTTAGTTCTACCTTTTCCTAGAAGAGCCACACCTAGACTCTTGACTCTCATGCACTCATAAAAAAATGGTTCTGTTTCGAGAATACATAGCATCTATATATTTTAATTAAATATCTACAGAATTCATAAGGAAACAGAAAACAATACAGCTTTTTCATAGTGAAAAGTGAAAGTGTCAGTCATTCAGTCATGTCCGACCCTTTGTAACCCATGGACTATTGTCCACCAGGCTCCTCTGTCCATGGGGATTCTCCAGGGAAGAATACTGGAGTGGGTTGCCATTCCCTTCTCCGGGGGATCTTCCCAACCCAGGAATCCAACACAGGTCTCCTGCATTGCAGGTAGATCCTTTACCATCTGAGCCAGCAGGAAAGCCCCTAACTCTTTCATATGCACATATATATTATATGCAAACACTATTCTAGGAAAAGAAATTAACTTTAGTGGAATATTTGTAATTCAGCCCATAAAACATTAAA
The DNA here is from genome assembly GCA_007570785.1 of Antilocapra americana. Lineage (NCBI taxonomy): Eukaryota > Metazoa > Chordata > Mammalia > Artiodactyla > Antilocapridae > Antilocapra > Antilocapra americana. Next base: position 1,126,952 of record ML663557.1, read on the forward strand.
AGGTTATTTGAAATCTAGAATCTGTATCAGATTGTGAAGTTAAGCTATTGATAAACTCTCTGGTGTGAAAGGGGTTTAATATACCAGAAAGGATAGCTTGGAGATTCACTGTCAACCCTAGGGTCATGAACTTATGATCACTGTGATGATCAAACAGCTGGAATTCATTGCAGTATACTCCAAGTAGCAAACCTAACTATAGAAGGATAGGAGGTAAGTATTATAGGAAAAGTGCCCAAATGTTAGAATCAGCCAAGAGGAGCCCAAAACACAGCAGATAGTAAAGGAGGGGAACCTCCTGAAAAGCAAATGTACTATTTCCCTATCAAACCAAATAAGACCTATAATTTAAATGCTCTCACACCATTGAATGTTAAACGGCTCCTTGCAATTGAGCTGTCCAGGTTTCAGTTCTGTAGTTCTGTCCATTTGTTTTTTCAGCAGATATTGAGCATCTCAGTGTTCTATTCTCTGTGCTAAGGCTAGAGATAATGAGTTAAAAGATGCTTAAGGGGTATTGGGCTAAAATGGGAGCAAGCCAAGGAAAAAGAAACAGGGAGTATGCTTGAACAAAATTTCAGAGTCCTCAGGGTTGGAAGACATATAGAAAGAGCAGTAAAAGTAGCTGTGTTTACACTTACATGCCAGGCACTGTCCTAAACCTTTTATGTGCATCAATTCATGATATCTCCACAACAACCTAAGAAGCAGGTACAATTATCATCCCCATTTTATAGAAGAGGAAGCATAATTTCACAGAATTTATGTGATCTGCCCAAGGCCATACTCAATTTCCTGACAAAAGTTCAGGCTGCTTCCAGAAAAATGTTTGGATCACTTCCAAGAAAGCAATACAGATAATGGTTATAATGATAATAACAATAAACATTTATGCAGTACTCACAATGTGGTAGGCATTTGTTCTGTTTTATTTATAATAACTTATCAAATCCTCCCAATAACTTGCTCTCATTTTTTTTTGATGTTGACTTTCCTTTTTAAAGAGTAGATTTTCTTTTTTAGAGCAGTTTGAGGTTCACAGGAAATTGTGTGAAAAGTGCAGCATCTCCATATATGTCCTTTCCCTCTTCCACATTCACCCCACCATACACACAGTTTTGCTTATTATTAATATTTTGCATTCGCATAGTACTTTTATTACAATTGATGAGATAATATTGATATATTATTATTAGCTACAATCCCTAGTTTACATTAGGGTTGATTCCTTCTGTTGTACATTCTGTGGGTTTTAACAAACGTGTAATGACATGTATCCATCATTTCAGTATCATACAGAAGACTCTCACTGCCCTAAAATTCGCCTGTGCTCCCTATTCATGCCTCTCTTCCTAACTCTGACCCCCTTGGAGTCACCACCATTGCCATTTTCTTCATAGTTTGCCTTTTTCAGAATGTTATATGGTCAAAATCCTACAATGTTTATTCTCCATTGTATATTCTTG
>ML663557.1:1133417-1179694 GCA_007570785.1 Antilocapra americana
GCATTGTTTACAATAGCCAAGACATGGAAACAACCTAGGTGCCCATCAACTGATGAATGGATAAGAAAGCTGTGGTACATATACACAATGGAATATTACTCAGCATTAAAAAAAAATTCATTTGAAGCAATTCTACTCAGATGGACGAAACTGGAGCCCATTATCCAGAGTGAAGTAAGCCAGAAGCAAAAACAACAATACAGTATATTAACGCATATATATGGAATTTAGAAAGACGGTAATGAGAACCCAGCATGCGAGACAGCAAAAGGAACGCAGATGTATAGAATAGACTTGTGGACTCTGTGGATGAGGGAAAGGGTGGGATGATACGGGAGAATGGCATTGAAACATGTTAATTATCATATGTCTAATCAATCGCCAGCCCAGGATTGATGCTCGGGGCTGGTGCAACGAGATTTCCTTGGGGGAGGGAGGAGGGAGGGGGGTTCTGGAGGGGGGAGCATATGTAAACCCATGGTGATATCATGTCATTGTTTGGCAAAACTAATAAAAAAAATATGAGGGAAAAAAATCCTACACTGTTTAATCTTTTTATGATGGCTTCTCTGTTTCATGTCTTCCATGGCTTGATGCTGAATAATATTCCATCATATGGATGTCCCAATTTGTCTGTCCGTCTGCCTACTGAAGGGCATCTTGGTCTCTTCCAAGTTTCTTCAATTATGAATAATTGCTATAAATAATTTCTTCAATTATGAATAAATGCTGTAAACATTCATTTGCAAGTTCTTGTACATGTATAAGTTTTCAACTCCTTGAGTAAATGTCAAATAAAGGATGACTGCTAGATCAGAATGTGAGAGTATGTGTAGCTTTGAACTGTCTTACAAAGTGACTATACCAGTTTGCATATCCCCAGCAACAATGAGAGCTCCTGTTGCTGCAGACCCTCCCCAGCATTTGGTGTGGTGAGTGTTCTAGATTTTGGCCATTCTAATGGGTATTTGGGGCTATCGCTCATTGTTGTTTTTATTTGAAATTCCCTAATAACATTTGATTCTAAGCATCTTTTTATATACTTACTTGCCATTTTTCCAGATATTTTTGCCCATGTATTAGCTGGGTCAAGAATCCCATTTTCAGATAGGAAATTGAGGCACAGAGGGGTTCAACAAATTGCCCAAGGTTACACAGCCAGGAAAGGGAAAAATATACCCAACTGAATGCAGTTTCAGAGAACAGCAAGGAGAGATAAGAAGTCCTTAAATGAACAATGCAAAAAAAAAAATAGAGGAAAACAATAGAATGGGAAAGACTACAGCTCTCTTCAAGAAAAGTGGTGGTACCCATGCAGGGATGGGTACAACAAAGGACAAAAATGATAAGGACCTAATAGAAGCAAAAGAGATTAAGAAGAGGTGGCAAGAATGCACAGAACTATATAATGACCCAAACAACCACCATGGTGTGGTCACTCACCTAGAGCTGGACATCCTGGAGTGTGAAGTCACGTGGGCCTTAGGAAGTTCACTACCAACAAAGCTACTGGAGGTGACAGAACTCCAGCTGAGCTATTTCAAGTCCTAAAAGATGATGCTGTGAAAGTGCTGCACTCAGTATGCCAGCAAATCTGGAAAACTCAGCAGTGGCCACAGGACTGGAAAAGGTCAGTTTTCATTCCAGTCTCAAAGAAGGATAATGCCAAAGAAAGTTCAAACTACTGTACAATTGCACTCATTTCACATGCTAGGAAGGTTATGCTCAAAATCCTTCAAGCTAGGCTTCAGCAGTACCCTAACCAAGAACTTTCAGATGTACTAGCTGGGTTTCAAAGAGGCAGAGGAATAAGCGATCAAATTGCCAACATTTGTTGGATCATGGAAAAAGCAAAGGAGTTCCAGAAAAACATCTACTTATGCTCCATTGACTATGCTAAAGCCTTTTACTGTATGGATCACAACAAACTGGGGAAAATTCTTAAAGAGATGAGAGTACCAGACCACCTTACCTGTTGCCTGAGAAAGCTGTATGCTTGTAGGTCAAGGAGCAACAGTTAGAACCAGACATGGAACAACTAACTGGTTCAAAACTGGGGAAGGAGTATAACATGGCTGTATATTGTCACCCTGCTTATTTAACTTCTTTGCAGAGTACATCATGTTAAATGCCAGCCTGGTGGAATCAAGATTACTGGGAGAAATATCAACAACCTCAGATATGCAGGTGATACCACTCTAGTGGCAGAAAGTAAAGAAGAGGTAAAGAGCTTCTTGATGAAAGTGAAAGAGAATAGTGAAAAAGTTGGCTTAAAACTCAACATTCAAAAAACTACGATCATGGTATCCAGTCCCATATTTTGCAGCAAATAGAAGAGGAAGAATTGGAAGCAGTGACAGATTTAATTCTTTTTGGGCTTTAAAATCACTGCAGACATTGACTGCAGCCACGAAATTAGAAGACACTTGTTCCTTGGAAGGAAAGCTATGACAAAACTAGACAGCATATTAAACAGTAGAGACATCACTTTGCCAACAAAGATCCATATAGTCAAAGCTATGAGCTTCCCCATTAGCTCAACTGGTAAATAATCTGCCAGCAATGCAGGAGACTCCAGTTCAGTTCCTGGGTCAGGAAGATCCCCTGAAGGAGGGCATGGCAACCCACTCCAGTATTCTTGCCTGGAGAATCTCCATGGATAGAGAAGTCTGGTGGGCTACAGTCCATGACTGGGGTCACAAAGAGTTTAACACAACTGAGCAACTAAGCAATGCACATAGTTTTTCCAGTAGTCATGTACAGAAGTGAGAGCTGGACCATAAAAAAAAAACTAAGCACTGAAAAATCGATGCTTTCAAATTGTGGTGCTGGAGAAGACTCTTAAGAGTCCCTTGAACAGAAAGGAGATCAAACCAGTCAGTCTTAAAGGAAATCAATCCCTAATATTAATTGGAGGACTGTTGCTGAAGTGGAAGCTCTAATACTTTAGCCATGTGATACAAAGAGTGGCCTCATTGAAAGAGACCCCGATGCTAGAAAAGATTGAAAACAAAAGGAAAAGAGGGCAGCAGAGGATGAGAAGGTTGAATGGCATCACTAATTCAATGGACATGAATTTCAGCAAACCCCAGGAGATAGTGGAGGACAGAGGAGCCTGATCTGTTACAGTCCATGAGGTTGCAGAGTCGGACATGACTTAGCAACTAAACAGCAACAACACAGTCTGGGCTGAACCAGGCAGGTGAACTCAAAACCCATAGTCCTAACTTCTAATCTGTGAATCCTTCAGGATTCAAGTCTTAGAGGTTAAAACAAAAAAAACTGGGTCTCAATGCTGGTTATGCAGTTTACATGTTGTCTAACCTGGGATGTTATTAAATCTCTCCAAACCTCAGTTTCTTCTTATGTAATATAAGAATAACAGGTTTCATTGTTTTCATGAGGATGAGAGACAAAGTAGAGAAAGTGCTTAACTTGTTGTCAGAACATAACAGCTGCCAATAAATGGTAACTGTTATCAGTCCAATGTCACAGGAGAGAATGAAAGAGGCCTGCAGTAGCCACAAAAATTAGCACCTGCCTTGAAACTAAAATAGATTAGTCTGGGGCTTTAAATTCTACAGAAACCCAGACATTTCTTGGTGAGGTTTTCATAATCTGTTGTCAGCTGACACCTCCACTCATATCTAGTGCCCATGAATGAATAAAGGTGGTTACAATTCTTAAAAGAACAACACTGTACTGTATTCAATTTCCTTTTCCTGTTCATCTCAGCCTCCTGCTGTCCCTGAAAAAAGAAAAAGCCACAGTTGTATTATCCTCACAGCTAACGAAGCATGCCTGTAGCCAGATGTGCCCTGCTTGCCTCCACCGAAACTAGGATGCGGGTAGAAAAGAAGAACATCCGAGCAAATGCACCTGATGTGTGGGAATGAATCTCAGAGGACACTGGGCTCTTCTGAAACCGTAGGAGTCCTGGGTTGTATGTACACTTAAGAGGGTGTACTTTTAACTTCAGAGGGTGATTCCCCAACCTGGTTGATAGCCTCAGTATTTCCTGAAGAGCTTGGAACAGATTTCTAAATGCTTGGTTTAGACTTAACTGAATCAGAATCTCCTAGGGGTTGGTGAGGAGAGAATGGGATTCTGACATGTGTACCTTTAAAGTTCCGAGAGGCTCTGATGATCAGGGAACTGCAGATCTAATGTCATTCCCATCTAATAGTTGGACCCTCCTTTTGTGTGGGGGTGAGGTCGAAGAGAAAGCAGGTGAGTGCTGTGGGAAAGTAGAGCTCGTTGGGGTATGAGAGCCTTGATCAGTGAAGTAGATGTAAAGGTAATAAGCAGCTACTGAAATGGTTTTCTAATGAGAGGGATCAAAAACAGACTACATTCAAAGAGAGAAGAAACTGCTTAAGAAAGAACCTGACCGTCAGACCTCTCACTTTATTCTGATGCTGTACCATCTGGTTTTGATTTGGTTTAGTCGCTAAGTCATGTTCGACTCTTTGCGACCCTATGGAGCCTTCCAGGCTCCTCTGTCCATGGGATTTCCCAGGCAAGAATGCTGGAGTGGATTACCATTTCCTTCTCCAGGGGATCTTCCCAACCCAGAGACTCAACGCAGGTCTCCTGCATTGCAGGCAGACTCTTTACTGATTGAGCCACCAGGGAAATAATGACTCAACTAATTTGAATAATTTTTTTCCCAGAAGAATTAACAAAGTTGAACTAATTTACCAAAATATTTGGGATCAAAGTTTAAGCTCTTTCCCTTAGGTTTTCAAGTTTTCAGAACTTTGATACATTAATGAGAAAATTATATTTGATAAGATAATAAATTAACTGTGTTTGGAAAAACCAAGTCTCATGGGCTTAAATTACTATTAAAATGCTAAAAAATACTTTGCATTTGATTTTCATAATTTTATCTTTTGATTTTCATTTAGTCATTCAACATATTTTTGAGTATCAATACTTGGGGTACCACTGATTTAGATGTTATTAATATGAAGATGAGACCCTCATGTAAGCAGAGAGGAACAGCTGGGGTTGGAGAGAGAAAAACTAACATTTTAATGAGCACTTATTGCCAGCTTCATTTATATACAGTACTCTATTTAATACAACAATCCAATGACATAATTTGATCACTGAGAACATTTCCTAACCCTATGTTAAACAGCTCTGAAACTAGACATCTTCCAGTCCCCGTGATAACCAGTACAGAAAAGAGGCAAAAATAACCTAATTATTTGCTTCAGGAAAATAAGACTATGAACTAACTAACATAGGTTAATTCCAAGATGAAAAACGCCTGCCCCACTGGGGCCACAATTCAAAGCTATATGTCATAATTTCTGCCCATCCTCAACCAGTTCTCCACCTTAAAAATCATCCAGCCTAACTCTAAATCCTATAAATATCCTTCCTGGACCTCTCCCCTCTGAGATATTCCTAAGTCTCTGCCAAGGTGATGTTCACCCTTACCACGGTAAATCCAATACGCATAGATTTGTCTTGATCTATAGTTGTTTGTTTTTCCTGGTGGACTTCTGGAGAGTAAACGGTCAATATCACTGTTCTTTGATGAAGACATTTGCTCAAACTCAAGCAGCTATTATGAACTACTTTCTCCAAGAGCCAGGTGGTAAACACAGCTGTGACTGCCGCTGAAGTTCATATTCTATCCACGGGTGTATACATTTAGGCATTAAGTGCTTGGATGAGATAAAGGACACAGATTTTTACTGTATAGTCTCAGATGTTTATAAGTAAGCAACTTTCAAAGAGAAGGCAGCATTAAAAATGGCAATCCATAAATGCAAGGGAAATTCAAGTCCTTAAATCAAGTCAAAATGTATTTTCTGCCATCTGCTCTTCACAGTGACACAGCATTAAGTGCATAAATAAGTGACTTACAGGCCATAAAAGAATTGCCTAAGCGAGTCCCATAAACAAATGCAAACAAACAAGAACCAAAATCTAGCTACTGATTGATAACAGTAATTAAAGCTCAGAATTTTGTATAGGATCCCAAGAAAATGACATAAGCCCTCTATCAGTGTTCCATGTGCTCATAATCCTAGACTTCGGAGGCATACGTCTTTGAATGGGTATTGGAAAACATAAAACGTCAAAGAAAAATGCAGAAGTATCTAAGTTTCAGGCTTCCTAGGTAGCTCAGTGGTAAAGAACCCGCCTGCCAATGCAGGAGACATGGGTTCTATCCCTGAGTTGGGAAGATCCCCTGGAGAAGGAAATGGCAAACCACTCCAGTATTCTTGCCTGAAAAAATTCCATGGACAGAGAAACCTGGTGGGTTACAGTCCATAGCATCGCGGAAAAAAAAAAATCAGACACCACTTAGCGATTAAACAACAACAAATTTAAGTTTCAAATGTATTGAAGACAAAATGGAGTAAGGTAAGCTAACAAGTTTTCTGGGACACAGGAGGTGGAGTTTGGACAGTAGTCCCAGACAGCTTGATTAGTTCTAAAAGGAGGTAAAGGGACTTCCTTGGTGGTCCAGTGACTGCACTCCTACTGCCGGAGACCCAGGTTTGATCCCTGGTCAGGAAACTAGATCCCATATGATGCAATTAGAAGTTCCCTTGCTGCAACTCAAGACCCCACACACCACAGTAAAGATCGAAGGGCCCGAGCGCCACAGCTGAGACCTGGTGCAGTCAAATAAATCAATAAATGTTAAAAAAAAATTTTCTTTAACTTTCTAAAAGATAAAAAGAGGTAAGGAAGAAGCCAACATCCTAAAGGCAGAGTCGAATGAAGAAAAAACAATGAGCCATTTACCAGAAAATATCAGATACATTCTCATTATGCTGTTGAAGGGCTCCCAGCTCAGCCCTTCAACAGAAGGGGTCTTAGGACTAGAACTAAAAGCTGGTGTCAGGCCATGTTGGGTACCGGAGCTCTGCCATTAAGGAGGGACCCGAGGGACACAGGTGAAAGCAAAAGTGAAAGCGAAAGTCACTCAGTCGTATCCATGGACTTATCCAGGCCAAAATACTGGAGCGGACACAGGCTAGGAGATGGGATAAGCAATTTCCAGGGTAGGGAAAGTGTCTCTCAGCTCCTGGGAGGGAGATGCACCATGGAGTAACTGTTATTAATATGGAAGGAAGCACATTGTACTGTTGATGAATGAGTTAATAACTTGAATGTCCCACTTGTTTTGTACCAGGCACTGTTCTAAGCATTGTACACATGCTAATTCATATAAGGTTCATTGTGTGAGTATCTATAAATTAGGCACTGTTATTATCCTTATTTTACATAGGAGGACACTGCGGTGCAGAGAGAGTAAGTGACTCACTGAGGGCTTACAGCTAGTAAATGGCAGTGCCAGGAAGAATCAATCAGTTAATTAACAATGAAGCCACTTGTGATGCTCCCAGGTGGCACCAGTGGTAAAGAATCTGTCTGCCAATGCAGACAGATTTGAACCCTATGTCAGGAAGATCCCCTGGAGGAGGGCATGCAGCCCACTCTAGGATTCTTCCCAGGAGAATCCCACGGACAGAGGATTGATTGCCCTGGCAGGCTACAGTCCATAGGGTTGCAAAGAGTCAGACATGACTGAAGTGACTTAGCACATCTTAGCAGACAGGAACACATTCTATTTTCTACTCTAACAGTGTAGAAGTGTGCCCTACACTCAGCTGTCTACTTTAGAAGCTGGTACTGAGTACTCAGTTTTTCTATGAAATGTAGGTATCTCTTCTTGCTATGTAGCATTTTGTGATAATTTATCACTTAGGAGGCACACAAGTTGCATTTTATCTCCCATTTCATTAGAAGTTTCTTGCATTTTATCTCCCATTTCATTAGAACAAACTGAACTGTCCTACTGTAACTGAGCTCTTAAAATGTCTTTAGGTTAGTTGGCTAAAACTGATTTGTTATATTCCATTCATCTTCTGAATTATATTAGCGAATTTGAAGAATTATTTTTATTTTTGAATATAAATTTTCTGTCTTTGAACAATCTCAAAGAAAAGTTCTAAGCAGAATTCAAAGGCCTTTTTTCCCTGAACCATTTGAGAGTAAGTTGCCAATCTGAAGCCACATCACCGCCACCCAATACTTGAGCGTTTATTTCCTACAAACAAGAACAGTCTCCTACAGACCCACAGTATATCTATCACAGAAAGTTAATAGACAGTACACTCCCATTTAATCTCCAGATCCCAACTGTCCAGTTAATGTCCTTCTTAGGTATAGTTCACAGTTATGTACTGCATTTAGTTGTCTCTTCTCTGAGTCTCCTTTGGCCTAGAACAGTGCTTCAGCCTGTCCTTTCATGGCCTTGACACGCATGAAGGTTACAGGCCGGTTATTTTACAGACTGTCTCCCAACCACACTTGTCTGGTGTTTGCTCGTGATTCAACTCTGGTGATGCCTCTGTGGCAGCAATATCACGAAACAATGCTGTGGTCTTCTGACTGCATTCTATCAGGGGGTACCATCTTTACCTTTATTGAGAAAGTCGGTCCTAACCATTTGTTTGTGATGTCTGCCAGACTTCTCCACTGCAAACTTACTCTTCTCTTTCTAATCAATGAACAGTTCCTATAGAGGCTCTCTTTGTTTTCAAGTTTTATCGAAAGTTTTTATTTCATTAAATCTGCTTTTTTAAATTAGGCTGAACTTTTATTTCTAAGCTCTTCCAAGATTATAACACAAATAAAGTACCCTTTTAAAAGTGCCCCAAATTAAATCAAAGTTGCATCATCAAAGTAAAACACCTGTGGCATTAAGCATTCGGTTAGGCTGCAATAGTTTCACATTACTTTTTAAAAATCATTTGCAATGTTCTATAAATCACTTTGTTTTAAAGACATGAAATAATTTAGTATTTTTTACATTTATTTTATATTATAGTTGATTAACTATGTTGTATTAGTTTCAGGTGTATAGCAGAGTGATTCAGTTATATATATATCTGTATCTATTCTTTTTCAAATTATTTTCCCATCTAGGTTATTAGAGTACTGAGCAGAGTCCCCTCTCCTATACAGTAGGTCCTTGTTAGTTATCTATTTTAAATATAGAAGTGAAGTGTGTACAAGTCAATTACAAACTCCCAATCTATCCCCCCAGTAACCATAAGTTCATTCTCTAAGCCTGAGTCTGTTTCTGTTTTGTAAATAAGTTTGCTTGTTTCATTTTTTGATTCCACATATGAGTGATATCATATTTGTCTTTCTCTGACTTTCTTCACTTAATATGCTAATCTTCAAGTCTATCCTTATTGCTTCAAGCAGCATTATTTCATTCTTTTTAAAGGCTGAGGAATATTCTGTTGTATATATGTACCACATCTTCTAACCATTCATCTGTCAATAAAGTGAAAGTGAAATCGCTCAGTCGTGTCCGACTCTCTGCGACCCCATGGACTGTAGCCCACCAGGCTCCTCTGTCCATGGGATTTTCCAGGCAAGAGTACTGGAGTGGGGTGCCACTGCCTTCTCCAGGGGATCGTCCCAACCCAGAGACTCAACGCAGGTCTCCTGCATTGTAGTTAGAAAATATCCCATTCTTCATCAGACTTTCCATTTAGGAATTTACATTAGCATGGGCTCATGACTACCTATTATATTCAGTGGGTACTTAGATAGCGGATGTCATTATCTTTTTGATGGTCAAATTAATCAGTGGGATCTCCTTTAACCTGGCTTCTGTGTTCTTTTGACATGGTCCTATTGTTCCAGGACCTCTTACTCTCTGGCTTAATAGGATGTCCCATAATTTTTGACAAGGCCCTGAAATCAGTCACCTCCAAGAAGCCCTGAATTTTTTTTAGTAGAAAAGGGTATTTAGAAACCTGGGTGAAAAGGGTGTTCATTGCCATTGGAGAGGAAAGGAAGCAGGTACAATTGCAAGGTGCACACAATACTTACATCTACATTTAATTCTATGGAAATCCATGAGTTCACACATATACAACCATAGCCATTCAATCTAGTTTTCTCCCTTCCCATTAAACAGTGAAAATCCTGACTCCTATGTTTTTGAGATATCTTTACTTTTTTGATCAGTCCCCCTGTTTTAATGGGCTTCCCTGGTAGCACAGCACGTAAAGAATCTGCCTGCAATGCCGGAGACCCTGGTTCAGTTCCATTTTGGGTTGGGAAGATCCTCTGGAGAAGGGATAGGCACCCACTTTTGTATTCTAGTGTTTCCCTGGTGGCTCAGATGATAAACAATCCGAGTGCAATGCGGGAGACCTGGGTTCAGTCCCTGGGTTGGGAAAATTCCCTGGAGGAAGGCATGGCAACCCATTTAGGTATTCTTGCCTGGACAATCCCCATGGCGATTGTCTGGCCGGCTACAGTCCATACGGTCGCAAAGAGTCGACCACGGCTGAGCGACCAAGCACAGCACACAGCACCTGTTCGTAATACATATCCCATTTCTGCGGCCAGTCTCCCCTGCCTAATGCCCTCTTTATTCTGCTCAGGCTCTGGAACTCCTTGCCAGGCTGCGCTACACCTGGCCCTTCTCACCCTGCCCGGTTCCCACACTCCCCTCTGGGATGCCCTGCAGGTGAATGCCCCCGTCACCCAGATTAGCTGTAACACACAGGGCTGCTCCCACACATAAAGAGCCCCTTCCTCCCGCTGGGGCTCTCGACCCCAAACCCCGCACCAGCTGTGAATGGGGTCGAGTCCAGCGCTGCTACACCGGCTCTGGCTCCACCCTCCCACCCACGCACTGCGCCTCTTCTTTCTGCAGCACCTCACGGTTTTACATCTGATCTCTTCAGCGAGCAGAAGGGAAACCAATTGATACATTTTCAAATGCTATTTAAATACATGGAAATTGTTCAGAAGAAAAGGAAAACACAAGACACGTTTGTCTAAAACTGGTATGAAAAGATATTAAGCAATTCAAAGCAATGTTTTTCTTAATGAAAATAGTTATAACCATAAAGAAAATGTTTATTTCCTGCGAAGATTTGATGTCAACCAATGTTTTAAAAATGTATCAGTCACATATGATTGATATTTGTATGATCCCTGGCAAGAGTACTCCCAAGTATTAGGGGGGAGTTCCACAAAATCATGTATGATTGATAGACTTTTAAAACATTGGTTGACATAAAATCTTCATGGAAAATAAACAATTTTTTCATGGTTATAACTGTTTTCATTAAAAAAACAAACAAACAACAAACATTGCTTTGAATTGCTTAGTATTTTTCTAGCAGTTTAAAAGGAGTCCCTGCAAATGTACAGGGGCTTCCCAGGTGGCACTAGTGGTAAAGAACCCTCCTGCCAATGCAGGAGAGTTAAGAGACATGTGTTTGATCCCTGGGTCCAGAAGATCTCCTGGAGGAAGAAATGGCAACCCACTCCAGAATTCTTGCCTGGAGAATCCCCTGGACAGAGGAGCCTGGTGAGCTACAGTCCATGGTGTCACAAAGAGTCCCACAGGCCTGAAGTGACTTAGCACAAGAGGACACTGGGAAGAATACAGATGGAGACTCACATACCAATAGAGAATACATCTGAAAGTTATAAATCACATTAACAAACTTTTGGCTAAAATATGTTCTATCCTCTCATCTTGACAAAGTACCTTTCATAATAACAAAAAATGCTTCATGTCTAAAAACTATGTTTTCATATGATCAAAAGTCAGCTAAACATCTAAAGCAACTGAATTTAATTACTGCTAGACATATCTGGGTGTTGCTGATGAGCCAGTGATTACCCATGAAACAAAGCAAAGGCATACACAATTCATGAATTACATTGTTGTATGAAATTTACTTTTCTAGTTTTTATTCTAGCAAAATCACTCATTATATGCTTATGACCAAGATTTTCACATAATTTGTTTCTATTCTACATTATCCCAAATTAGATGATCTTTCTTGAACAACAGAAATTCTTATATAAGTTTTGGTTTTGGTTTCTTCTTTATAATTCCAATTTGGAGAAACTTTGCTGAGGTAAAACACTTGAAGTAAAATCGCTAAAGCATTATTTAGATTTGAAACAAATCAGGAACTTTATATATCAGCTTCAAACATGACAAACTTTTAATATAGATATAAATAAATGTATTATAAATTTATAGTGACAAATTATTATAATTCTAAATATTGTAAGGTAGTTTAATTTCATCATGTAAATTATCATATAAAATTTTACCATCTCTTAAAAATCAATATCTATATCCAAGCCTTTATGCAAAGATATATCTAGACTTACATATATATCGGTTTAAGAATAATATGGATCACTTTTTAAATACGTATTATTTATTCGGCTGTGCCAGGTCTTAGTTGTGGCACACAGGATCTTTAGTCTTCATCGTCACACGTGAGAGCCAGCTCCCTGATCAGGCGTCAAACCCAGGGCCTGTGTTGGGAGTATGGAGTCAGCACTGGGCCACCAGGGAAGTCCCATCATGTGAATCATTAATGTCACAAAATGTTTCTCAGATGCCACGTTCAATTGTTGTGACCAAGAAAGCGGATGATAGGCAGTATTGGGATTTGACAATTCATCATACAAAAGTATATTGTATTCCTATTATCTGAGAGTTGATTTGGTTTTTTTCCCCTTAGTTCCTACTTGTACTGTTCAAATCATTCCCTCAGAAATAATGTTTGATGCTGATATCAGTCGTAGTACCACCTGTCACCTTCACCACACTCAGATACGGTCACCTTTTATTTTGAGGACATTAAGCAAGTTAGTCAGTCTAGGTTGGGGGTGGGGGGCGTTGCTGTTTGGGATAACAGGCCATGCTCTGCCACAGCTCAGAACAAATCACGATACATACTTCCCAGGGGTTATTTAACACATGTATGTTTTTGTGTGTGTGATAACTGGGACCCTTTGAAGCAGAGGGTCCATGGCAGAGTCTCCTTTGCTGGAGTCTAAGGACAGTGATGTATACCGCCCACAGTGCTTTAAGGGCTGTGTAAAATTAAAAAATGAAATTGTAAGACATGACACATTTCTTCTTAAGAGTCTGAAATCTAACTATGGAGGATTCATAAGTGAACAAACATAGTAAGACAGAAGTTGACCCAATGTCCAGAAAGATGAAGCACTTTGTACCTATTTATCTGTGATATCCCTATGAGCCCGAGGACAGCTCGATAGAGAGGTAGCCCCCTCTACCCCCAAGGGCAGAGGCTGTCTCATTAGTGCTGGAGTCTTTCAGAGCATCTGGTACAAAATCAGTGCACAAAAACACACTGGGAATTCCCTGGCACTCCAGTGGTTAGGATTCAGCACTTTCCCTGACTAGGGACTGGGTTCAATCTCTGATTGTGGAACTAAGATTCCACAAGTCACATGATGCGGCCAAAACCAAAAGCAAAAACAAAACCTATTGAAGATGAAAGGAAGGAGCATACAGCCCCTCAAATAATGAGCTCAAGCTCCTGACACCTTAAAAATAAATCCTTCTCACCCTGATTTTTCCCTCCACTTCTTTCTCTTTCTATCTGCTCTCTTAATTCATCTTGTCCCCATAAAGGCATATTCTTAGAAGTTAATCTTATCCACTCCCTTAGGTTTGACTCCAATGCACACTTGATATTTTTTCTCCCATTTGATGTTCATTAATATTTACCTTTAGAGTATTGTATATACTTATATACATATTTAACTATTAAACTGACATTACGTAATTTTTCCTCTGCATCTTATGTGATTTCTTTTCCTGATTTCATTTCTGTTCATGAAGTTTCTGACAAAGAAGTGAGTCATAATAATCCTTAACTTTGTTAAAATGTTTCTACAACAAAATAACATTCTTCCCTGGTGACTCAGTGGTAAAGAATCCACCTGCTAATGCAGGAGGCCCAGGTTCAATCCCTGGGTGGGGAAGATCTCCTGGAGAAGGGAATGGCACCCCACTCCAGTACTGCCTGGGAAATCTCATGGACAGAGGAGCCTGGTGGGCTATGGTCCATGGGGTCGCAAAAGAGTCAGGAATGACTTAGACACTAAACAACAACAAGGACAATGAACACTCTTGAGGTGACTTTGTAAACTCATTAAAAAAGGGAAGTGTTAATCATGCCTAGTAAGGAAGAGAAAAGAAATAGCTAATGTGAAATGAAACCAAACTGTTGTTCATCTGTTTTTGGAACAGAGAACTGTATATGCACAAACACTCACGTAAACACTTGCAGACCTGCTCTAATTCGCCCTCATAAATGCCTGATATTTGACCCTATCTTGGTTTAGCTCTGTTTGCTTTAATTATGATCAAAAGTTGAGAGTCAAGAAATAATACAGATATTTGTCAAGCACTCACAAAGTTTATGGTGCCATATGAGGTCCTTGGAACATGGTGTACAGAGAAGGCAGTCCTTTACTTAAAAAAAAAAAAAAAAACTTATAATCTAGGAAGAAAGGAAATAAGAACATACAATTATAGTAACTACAAAATGAATAGGTCAAAGACTGCATCTTCAAGTTAAAGAGTCGGTTGGACAAATTCAAGTGCTACCTACACCCGGTTTGCACAGAAGTATACACAAAAGAAGCTCTTCCCTGACTGGTGGCTCAGATGTTAAAGCATCTGCCTGCAATGTGGGAGACCTGGGTTCAATCGCTGGGTCAGAGAAGATTCCCTGGAGAAGGAAATGTCACCCCTCTCCAGTTTTCTTGCCTGGAGAATCCCATGGATTTTCTTGCCTGGCTATAGCCCATGGAGTCACAAAGACTCAGAAATGTGGTGACTAAGCACACACACATATACACAGAAGGAAAGAAAGAAGGCAAGTGAAAGCATGACACATTAAATTCAATTTCTTAACATAAAGTAAAACTTACAGTGAAACGCATACACTGTGTAACAAAAATAACAATTATATCCCAGATAGTTTATGAACATCTGAAGAATCTACATAGTGATAGTCCCTCTTTCATTCCTGATTTTATAAGTTTGGTTTCTTTCTTTTTGTCAGTCAATTTTATTACTTCTTAAAAAAAAAACCTAACTTTCAACTATTAATTATTCTCTATTGCTTGTACTTTTTATGTTTTATTGATTTCTACTCTTTACTGTATTTTTCTCTTGTACTTTGTTTGGCTTTAATTTGTTCTTGATGTTTTAGCTTCCTAAGGTAGAAAATGTGATTGCTGACTTGAGAAAGAGTCTTTTCAACCCCATGGACTGTAGCCCACCAAGCTTCTCTGTCCTTGGAATTCTCCAGGCAAGAATACTGGGCTGGGTAGCCATTCCCTTCTCCAGAGGATCTTCCCAACTCAGGGACTGAATCCTGGTGTCCTGTATTGCAGGCAGTTCCTTTACTGTTTGAGCCACCAGGGAAGGTCTATTGACTTGAGAACTTTCCCATTTTCTATCAAAACCATTAAAAAAATAAACTATCTTTTAAATATTTTATGTAACTTTAATGCATTTTTATTATTGTTCAGTTTGAAATGTTTTCTAGTTCTCTCTTGATTATTTTCTTTGAAACAAGGGTTAGAGAAAAGTGTGCTAATTTCTAAATATCTGGAGTTTCTTTAGATATTTTATTTGTAATTAATTTTGTATTTGATTCCATCATGTTCTGAGAATATGCTCTGTAATATTTCAACCTTTTGAATATACTGAGAGTTCTTTTATGATCCAACATATAGTTCAACATGGCAACCATCCATATTCACTTAGAAGAAATTCATATTCTGCAGTCATTGGGTGAAACAATTTATAAAAAATTTCAATCAAGTTGATTCACTTGTCTTCCATGTCCTTAGAGACTTTTGTCTTCTTGCTTTATCCACTTAATTACAGAGAGAGGGGTGTTAAAAATTATGGATTCACATATTTCTCCCTTTTATTCTGCCAGTTTTGCTTCTCATATTTGCAACTTCTGTTATTAGGTTTATAGATACTTAAGACAGATATGTCTTACTAATGAACTGATCATTTTATCATCCTAAAATGTTTCTTCTTTATCATATGATCCAGAAATCCCATTCCTGGGCATATATCCAGAAAAGAAGAAAACTCTAATTTGAAAAGATACATGTGTCCCAATGTTCACAGCAGCACTGTTTACAATAGCCAAGACATAGAAGATGCCTATGTGCCCATCAACAAATATGGATAATGTAATGGAGTATTATTCAGCCATTAAAAATAAAATAACTCCATTTGCAGCAACATGGGTGGACCTAGAGCATATCATATAAATGAAGTAAGTCAAAGAAAGACAAATATCATATGATATCAGTTATATATGGGACCTA
This sequence comes from Antilocapra americana, assembly GCA_007570785.1. Lineage (NCBI taxonomy): Eukaryota > Metazoa > Chordata > Mammalia > Artiodactyla > Antilocapridae > Antilocapra > Antilocapra americana. The sequence goes on from ML663557.1 coordinate 1,149,636, forward strand.
AAAAATGATACAGATGAAATTTATGCTTATAAAACAGAAACATACTCACAGACATAGAAAACTAATTTATGGTTAACAAAGGGGAAAGGGGAGGGGAAACAAATTAGGAGCTTGGGGTTAATAGATACACATGTCTACATATAAAAATAGATAAATGACAAGGATTTATATTATAGCATAGGGAATATTATATATTTAATATCTTGTAATAACCTATAACAGAAAATAATCTGGAAAAGTTTTTTATATATGTATATAAAACTGAATTGCTTTATTGTACATCAGAAACTAATACAACATGGGAAATCAACTACAACTAAAAAAATGTTTCTCTTTATCTACAGTGATATTCCTTAAGTCTACTTTGATATCAGTATCAAAACAACTGCTTTTACTTTTGTAACCATTCTCATTCTTTTACTTTGAACTTCTCTGTGTGTTTGCATTTGGGCTTCCCTGATGGCACAGTGGTAAAGAATCTGCCTGCAAAGTAGGAGACTTGCAGGAGACTTGGGTCAGGATCTTCGCTGGTCAAGAAGATCCCCTGAAGAAAGAAATGGCAACCCATTCCAGTATTCTTGCCTGGGGAATCCCATGGACAGAGAATCCCGGCAGGCTATAGTCCATGGAGTGCAAAGAGTTGGGTGTGCTTATATTTACAATGAATTCCCTTGTAGACAGATGGGTCTTTTTTTTAATCCATTGTGACAATCTTTTCCTTTTAATTGAAGAGCTTAATCCACTTATAATGACTGTAATTATTGATATGACAGTTGGGATTGAGTTAAACATCTTGCTTTTAGTTTTCTATATGGCCCATCTATTATTTCATGTCTTCATCCTTTTTTTTGTCTTACTCTGGCCACTTGATGCAAAGAGCCAACTCACTGGAAAAGACCCTGATGCTGGGAAAGATCGAGGGTAGGAGGTGGAGAGGGTGACAGGATGAGACTGTTAGATGGCATCATCGACTCAATGGACATGTGTCTGAGCAAACTCCAGGAGATAGTGAAGGGCAAGGAAGCCTGGCGTGCTGCAGTCCATGGGGTTGCAAAGAGTCAGAGACGACTGAGTGACTGAACAACATTAACAACACTCAAGTATTTTTAATATTATATTTCAATTCTTCCATTTTTTTTTGTTTCTTTGATTTTAGGTACATATCTTTGAGTTATTTTCAGTCATTATTCTAGGAATTACATTGTATAACTGTTAACTTACTACAGCCTCATTAAAGTTAACATTATATAATATAAAAAGAGTATACAAGATGCTTTCTTTCTTATCCCTCCATATTTTATGCCATTTTGTGATGTATTTTATTGCTATATGTTATAAATTCCAGTATGCAATGTTACCATTTTTGCTTTAAATAATATGCTTTTTAAAATAAAGGAAGCAGCATAATGTGTGTAATTGGAATCCCAGAAGAAGACAATGAATGAGGCAGAGAATACATTTGAAGAAATAATGGCTACAGAGTCCACAAATTCTGTGAAAAGAACATGTTTTGAGATACATATTTATCTAAGAAGCTTAGTGAACCCCAAGTTAGGCAAATTCAATACACACACACACACACACACACATCTAGTTGGAGAAAAAGAGATATATTACATAAAGGGGAACAATAACAAGAACCATCAAACCACCTAAATTCTTATTAGAAACAATGAAGGCCAGAAGATAGTTAACACATCTTAAAGTGGTGAAAATAAACAAGAAAATCTACATGCTAGTAAAGTAATGCTCAAAATTCTCCAAGCCAGGCTTCAGCAATACATGAACGATGAACTTCCAGATGTTCAAACTGGTTTTAGAAAAGGCAGAGGAACCAGAGATCAAATTGTCAACATCTAATGGATCATCAAAAAAGCAAGACAGTTCCAGAAAAACATCTATTTCTGCTTTATTGACTTTGCCAAAGCCTTTGACTGTGTGGATCACAATAAACTGTGGGAAATTCTGAAGGAGATGGGAATACCAGACCACCTGACCTGCCTCTTAAGAAATCTGTATGCAGGTCAGGAAGCAACAGTTAGAACTGGACATGGAACAACAGACTGGTTCCAAATAGAAAAAGGAGTACGTCAAAGCTGTATATTGTCACTCTGCTTATTTAACTTATATGCAGAGTACATCATGAGAAATGCTAGGCTGGAGAAAGCACAGGCTGGAATCAAGATTGCCAGGAGAAATATCAATAACCTCAGATATGCAAATGACACCACCCTTATGGCTGAAAGTGAAGAAGAACTAAAGACCCTCTTGATGAAATTGAAAGAGGAGAGTGAAAAAGTTGGCTTAAAACTCAGCATTCAGAAAACTAAGATCATGGCATCCGGTCCCATCACTTCATGGGAAATAGATGGGGAAACAGTGGAAACAGTGGCTGACTTTATTTTGGGGGGCTCCAAAATCACTGCAGATGGTGATTTCAGCCATGAAATTAAAAGACTCTTACTCCTTGGAAGGAAAGTTATGATCAACCTAGACAGCATATTAAAAAGCAGAAACATTACTTTGGCAGCAAAGGTCCATCTAGTCAAGGCTACGGTTTTTCCAGTAGTCAGGTATGGATGTGAGAGTTGGACTATAAAGAAAGCTAAGCACCAAAGAATTGATGCTTTTGAACTGTGGTGTTGGAGAAGACTCTTGAGAGTCCCTTGGACTGCAAGAAGATCCAACCAGTCCATCCTAAAGGAGATCAGTCCTGGGTGTTCATTGGAAGGACTGATGTTGAAGATGAAACTCCAATACTTTGGCCACCTGATGCGAAGAGCTGACTCATTGGAAAAGACCTTGATGCTGGGAAAGATTGAGGTCAGGAGGAGAAGGGGAGGACAGAGGATGAGATGGCTGGATGGCATCTCTGACTCAATGGACATGGGTTTGGGTAGACTCCGGCAGTTGGTGATGGACAGGGAGGCCTGGTGTGCTGCAGTTCGTAGGGTCACAAAGAGTCGGACACGACTGTGCAACTGAACTGAACTGAACTGAAAGAATTCTAAGTGCAGAAAGAATACTTTTAAAAAATAAGAGTGAAACTCTGGTCTCCTGTATTTATGGGATGATGTGTTCAAGCAAATTCTTCCACATATAATAATTATGAAGTCTTGATGAAATGTTTTTTAAAAGCCATTATTTAAAGACATTCAAAAGAAATCAGATGAGAATTTACGCTTGAAAATCCACAAATGAAATGAGTAAGAAAATGAGTTTCTGGTGTTTTTGTCTTAAAATATTCCCCTAAACTCTATAGCTCCAGAAGCAGAAAACTGAAGCATAACTCATTCAATGTGACAGAGTTCAAGAATGAAAGAATAGCTAGACGTTTAGGAACACAATCCTAGAAGTGCAAAAGTGTCAGAAAAGGAATGTAAATCTGCCCATATTCCTGGCCACCCACTAACGTAGGAGTGCACAGAAGATATCAACAGGGCAATAACTGTTTTGGCCCAGTCAAGTTAACCCCAATAATCCTTAGAAAACTTTAATAAGAGTATCCAGTTTTAAAAACAAAAAAAAATTAAAATAAACAAAAAGAGTAGTGTTGCTACAATGTATTATCTAAAATATTCAGCTTTCAACCAAAAATTACTAGCTGTACAAAGAAACAGGAAAGCAGGACCCACTCGGGAGAAGTCATTAGACAATGATCCCAAATGGGCCTGAGTGTTATATACAAAAATCAAAGATATCAAAGCAAATACTGTAAAGAATTAAAATAATTTGTGTTCAAATAATTAAAGGAAAATGTGGTCTTGATGTGTGAACAGATAGAGAACATTAACAGACAGGTAGAATTATTTTTTTTAAAGAACAAATAGAAATAGAGAGTAGAATGACAGAAACGGAAAGTTTACTCGATGGACTCAACATCACAGCTGAGATGGCAGAAGGAAGAATCAGTAAACTCTACAAAGATTAAAAGAAATTATCCAATATGAAAAACAAAAAGTAAAAAAGACTGAACCATTTCAAAAACCTATGGGACAATGTACTTGCCATCCCAGAATAAGAAAAGAGAGAGGATGGGATAGGAAAAATATTTAATGAATAATAGCCAAAAATTTCCCAAATTTCGTGGAAAATACTAACTTGCAGATCCAGCAAACTCAGCAAACCTCATCAGGATAAATACAGTGAAAACCACAGCTAGTTAGAATATCAGGTTCATACTGCTGAAAACCAAAAATAAAGAAATATCTTAAAAACGTATGTTTTGTCTGGTTTTCTTATTGTAGGTAGAAATTCAAGAACAATTATTGCAGTGATGGTTGGAAGTAAAGGTATTATACATTCCTTTTAAGTCTGGTTTTCACAAGACCAGGTGATCAACTTGTACCATCTCTACCTTTATTGCTCTCATGCTCTGGCCACCTGTTCCATCACGTACTTTTAAGATTGTCTTGTACATCCCATGACTACTACTCTTTTGACCCTATCTGTATTAATCAGCTCAGGCTGTTATAACCAAATACCATGGACTTACTTGGTGGCTTAAACAACAGACATTTTTTTTTTAATCAGAGTTCCAGAGGCTGGGAAGTCCAACATCAAGGTACTGGCCAATTTAATTACTGGTGAGGACACTCTTCCTGCTTGTAGATGGCTATCTTCTTGCTCTGATGGCGGAGAGGAAAAGAACTCTGGTGTCTCTCCCTCTTCTCATAAAGACACTAATTCCACTGCTTTTCCAGTAGTCATGTCTGGATGTCAGAGTTGGATGGTGAAGAAAGCTGAGCACCGAAGAATTGATGCTTTTGAACTGTGGTGTTGGAGAAGATTCTTGAGAGTCCCTTGGACTGCAAGGAGATCCATCCAGTCCATCCTAAAGGAGATCAGTCCTGGGTGTTCATTGGAAGGACTGATGTTGAAGTTGAAACTCCACTACATGAACTCCAAAACTTCCATGTCACCTCATGCGAAGAGTTGATTCATTGGAAAAGACCCTAATGCTGGAAGGGATTGGGGGCAGGAGGAGAAGGGGATGACAGAGGATGAGATGGCTGGATGGCATCACCAACTCAATGGACATGGGTTTGGGTAGACTCCAGCAGTTGGTGATGGACAGAGAGGCTTGGCGTGCTGCAGTTCATGGGGTCGCAAAGAGTCGGACACAACCGAGTGAACTGAACTGAATCCTACCACACTAGATTTTGCATGATCTAATCTAAAACCACGTGGCGCTAGTGGTAAAGAACCCACCTGCCAATGAAGGAGACATAGGAGACGCAGGTTCCATTCCTGTGTTGGGAAGATCCCCTGGAGAAGGGCATGGCAAACCCACTCTAGTATTCTTGCCTGGAGAATCCCATGGACAGAGGATCTTGGTGGGCTACAGTCCACAGGGTTGTAAAGAGTTGGACATGACTGAAGCAACTGAACACACACCATCTAAAACCAATTACCTCTCAAAGACCTCACCTCCAAATACCATCACATTAGGTATTTTGGAGGGACCGGCATTCACGTCCTAATACTCTCACTGGTCTCCTTAAAACAATGAAAACTACCTCAATTGTTCTGCTACTTTGGTCGGAGTTTTGGTTAAGTTGTCAACGTAAACCTGGAATTCCTTTAAGGCAAAGTAAACTTTGTTTTCCTGAGAAACGAGATGCATGTGAGGACCTGAATTTAGGAGAGCAGTGGGAGGGGTGTTGTGGTCTAACTCGGCTGTCAAGTATTCCCAAAAGTTATTGGGCTGAATCTTTTCTTTTCTTCTTTTCTCTTTCTGGGTCACTATCTTGGACATTGGAATAAGAATATGGTTTAACACACTGTTAAAATAATCACCTAAAAGCACTCTGCTTCCTTTTTCCACCCCCATTTCAAAGCCTCAGATAATAGACTGTAGTAACATCTTTTCAATCATGCTCACAAATAACATCTTCATAAGCATCATCGATAGGGTATTTTCCAACCCACTTTTACTTTACCAGAAGAAAAAAATTCTTCTCTCGGCGAGACAAAATATAACACAAAAATATTTATTTTACTGGATTCATCCTTTTATTTCTAAGATTGTTTTAATTGTGGAAGCCTGGCCACAGAACAAAACAGAAACAATTGAAATCTGAAAACAAATTGCACACATTTACTGAATTTGAGTACTGTGTTTAATTTCACTTCAAATAAATTTAAAGGATTTTAAAAGTACTTCACTAGTTCAAATTGGAAGTCTGTAGCTGTTTTCATAAAACTGAGTTAATTTGGTCTACAAAAATACTCTCAATACAACCTAAGTGTAAGTCACTCAGTCATGTCCGACTCTATAGTCCATGGAATTCTCCAGGCCAAAATACTGGAGTGGGTAGCCTTTCCCTTCTCCACAGGATCTTTCCAAACCCACGTCTCCCACATTGCTGGCAGATTCTTTACCAGCTGAGTACAAGGGAAGCCCCAGTACAACCTAAAGAGAAGTGATATTCACGTGGTTAAGTTTCTGCCCCTTGATAAGGGAAGGTAGCACTTTTACCTTGAGTATTTTACAGAGTCTCTCTAGCAGAACTGGAAGTTTTGTTTCGCTTTTGTTTTCTTTTAAAGACATTACCATCTTTACTAGAGTGCTGAATGTCGTGCTACTAGGGAAGAACGATGGATGGACAAGCGGATGGAGAGACGGGGCAGTGTTGGAACTCCCTGGGTCCAGCTGCAGCACAGACCAGAGTCAGCACATTTCAGTAGAACCAGACTCGTCTGAGTTTGGTAACTTGTGTTTTCAGTTGTAATTCTAATCACATTTTTATTTGCTCTGCACTTTCTTCTTGGCACTCAATTATTGACACGAGGGACAAATTGGTCAAATTTGTGGGTAAAAATTGGGATGCCTTGTACCTGACAGCACTTTGTGTTTATCTTTTATAGCCTGGAGTTTAAGACTCCATCCAAAATTGAGCAAGTGAGATGTTCAAGATGGAATGGGTAGAAATGGAATTTTCCAGCCCTTAAGAAGTGCAAGAGGACAAGAAATATGTATTTTTGTACTTTAAGTTCACTTTTCTCAGCACATTTTACCCATGTGAAATACGAGAAGGAAACTACTTTATGGCTGTAAATTAAAATTCCTTTGGCTGTAACATGGAGAAATTTTGAAAACTGGTCCAGATTGTTAAATGTCTATCAGTTTGGTTTTGCTCCCCCACATTGAGACAAATTTGACAGTCTTGTTAGAGGGGCTGTGTCTTCCTTGATTTTCCTCTCCTTTTCCCTCTCATGGAGTTCTCTTCTTGCATATCCAAGCATTCTCAACCTTTTCCATCTTCCCTATCCCTCCAAATTCTGGACATTAGTTTCTTCCTTGTTTTTTCTATCTGTATAAAAGAGGGAATGCAGGAAAACCTCTATAAAACTAGCTTTATCCCAGGATTTCCAAATGTGGTAACTGTTAGAATTAGTTGGGAGCTTGGTGAAAATGCTGACTTCTAAGCTCCATGTCATGAACTTGAGTTAGCAAGAAGGCTTTGAAATTTATATAACTTGAAAAGCTTTCTGAGGGATTAGAGATCTGTTCGATTCTGGGGATCCACCACTTGAGGGTATTTTCTTATAGTGATGGTGGTTTAGTCACTAAACTAAACCATTCAATAAGTTCAACTTTTGCGAGCTCATGGACTGTAATCTGCTAGGCTCCTCTGTCCATGGGATTCTCCAGGCAAAAATACTGGAGTGGGTTGCCATTTCCTTCTCCAGCAGCTCTTTCCTACCCAGAAACAGACCTGGGTCTCCTGCATTGCAAGCAGATTCTTTACTGACTGAGTTACGAGTGAATAAAATAATCATTAAATTAAGTTAGAATGATAATATAACAAGTTATAGCTGAGTATCTACGTGACTCAACTCAGTGGTTTTGCATGATGACAGAAAATATTTTGCTTAAGTTATTTATAATTCAAGACTGTGTGTCAAGCTGGCCTAACTTTGGAGGGCCTTCTCTGCTTACACTGTGCTTTCGTCTCCTCAACAGCCCCTCAACTGAAAAAAACTTTTTCAGTTTTATTCCTTAATAAAATAACTTCTTTTTTAGAGTTTACTTTCAATTGGAGGATAATTGCTTTACAATACTGTATTGGTTTCTGCCATACATCAACATGCCTCAGCCATAGGTACATGCATGTCTCCTCCCTCCTGAGTCTCCCTCCCACCTCCCAACCCATCCCACCCTTCGAGGTTGTCACAGAGCACCTGATTTTAGCTCCCTGCATCATACAGCAAATTTCCACTGACTGTCTAATTTTGCATATGGTAATGTATATGTTTCAGTACTATACTCTCAATAATCTTATTGTTATTGTAAGGTTATACAAAGCAACAATATATGGGGCAAAAATTTAAACAACATGTAGGTTAAAAAGGACAAAAAGTAAAAACAATTTCAAAAATCTATCCTGTTCACAAAAATCCTATTAATTTGGGGTCTATCCTTTCATAAAACTCTTTATGTACATATAAAAATGTGTAACTCTAAGTGTATATTTACATTTGTAGATTAGATCATAATGATTAGCTCAGAGAGAGCCACACTGAGTGATGCCTTTCCTGACAGCCCAGTCAAGCCACAGATATGAAAGGTAAATGAATGCCTATAGCCCAGTGTCAATAAGAATTTGCAATTCTTTGTCCATACAACAGGAGATAGGCAATGAAAACAATTTTAATAATAAATTGTATGATATTATCCATGCATACATGGACATCATATTTTTTCAGGTTTTTGTCATTGATTTGGGGGTTTGCTTGCTTGCTTACTATTTTTCTCCAACTCTTCTTACTGGATCTTCCCTTCCAGTCCCCATGTAACCAGTGTTATCAGTTTCTCCATTTTCAAAATGCTACACACAAATATACAAACATTTATATAACAGAGGATATAATGGTTTGTTTTACAAAAATAGGATAATATTACAAGTGTGATATGTCATGGGGAAGTATGACGTGAGGTGAAGTCAAGTCATTCAGTTGTGTCCGACTCTTTGTGACCCCATATACTGTAGCCTACCAGGCTCCTCCGTCCATGGGAGCTTCCAGGCAAGAGTACAGGAGTGGGTTGCCATTTGCTTCTCCAGGAGACCTTCATGACCCCAGGAAGAATGAGGAAGTATAGGAATGCATATACATACATATACATACACATACACGCATGCTAAGTCGCTCTGTCACACCCCACTCTCTGCGGCCCTATGGACTGTAGCCCGCCAGGCTCCTCTGTCCATGGGATTCTCCAGAAAGAATACTAAAGTGGGTTGCCATGCCCTCCTCCAGGGGATCTTCCCCACCCAGGATCAAAACCACTATCTCTCTGTCGCCTGTATTGGCAGGCAGGTTCTTTACCACTAGCGCCATCTAGGAAGCCAGATAGATAGATAGATGATAGATGGATGCAAACCTCTCACAGAATCAGGAGATGCTTCCCTGAAGAAATGCAGTTTAAGCTGAATGGATCAAATTGTGTCTCCTCCACAAAGTTCACATGTGGAAGTCCCAACCTTCAGTATCTCAGAATGTGCCTATCTTTATTAAAGGGATGATTTAGTTAAGACGAGGTGACGGCAGTGGCACTGATCCAGTGTAACCGGCACCCTTGTACGAAGGGGAAACTTGGATATAAGCACACAGAGCACAGACCTGTGAAGACAGAGGAGGAAGACAGTCCTCCACCCGCCAGGGAGAGAGGCCTCAGCAGAGGGCAACCCTGTCGAGAACATGATCTCAGACTTCCAGTCTCCAGAAATTTAAGAAAGTAAGTGTCGGTTGTTAAGCCTGCCAGTCTCTGGTACTTTGTTATGACAGCCCTAGCAAACTAAAAGAGATTTATAGGAATAATTCATTACAGGAACATAGGAAAAACAAGACTTACACATTGGTGGGGAAATGTGAAATATAGTAGTCTTTTTGGAGAGTAATTTACCAACAGCTATTAAACATTTGTTTCTATGGACAAATTCCCAAGAGTGGAATTTCTGACACCAGATCATTAAAAAAAAAATGCTTTTCTTGTGGGGTCCCCAGAGTTCTATCATTGCTGCAATTATACTATAAAATTTCTGCTTTCAAAATATTTCATTTTTGAAGACTCAAGCAGCATATTAAGTATGAAAATTCCTTAGGAAACTCAACATCAACAAAATAAAAAGGAACAAAATTCTGTAACAATGCAGTGTTCATTTTCTATTGCTACCTGATAGATTACCACAAACTGAGCAGCTTACAGGAGTTTGTAAATGGCTTAGCTGGGTCCTCTGCAAGGCAGCAATCAAGATGTTAGTTGGGCTGTGCTCTCATTGGGAAACTCAATTCAGGGAAAATCGGCTTTAAAGCTCATTGGAACTGCTGGCAGAATTCAGGGTGCTGTGAGGACTTTCTTGGTGTCCAGGGGCTAAGACTTCTCACTCCCAATGCAGAGGGAGTGGGTTCAATCCCTGGTCTAGGAACTAAGATCCCACATGCTGCAACTAAGAATTTGCATGCTGCAACTAAAGTTACATGCTACACCTAAGATCCAGTGCAGCCAAATAAATAAAAGTAAACGTTAAAAAAAAAAAAATGCAGTGTATTGTGGCTGTAAGACTAAAAGCCCAGATTCTTACTAGCTGGAAGCTACCTGTAGTTTCTTACTAAGTACGTGTCCCCAACATTCCCATTTACTTCATCAAGCCAGCAAAAAGAGCCTGTGAAGTGAGTCTGCTAGCATAGTTATAGGAGTAGTCACTGGAGTAGCATCCGATGACCACCGTCATATTTTATTTGTTAGAAGCAAGTCATAAGTACTGTCTACACTCAAGGGGAAGGGATTACACAAAGGTGTGAATGGAGACAGAAGTCACGGAGTGACCTTATAGTCTGACTACCACACAGATTTAAAACCTTTGTCTATGAGTTAAGGTGTACACTCTTTTTTCATACTCCACTAATAAAACTTATCAGTGTACCTGACTTACCAAAACAAGTCAATAATGTTACATTGTGTTTCTTGCTTTCTCCCTGGACTTTTTATGGCTTGGTGTTGCTTTCACTTGCTTTGTTATAATTAAATTCAAATCAGCAAACATTTGTTGAGTATCTTCTAAACAGCAACCTTTCCGAAGGTTGTGGAAGGTCTGACAACCTCCATCTTTTGAGGTCACTATTAAATGAAGGGATGCCTGAGAAGGGCTGCAGCACTGTCGCACATTTTGAGCAGGAATTTTAGAACTGAAAAATATAATATCTGAAATTTAAAGATTCACTGGGTGAGCTTAACAGCAGAACAAACATGAGAAAGAACTGGTTAATTTCAAGTTAAATCAATAGAAAATATCCAACCTGAAAACAGAAGGAAAAATTATCAAAAAAAAAAAAAAATTAGCAGAGCCTTAGGAACCTGAGGGACAAAACCCAAAGATCTAACACATAGGCAATTGGAATTTCAAAAAGAGAGACAGGCTTGGGTAGGAAAAATATGTGAAGAAATAATGACAACAAACTTTCCAAATTTGGTGAAAACATACCTTTACAGATTCAAGAAACTGGCAAACCCAGTCAGGATAATAATACACAGTTTCCATCAGGGTTCCCAATGACCAGAACTTCCTAGTATTTATTTTTCTGCGTAATCCCTCCCCTTGAATGTGAACTGAATCTTAGGACTTGCTTTTGATGAGCAGAAAACAAAGAAGCTATGGGGTGTCGCTTCTATAATTAGGTAAAACTGGGGCCATTGGCAGCATTCTCTCTGTCTCTCTCTGCACCCACACCAACCACTGTCTTGCTTTCATGAGACAAACTGCCATGTTGTGAGATGCCCTATGGAGAGGGTCATGTGACAAAGGACCGAGGGAAGCCTGTGGTTGATAGTTTACAAGAAACCAAGACATCTGGCTAACAGCTCATAGGGAACAGAATGGTGGTAACCATCACACGAGTGAAGTACGTCCAGGTTCCTCACAGTCAACCTGAGAAGACTGAAGAGTGTCTTCTAAGACTGACAGACTTAGAAAGCCATGCCCAAATCCTGGGTTCCTGATCCATACAAACTGTGCGATAATAAACCTGTATTATTTTGACTGGTAAGTTTTGAAATGATTTGCTGCAGGGAAAATCATAGATAACCAATATGCTGCTGAAATCAAAGATAGAGAGGAAACTGTAGAAGCAACCAGAAAACAAACAAACAAACAAAAAACAAATACATTACACACAGGAAGAAAAGTATTCCATGACTTTGGATTTTTTCAGAAAGTATGGGGATCAGAAAATAGTGAGCAGTACTTTTCCAAGTACTTAAAGAATGAAATTATCAAGTTATCATGCTGTATCTAGCAAAAATCTCATATGAGAATTGTGCCATGCTTAGTCACTGAGTCATATCCAACCCTGCGACCCCACGGACAGTAGCCTGCCAGCTCTTCTGTCTGTGGAGATTCTCCAGGAAAGAATACTGGAGCGCGTTGCCATGCCCTCCTTGAGGGGATCTTCCCAACCCAGGGATTGGACCTGCAAAGGTCTCCTGCATTGCAGGTGGATTCTTTACCAGCTGAGCCACCAGGGAAGCCCATATGAAAATTAAAGAAAACTAAAAACAAAAGCAAAAAAATTCAAATAAAAAAACTATGAAATTTCACTACCACTGGAGGTACACTAGAATAAATGCTGAAGGGAGATCATCAGATTAAACAGAAATGACACCAAAGTAAAGCTTAGATCTTCAGGAATGAATTAGTACCCGCAAGAATGGTAAATACCTCATAAATTCATATGACTATTTTTCCTATATTTTATCAAAAATAAATATGATTGTTTAAAGCAAAAACTATAGCATTATCTTTGGGGGGTTGTAATGTATATAGATGTAATATACTAACCAGTGTTGAGGCAGTCGATCGTGGGTTGGAAAAGAATTTCCAGACGCAGAGCATTTCAAAGGAAGTGAATTTGAAATATGAAAAGAAACAAAACATTCGTAGTTCTTGCCATTAAGAAGCAGTCCAGTGGGATAAATAAACATTTTAAACTTTCTCAGATAATTACGTAATAAACACATTGGGACAAGTGCTAAGCATGAGTTACCATGAAAGCCAGAGTTGCAGGGGACTTAACTGAGTTTCCAAGCTTCATCCATTTGGAGTGCTCCCTTATCTTCAAGTACCAAAAACGAAAGCACAAGGAGTTGTAACAAATCATTCCCCATGCTAGCATCAGTTTTTGGCATTGGACTGAATTTATTACAAGAAATTTCCATCCTTTAGAATTCAGGGGGGACATCCCTAGTGTTCCAGTGGTTAAGAATCTGCCTGCCAATGCAGATGGGGACACGAGGGTTTGATCCCTGCTCCAGGAAGATCCTTCATGCTGTGGGCAACTAAGCCCATGCACTACAGTTGCTGAAGCTTGTGCCCCCAGAGCTTGTGCTCCGCAGCAAGAGAAGCCACCACAATGGGAAGCCCATGCAACCCCAACTAGAGAGTAGCCCCAGCTCTCTCCAACTAGAAAAAGCCCACAAACAGCAACAAAGCTCCAGCAGAGCCAAATACATAAATAAAATAATCAGTGATCATATACTACCTTGTTCCTGTTTGAACAGGGAAGCCGTCTGTTGCAGCACATGCTCCTCACCTGGGATCCAGGAGGTCTGCAGCCCCATTGACATGATTAGCAGCCATCCTCTGTATACTTTCAATGCGAGGTATACCTCTGGTACTTCTTATGGAAGAAATAAGATGGCACATGATGCATCAATCAGGGTCCAGTTCAAAAGAGAAGAACTACACAAATGATTCAATAGAAAGAATTTAACTTAAATAGTTGTAAGCCGTTTGTAGGAAACTGAAAAGGCAAATATGGAAGCTACAGTTTTACAAAGGTAATAGCTAAGGGAAGCAAGTACTACTCTTGGGGATGAGGAAACAAAAGGAAGACACTGAAATATGAGGTTTAGATGAAGGGCCCCAAAGACTTAGTCCTTTGAGGAAGGACACTGTCAGCTGGTTAGTACCCCTGAGTTTGCAGTAAGGCTGGTACTGGTATTATGGAAAAACTGCAAATGGAAACCAAATAGTACTACAGCAAATCAACTGTCACTTTTAAGATGAAGAATCACTGCTTGGAGACAATGATAGCTAACAGGAAGGGGCAAGCTACTTTTTCCTCCAGACTTCTAGCGTCCCTCTAGCATCCCCTGTTATCAAAGCCTAGGGTGCACTGAGTCAGCTGATAAAGCAAAAACTGCAGGGTGCCCGAAAACAAGGCAGAGAATAGAATGGTGGGTCTGGAGAATCAGCTAGTTAACAACTGTCACGAGGCGAGAGAGCCCATCAAAACTACAGAACTAAGGTCAGTGGGGGTTTAGGAGACTGACGGTAGACTCATCAGCTCATTGAAAAGTTGAACAGCATGAAGTCTGCTGACTTTATCCAGTGATTGGTGTTCCTTTTCCACTTGTTCTTTACTACTTGGGAACTAAAAGCAGAAACTGCCAAGAATGAGTTGAAAATACTCCCAGGTTTGCCCTTATTCATTCGCATTACAGTATTTTTTTAGTTAAGGACATCTAAAATATGCCAAAGTGCTTATCCTCCCCCGAGTTTCCCCAACAACATTGTCTGGACTTTCTCTACATAGGTATCACCCTGTTTATCCAGTACTTAAGACTACTAGGAATCCCCACTCTGGAACACCTGTGAGTCTGATAAAAGGCTTAAAGTAAATGCAAAAAGTGCCTGAAGATAGTTTGAAATAGATGTCATAAAAGTCAAGCACCATATACTTTATCTCTAGCCAGATATTTAAATTAATATTACACCTAATACTTACTTATCTGGTTTCCATTAGCAACTGTGAAGAAGTGGCTGAACAGAAGAGAAGAGAAAAAAAGTTACATTGTTCTGGCAACTTTGAGAAGTTACCATGGAGAAGACAGATGCAATAAGAAAGGAAAAAAAACATTATCATCACCCCCAAAAAGAGAATAACATCATGCAATGTGGGGAAAAAAAAAACCTACAAACCACACAATTTCAAAAACATCAGTGAGAGAGAAGACAGGCCAACTATAACTCAAGACTGCACTCAAGACGGTGCGGCAGTCTGGCAGTATTCAGGGAAAAGAATGGTTTGGTTCTACCTGCCTCACCCCCATGAGGCATGTCGTTTTTATCACAACCTAGAACAGCCATGTGTCTGTTTACCACTGTATGCCCAATGCCTAAAAAAAGATAGGCACTCAATCAAGGAATCATCAATAACCATATGGATGCCAAATCACAAAAAACATTTTTAAATTATGGTGAATATATTCCAGTGGCAAATGAAAAGAGGTATCAATTGCATTTTTGAAAAGTCACTATTATGGTAAGCCACTATCTGAGGGCTATAGAAAGAAGGACCAGACAAAGTTATTTACTTCAAGAATGAAAATGCACTACTGTAGGCCACTGCCCTGATTCTAAATGGGAAAAAGCAAGACTTTGATTCAGCATTATTTACTTAAGAAAGCACTGTATTTCTCTCTCTCTACTAATTAAGTAGCTTTTGCTTTATTGCTATTCAAAGACTCTTCTACTGGGATAGATGCAATAGAAGAGAAAGATATATAACATGATGAAATACAAGGAAAGGGAAACAAAATGGAATAAATAAGATGTTCTCCACCAGTTTCTCCTCTGAGGGCATTTTCCATTTTATAGCTAGGAGATGGAGGTACAGCAAATGGCAGTGGCCAAGAGCTTTTAGCAATCTCATGGGGATGGAAAGACCAAAGTTGGAATTTGGACGAGTGGAGCTGCCAGGACTTGAACAGCCAGGACCCCAGAGAGAAAATATTCACTGAGAAATGGGTATGACATTCTGCAAGGATTTTGCCTCAAGGAATGTTCTGAATCCTAAGTCTCTGAGAATGAGAGAAGAAAGAGGAACAGTTGCAGTAAAAATAAAAACAAACTCATGGAACTCTGCTCAATGTTATGTGGTAGCCTGGATGGGAGGGGCGTTTACGGAAGAATGGGTGTATGTATATATACGGCTGAGTCCCTTCGCTGTTCATCGGAAACTATCACAACACTGGTAATCGTTATACCCCAATACAAAGTAAAAAGTTGAAAAACAAAACAAAACATCACAGTTATTAAGAGGTTTAAAAAGTCAACAGAGGTTTGGGCAGTCTCTTAGAGCTCAACATACAAAAGCAGTTCAGAGCCTGAAGTGGAGAAGGCATCCTAGACAACATGCCAGCTTTCAAGCCAAGACCTTTGAATGACTATCCCCTAGGTTAAAGGCTACAACAGCAATAGGTGATCCCACACAAAGTTTTAGACACAGTCTCCAATCATCTCAAAACCGAATGGGAATTAACATAAACTGTGTCTAGTAATGATGGCCCCAAAAAAGTGGTCTTCTTTGGAGGAAGATGACATCATCCAGTGTCTCTAAATAGTTTCATACACAATGTCCTGCATTCAACCAAAAATGCAGTGGACTGAACGACTGAAAAACAAAATTAAAACAGACAGTAGTTCAAGGAAAAACAAGACAGTAGAACCAGATAACTCAGAACACACAAATTTCACAGTTATTACAACTATAATTTAAAATAACTTGATTAATATGCCCAATAATATAAAGGGAGTAATACAGAAAATAGATGGAAATATGAAAAATTTTATTTGAGATCTGAAATACATAAAAATAAATCAAATAGCAATCTTAGAAATTAAGAATAAAATTCAGAAATAAATATTCAATGTATAAAATTAACAAGTTAGAAAAAACAGTAGAAATGATTAGTGAGCTGGATAATATGACATAAGAAATTATACAGATTAAAATAGATAAAAAGATTGGAAAACAAAATAAAAAATTTTTAGATTTGTAAAATATCATAAAAATACCAACATATGTAGTCCCAAAGGGAGAGAAGAGAATGAGCAAAAATTCAGTTTGAAGAGATGCTGTCTGAGAATTTTCCAAAATTGGTGAAAGACAGTAAGTCACAGATTTGAAGAGCTCTAAAACTTCAAGCGAAACAACTGCAAAGAAAACTATAACCAGACCTATCATAGTAAAACTGTTAAAAGTCGAAGGAAAAAGGAAAGAAGTCTTAAAAGCAGCATAGGAAGAGAGAGAAACATAATTTTTGTTGTTGCTGTTTAGTTGCTAAGTCGTGTCTGACTCTGCCACCCTGTGGACTGTATGTAACCCACAAGGCTCCTCTGTCCTTGGGATTTCCCAGACAAGAATACTGTAATGGGTTGCCATTTCCCTCTCCAGGGGATATTCCTGACCCAGGGATCGAACCCACATCTCCTGCTTGGCAGGTAGATTCTTTACCACTGAGCCACCTGGGAAGCCTAGCATTTCTCTTACTAGATTATCAGTTTATTATAAAAGGACATAATTCAGTACAGCCAGATGAAAGAGATGCATAAGGCAAGATATGTGAAAAGGGGCACAGAGCTTCCATGCTCTCTCGACATACCACTCTGTCCCCATCACCAAGTGTTTACCAGCCCAAAACCACAACTCTTTTTGTTGAAGAGTTTTTAAGCTGCCCTTCTTTTCCTCTCCCCAGAGGTCAACAGGTGGCTCTAAAAATTTCAACCATCTAACCACCTGTCTTTCTGGTGACCAGTCCTATCTCAAACCTCTCTAGGGACCCCACCCTAAGTCATCTCATTAGCATAAACTCAGGCACACTCAAAAGAGATAGTTAATAAATGATAAAAGACACTTCTATCACTCAGGAAATTCCAAATGTTTTTGCCAGGGACAAAAACCATATATATTTCTTATTATAGCACTAGTATAAACTACCTCTTATCTATCAGATGAGGCTGTTATTTTAACCACGAAGATCTTGCCCAAAGGAAGAAAAATGTCCTTCATGCCTTTCTCCTATCTATCTCTCAATGCTTCAGATTCATAGCCAGAGCTGACCCTCAGCTAATACCATCAGAGAAGTTATACTGGTTGCTCACACTGGAATATATTTTGATTAGCTTAGCATCTCCTCTGATTGAATGGTGACCATACCTAAATAGTCAATAACTAGAGTTAGACCACAGTCTTATCTATCTGTCTATAGCCAGGAAACAGAAACCTCTCTAGGCATTTCAGGTAGGAGAGCATTTAGTGAAAGGAATTAGGTGTTTACCAAACTTTTGAAAGTACCAAGGAGGGCAACGGACAGCAAAGTCATCAGTTATCTTCGGAAATCAGAAAATTGCAGGAATCACAGTAAACAGCCACTAAAGATCTCAATAGCCTATTGTCCCAAAGCAGATGGTGCTCAGCAGAAAGCCTAGAAGTCACTGCAAAATCTCACATCTGATGTCTGTTGAAGACCACATGCCTACTTGCTGTGGTTGAACAATAATGATTTCTGTTGTCTTCCACATTACAAAAGCTAACATGAAGAATCAAAACCACAACCCTGCTGGTAAAAGATTCTGGGAAATATAGTTTTCAGATCCTGGCCACTATAATGTAAGGGAGCTCCTGGAAGGACAGGGATGATGCTGAGTTAGCATCAGACAATATCTGGCAGTGCCAGAAATCCTAAGAGATAATTACAATTTTTTAACTGAAATATACTTAATTGCCATGCTGCATTAAGTACTGTGATACAGCAGTGATTCAGTCATACATACATATATATATATATATATATATATATATATACATTTTTAAAATATTCTTTTCATTATGGTTTATCTCAGGATATTGAAAACAGTTCCTTGTGCTATACATTTGGAACTTGTTGTTTGATAATTACAAATATAAAACAAGAAAAGAAGGATAACTATTCTTAACAATTACAGTATTTTGCTAATTTATGCTAGCAAAAACCTGGAGAGTAAACATGAAAATGAATTCTGAAGATATTAGAACAAGACAGGAAGGGTATAACCTTAGATGCTCACTGAATTTACTCATCAACCTAAATAAAGAAGTAAACTGAGATAAATTCAAAGAGATGAGTCTGTTTGGGAATAGCAGAGGAGTTGCAGTTCAGGACACACAAATCACAGCAAGCTACAGATGAGTCTGCTGAGGGCTTGGGATAGGCTGTGTGTATGGGAAGCGAATGTAAAGAGGGGAGAGTTCTGTTGGAGTTTGTTAAAATCAAGACAGACAGAGACCAGCTTTGTAAATTCCTTGAGCACACAAAACCAGTTCAGTCATACAAACAAAGCTCAATTCAGCTCACTTGGCAAGACCAACTCAACCTGAGTCATTTCCCATTCATGCCTCTGGAAATCACAGGCAAAAACTTTCCAAAGTTGATATGAGGTAAACTCTGTTTAAACTCCCTATCATTTAAGAACATTTCAATATAAATCAGTTTTCTATAAATCAGGAAATCAGTTTTTCATTCCTTAAGTTTTATTTTTCTGAGGGCACGTGAATGAAACTTTGTATTTTATACCCACCAGTTCCATTTTTAGATTGGTATGCTTTCATATATTGATATTGGTAGCAAAATACACAGGATACAAATACATGCTGGAGTGGCTGTGGAGAAAAGGGAGCTCTTCCAACTTCTCTACAAAACAGACTCACAGACATAGAGAATAGACTTGTGGTTGCCAAGGGGTACAGGGGTAGGGAAGGATGGATTGACAATTTTGGGTTAGCAGACACAAATTATTATATATATAATATATATATAATGGATAAACAACAAGGTCCTACTGTATAGTACTGGAAAATATAATCAACATACTGTGATACACCATAATGGAAAAGAATATAAAAAAGAATTTATACACATATATACCTAATCACTTTGCCATACACTAGAAATTAACATTGTAAGTCAACTATATTTGAAAAAAAAAATTTTTTTAAGGCAGATAAAGGCTTGTCTTTTATTGAATGAGTGATCTATGCAATTGCCGAGGCCACTATATACAGAAAAGAGGGGGAGAACTTTATTTCTTGGTCTCTTCCTCCTTGGACAAAGTCTTGATGATTTCCTCTTTCTTGGCCTGGAGCCGCTCTTCACGGCGCTTGCGGGCTTCCTTGGTCTTAGACCTGCCGGCCTCAGCCTGGTCCGCCAGAAGCTTCTTGCGAGCGTTGTCTGCCTTCAGCTTGTGGATATGTTCCATGAGAATCCGCTTGTTTTTGAACACGTTACCCTTCACCTTCAGGTACAGGCTGTGATACATGTGGCGGTCAATCTTTTTAGATTCACAGTATCGTCTGAGCAGCCGGCTCAGAATCCTCATCCTCCTCATCCAGGTGACCTTCTCGGGCATACGAGCATTGGTAGTACCCTTTCACTTACCTATACCCATATGCCTGCCCTTCCAGCGAGCCAAGGTGTTTTTCCGGCATCGAGCCCAGGAATGGACAGTCACAGGCTTCCGGATGATCAGCCCATCTTTGGTCAGCTTCCAGATCTGCTGGCGGGAGTTGGCATTGGCGAGTTCGTTAGTCTCATTGGGGTCCAATCAGACCTTCTTTTTGCCACAGCGAAGGACACTGGAGGCAAGCCTCTTCTGAAGCCTGAGCATACTCATGGCCGCGGCCGCAGCAGCAAAAGGAAAGAAAGCTGAACAAAATGTTTTTAAAATAGGCAGGCTGGTTTATGCTGAGGCAACAAACAACTGACAATCTTGATTGTTTAAAACAACAAATATTACTTTGTGTTTACAATACATATCCACTGTAGATCACCAAGGAAAATTTTCTCATTGTAGACACTCAAGGACTCAGATTGATGCAGGTCATCTTTATACATGATTCCATAAACGGTGAAGTGAGGAAACGATATTGTGGTGAATCACATGCAGCTCTCAAAAATTCTGCTCAGGGGCACATGTTATTTAACTCATAGTGCATTGGCAAAGCAAGTCATTTGGTGTGGAGGTGAATACAAATACTATGTTGGATTTATCCTGCTCAGTGTGCTTTCCAAACTCCTAAGTTGTGTTCCTTGACATAATTGGTAAGAGCAGCACAAACATTTCTTAAAAGCATGTTTTAAGCTTGTGATGCTAATTGGAGACACTACAGTTGGACTGAATTACCCTATACATGGAAAGATAGGAGGATCCTGGATTGAGAGAGGCCAAGGAGATACACTTAACTACCTGAAGTGGGAGTCAGTCTATGGGAGGAAGTTCCAAAGAGGCATAAGATGATAGGATTTGCAGAAAGTGGAAAATGGAGTCGCTCAGTCGTGTCCAACTCTTTACGACCCCATGGACTGGAGCCCACCAGGTTCCTCTGTCCATGGGATTTTCCAGGCAATAGTACTGAAGTGGGCTGCCATTTCCTTCTCCAGGGGATCTTCCTGACCCAGGGATCAAACCCAGGTCTCCCACCCTGTAGACAGACGCTTTACCGTCTGAGCCACCAGGGAAGTCTAAATCCACTTTTCTAATCAGCCCCATGGATTAGGACTTAAGTCCTACCTGACCCATCCAGGTACAGATGGATCCAAGGATTGTGGGCATCCATTGTCTTTCAAGGCAATGATTTCATCCAAAAGTAAATGTCAGTGTGCTATTTCCTAGGATTGCCAAAAATAAGCTATCACAAACTTGGTGACTTAAACAACAGATACCTATTATTCAGCCAAAAAAGGGAGGAAACCCTGCCATTTTTGACAACATGGATGAACCCAGAAGGCAATATGGTAAGAGAAGTCAGACAAAGACAAATACTATATGCTCTCACTTGTATATGGAATCGAAAGAAAGGAAGAAAGAAAAGTCAGACTCATAGGAAAAGAGATTGGATCTGGGGTTACTTCCCTGGTGGCTCAGATGGTAAAGAATCTGCCTGCAATACAGGAGACCTGGGTTTGATCCCTGAGTTGGGAAGATCCCCTGGTGAAGGGAATGGCAACCCACTCCAGTATTCTTGCATGGAGAATCCCATGGAGAGAGACGCTTGGCAGACCACAGTCCATGGGGCCGCAAAGAGTCAGATATGACTGAGCAACTAACACTTTCACTACTTTCACTTCAAACTTACAACGCTGTATATCAATTATATCTTTTAAAAAAAATGGAAAAAAATCCCTTTTAAATTAGAACAACCAACAACAACAACATAAATCTATTCTCTCACAGACCTAGAGGCCAGACATCTGAAGTCAACATGCCAAGATCTCTAGGGGACAATTATTCACAGCTTCCAGCTTCTGGCGGCTCCTAGCAGTCATTGGCTGTAGGCCCATCATTCTCATCTGTCTCCACTTTTACATTATCTTCTCTACTGTGTCTCTGTGTGTCCAAATCTCCCTTTCCTCTCTTTTATAAAAACACTAGTTATTGGATTTAGAATCCACTCTATATTCAGGAAGATTTCATTTCAAGATCTTTAACTAATAACCCAACGTTCAAACAAAGTCACATTCTGAGGTTCCGGGGAATCTAGGGGAGGGATGCTACTCAACCCACTGCAGTAAAATTCTCAATTATATGAGCTACTCTGAGGTAGTAGTAGAAAGGTGCTATGTGTTTTTCCTCTCTGACCCAAAATGATAATGTGGGGAGAGAAGATGCTTCGTGTTTCCATTACCTCGTGCTACATAACAAGATACTTCTCCAAACTGGAGAACAAATTATTATTTCTCACAATCGATGGGTTGACTAAATGGTTATTCCACTTAATTTGTGTCTCCTGTAGTGCTGGGTGTTGAAAGATCCAAATAGGTCACATGACTGGCAAGTTGGTGCTGCCTGTTACCTGAGCTGGGGCTCCTTCCCAGGGCCTTGATTCTCCTCCATACGGCCTGTCCAAGAAGGTAGCTTGGGCCACTTACATGATGGCATATGAACTACTCCAGGAGTGCAAAAGTAGAATCTTTCAGTACTTCGTAAGCTTCAGGACTGGAACTGAGAGCATCTGTTCCACGCAGGTCACACGGTCAGTTCAGATTCAAGGCAAGGAGATACACAAGGGTGTGGATACCAGTACAGTTCACAGAGGCCCACCAAAGTTACAGTCTACTAACTTTCCTTCTCCCCTAGAACTGTGATTAATGTGGGACCATTTCAAGTGGCAAGGAATTTGCAAAAATAAATGCAGGGGTGGGTTAATGGGGCCAAAGAACTTTCGGCTTTGATGTTGGCTCGAGTACCTGGGATGTTGGCTCAAGTACCTGGGATGTTGGCAGACTTTGGGTGAAAAGACTATGAGGCAGAAGTCAAAGTCTTCACTGAAAGAGGAGAGTAACCTGATAAAAAGGTCAGTCATAAGGGAAGTCAGACAGTAAGAATTCCAAAGAAAGAAGTATTATCACATAATGATAGAAAAGTAATGGTCTGCAACATGGCAGTAGCAGAATGTTGACTGCCCCAAGGCCCTTCCCTATGGCAATGTTGAGAATAGGTAGCTTCCATTATTGTATTCTTCCAAAAATATTAGAAATATTAGAAACAATAATACATACCTTGGCCGCCTAAGGAAATAGAAAGCTTTTACCAGGTTTCAGAAAAAGCCATTGATCAGAATCCCTCCAAGCACTTGAGAATACTTTTCTAAGTAATTGTCACATCAGCACGGTAGTGTGACAACTCAAGGGGGTCAAGATTGATTTAGGGAGCAAAACTTAGAAAAGATAGTCTAAATCGATCCAATAAACGTTGTTTGGCTTCACTGAATAGTACTTGAGAAAGTAGTTAAATTAACACCAGGTGAAAAATACAGACCTCCCCGACTCCCCGCAAATCCTTAAGGTAGTTAGCATATGAAAAGGCAAAATTTGTAATTGGTTGCTTTCTTCCATATAATCAAAAAGTTTAATATAAAGAAGAAATTTTTATTTTCAAAAATGAAATGTGGTGTGGAGATCAAACTATGAACTTTTACTATTAAACTCACTATAAACTTTACCTATTAAATGTACCCACGAAGGACTGTGTGCCTTTTGTTGTATCAGTCGCTAGGTCATGTCCGACTCTTTGCAACTCCATGGACTGCAGCACACCAGGCTTCCCTGTCCTTCACTGTTCCCTGGAGTTTGCACAAATTTATGTCCATGGAGTCCGTGATGCCATCTAACCATCTCATCCTCTGCCTCCCTCTTTTTCATTTGTCTTCAATCCTTCCCAGCATCAGGGGCTTTTCCAATGATTTGGCTCTTCATATCAGGTGGCCAAAATACTGGAGCTTCAGATTCTGCATCAGTCCTTCCAATGAATCATTCGGACTGATTTCCTTTAGGATTGACTGGTTTGCACCTCCTTGCAGTCCAAGGAACTCTAAGAGTCTTCTCCAGTACCACAATTCAAAAGTATCAATTCTTCAGTGCTCAGCCTTCTTTATGGACCAATTCTCACAACTATACATGACCACCGGAAAAACCATAGCTTGAATTATATGGACCTTTGTCAGCGAAGTAATATCTTTGCTTTTTAATACTCTGTCTAGGTTTGTCATAGCTTTCCTTCCAAGGCGCAAGTGTCTTTTAATCTCATGGCTGCAGTCATCATCTCCAGTGATTTTGGAGCCCAGGAAAATAAAATCTTCCACTGTTTCCACCTTTTCCCCACCCATTTGCTGTGAGGTGATGGGACCAGATGACATGATTTTAGCTTTTTGAACGTTGAGTTTTAAGCCAGCTTTTTCACTCTCCTCTTTTACCTCTTCAAGAAGCTCTTTAGTTCTTCTTCACTTTCTGCCATTAGATTGGTATCATCTGCTTATCTGAGATTGTTGATATTCCTCCCAGCAATCTTGATTCCAGCTTGTGCTTCATGCAGCCTGGCAGATGTGCTCTGCTGCTGCTAAGTCGCTTCAGTCGTGTCCGACTCTGCAGCCCCATAGACAACAGCCCACCAAGCTCCCTTGTCCCTGGGATCCTCCAGGCAAGAACACTGGAGTGGGTTGCCATTTCCTTCTCCAATGCAGTAAAGTGAAAAGTGCAAGTGAAGTCGCTCAGTCATGCCCGACTTTTAGCGACCCCATGGACTGCAGCCTACCAGGCTCCTCTGTCCATGGGATTTTCCAGGCAAGAGTACTGGAGTGGAGTGCCATTGCCTTCTCCAGATGTGCTCTGCATATAAGTTAAATAAACAAGGTGACAATATACAACCTTGTTGCACACTTTTCCCAATTTTGAACCAGTCGTTCCATGTAAGGTTCTAACTGTTGCTTCTTGACCTTCTGAACAGATTTTTCAAGAGACAGGTAAGCTGGTCTGGTACGCCCATCTCTTTAAGAATATTTTTCCAGTTTGTTGTGATCCACACAGCCAAAGGCTTTAGCGTGGTCAATGAAGAAGTAGATGTTTTTCTGAAATTCCCCGCTTTCTCTGTGATCCTGGCAGTCAAGATAAAAAGATAAGAACGTGCCCTCTGGTGGACTGGCAGAGCCTCAAAAATGGTACTGAGCAGGGCCAGGTTATGCATGCTAAGAGAAGCACAACAGGAAGAGGAGACCTGCAAGTACCTACAAGACGGTGGAGGTACCGTGTATCGGCTGAGAAAATGTTTTCCTCTACAGCTGGATGTAAGAAGAGCCACTACTGGAAATGTCGACTATATATACATAGATATATATATACATATATCACCAGGGGAGAGCCAGGTTTTAGTTAAGGCAAGACTCGGAGATAAGATCCCAGTCGTAGTGTAAGGTAATGGTGGTTTGTTTAATTGGTTGACTAGGAGTTCCTAAAGATGCAGTAAAGTGATTTGGGGAGAAGAAGGAAGGAATGTTTAAGACTGTTGAGGACAAGTTAGGCATTGATTAATGAGAACAGGGATGAGTGGCAAGGTGAATTTAACTCTGATGGTTTCTTTTAGATGACAGGCACCTGGTTTACTTGGCTTGAGGGTGGCATTTCCAGGCCACCCTCTAGCACCCCGGGCTTTAGGTACCCCTCATGAAGCTGGAGCTCCTATCACTCCCAGTAGCAGTTCTCATGTCTGTTTATTCAGATTTTTCATAATGATCAGTCTCAGCCCTTCAGAAAAAGACCAATTAGATGTATAGCTTACGGTTCCTGTATTCTAGACTGCTTATCTCTAAAAATTAATCATGCATTCCTCATGGTGCTTAAAACATCCATACAGAAGAATTTCTCTACAGATTCATGATAATTAGCAAAGAAGTCACCAAAGCTGACAGACTAGAGAGAACTTGGGTCTGGATGTTGTAGAGGTCCTCTGCAGAATTTCCCTTGCTTTTTGAAGTGTAAATTTATTCTATCTATAAAGACAAATTCTATTTTCAATGCAAAAATAGAATTATTCTCTATGTGCAAACTTATCTCTTTGATGCCCCCTACTGTGGTTTCCTGTTAACCACAGAAATATATCAAAACCTGAAAGTGAGCAAAGCTTACGATTTCTGGAAGAGTGCTTTTTCAAAGACTGGGTAATTATTTAAAACAAAATAAAACAAAGGCCTTACTTAACTTCCTGGGTTATAAATTATTTTTATGAAAAACCCTGCAAAAGAGTTTTAATCAAAGTAAATCTTTTTCTCCTTAGTCTTAGCACACAGTACATTAAAATGCATAAGAACAGGCAACAGGTGAAGCTTAGTTCTTGAACAACTCCCTATATGTCTGCAGATCTAATACTTAAATTATATTAAGTTCAAGGCTGGGAAGAATTTTCTTGTTTCAAAGCTCTTCCATATCAGCCTCTTACCAACACTTTTTGAGATAATTAATATGATGACATTTGCAACAGAAACTAAGAAAGAGGGTATAATCAGTATTTCAAAAGAAATTACTCTTTTTAAGGAATCTAATATTTTAATAAAATTATTTTAAGACAAATTATCAGGGCCTTATAAGCACTTGATTCTTGTTCAAGATAGTTTCTTGTCCCCTCCCCCAACATCAAACTGGGAAAACTTCAGAAAATCATTTTCGATCTCATTTAAAATGTATCATTATTTTATATGCCCCAAACCTACCAAATGAATTTGCTTATACAACAGTGTGTATAGGAATGTGCTCTACTTTGGAGGAGTTTTTACAAATGTGGAATATGCCCAATGTCTGTTGCTATGTAACATAAAGAAATTGTTTTCAATTACAATTTTGTGATTCGTAAAACTGCCTCAATGATTTTGCCTGTGTGTGTGCTCAGTCACTCAGTCACGTCCAACTCTTTGCAAGCCCATGGACTGTAGCCCACCAGGCTCCTCTGTTCATGGAATTTTCCAGGCAAGAATACTGGAGTGGGTTGCCATTTCCTCCCCCAGAGGATCTTCCAGATTGAACCCACATCTTCTGAGTCTCCTGCTTTGGCAGACGGATTCTTTACCACTGAGCCACCTGAGAAGCCTAACTTCTTGTAAAAAAAAAATTAATATGTATTGTTGCTGAAAGTTTTTAAGTTGCTAAATCCAGTGATAGGTTCCCTGTCCTCATGTCATTCAACGGTCCAGCAGCATTTAATGCAGCTGGTCACCCCCCTCCTCATCTGCTCTCTTGGCCTCTAGGACAGGACACATCCAGGCTCTCCTCCTACCTCTCGGTTTCCTTGGCTGGCTCCTCCTTGTCTCTCGAATCTCTTCATTCCAGGATGCCCCAAGAGTCAGGATCTGGTCCTCTTCTCCATCATGTTCTTTCCTTTGAAGATCTCATCCAACCTCATGGCTTTAATTATCATGTATATATGCCCATGATGCCCAAACAAGGCCAGTTCTATGGACTTGGAGCCTGTGCCCCACCTCAGGAGGACCCACAGTTGGCTAATGCTCTGTTGTCACAATCTTGAAAATTGTTGCTATTATTTAACAAGAGCCTCTCCCTTTCATTTTCCATTGAGCACTGCAAATCAAATGTATATCCTCCTCTCAAATTTATAGACTAGCCATCTCTCCAGACTTGTATACCTAACATCTCAACCTGAGTATCTTATTTTTTTTTTTATTGTTTTTGCCATACATTGTCATATCACCATGGGTTTACATATGCTTCCCCTCCGGAACCCCCCTCCCTCCTCCCTCCCCCCCGGGAAATCTCGCTGCACCCGTCCCGAGCATCAATCCTGGGCTGGCGATTGATTAGACACATGACAATTAACATGCTTCAGTGCCCTTCTCCCATATCATCCCACCCTTACCCTCATCCACAAAGTCCACGAGTCTATTCTATACATCTGCGTTCCTTTTGTTGTCTCGCATGTTGGGTTCTTGTTACCGTCTTTCTAAATTCCATATATATGCGTTAATATACTGTATTGTTGTTTTTGCTTCTGGCTTACTTCACTCTGGATAATGGGCTCCAGTTTCGTCCATCTGAGTAGAATTGCTTCAAATGAATTTTTTTTTAATGCTGAGTAATATTCCATTGTGTATATGTACCACAGCTTTCTTATCCATTCATCAGTTGATGGGCACCTAGGTTGTTTCCATGTCTTGGCTATTGTAAACAATGCAGCTATGAACATTGGGGTACACGTGGCTCTTTCAATTCTGGTTTCCTCGGTGTATATGCCCAGCAGTGGGATTGCTGGGTCATATGGCAGGTCTATTTGCAGCTTTTTAAGGAACCTCCACACTGTTTTCCATAGTGGCTGTACTAGTTTGCATTCCCACCAACAGTGTAAGAGGGTTCCCTTTTCTCCACATCCTCTCCAGCATTTATTGCTTGTAGACTTTTGGATGGCAGCCATTCTGACTGGTGTAAAGTGGTACCTCATTGTGGTTTTGATTTGCATTTCTCTGATAATGAGTGATGTTGAGCATCTTTTCATGTGTTTGTTAGCCATTTTTATATCTTCTTTGGAGAGATGTCTGTTAAGTTCTTTGGCCCACTTTTTAATTGGGTTGTTTATTTTTCTAGAATGGAGCTGCAGGAGTTGTTTGTATATTTTTGAGATTGTTTGTCTGTTGCTTCATTGGCTATTATTTTCTCCCATTCTGAAGGCTGTCTTTTCACCTTGCTTATAGTTTCCTTTGTTGTGCAGAAGCTTTTAATTTTAATTAGGTCCCATTTGTTTATTCGTGTTTTTATTTCCAGTATTCTGGGAGGTGGGTCATGGAGTATCCCGCTTTGGGTTATAGCAGAGAGTGTTTTGCCTATGTTATCCTCTAGGA
The DNA here is from genome assembly GCA_007570785.1 of Antilocapra americana. Taxonomy (NCBI): domain Eukaryota; kingdom Metazoa; phylum Chordata; class Mammalia; order Artiodactyla; family Antilocapridae; genus Antilocapra; species Antilocapra americana. The sequence continues at coordinate 1,178,628 of ML663557.1, forward strand.
GTTTTATAGTTTCTGGTCTTATGCTTAGATCTTTGATCCATTTTGAGTTTATCTTTGTGTATGGTGTTAGAAAGTGATCTAGTTTCATTCTTTTACAAGTGGCTGTCCAGTTTTCCCAGCACCACTTGTTAAAGAGGTTGCCTTTTCTCCATTGTATATTCTTGCCTCCTTTGTCAAAGATAAGGTGTCCATAGATGCGTGGATTTATCTCTGGGCTTTCTATTCTGTTCCACTGATCTATATTTCTGTCTTTGTGCCAGTACCATACTGTCTTAATGACTGTGGATTTGTAGTATAGCCTAAAGTCAGGTAGGTTGATTCCGCCAGTTCCATTCTTCTTTCTCAAGATTGCTTTGGCTATACGAGGTTTTTTGTATTTCCATACAAATTGAGAAATTATTTGTTCTAATTCTTTGAAGAAGACCTCTGGTAGCTTGATAGGAATTGCATTGAATCTATAGATTGCTTTAGGTAGTATACTCATTTTCACTATATTGATTCTTCCAATCCATGAGCACGGTACATTTCTCCATCTGTTTGTGTCCTCCTTGATTTCTTTCATCAGTGTTCTATAGTTTTCTATATACAAGTCTTTTGATTCTTTAGGTAGAAATACTCCTAAGTATTTTATTCTTTTTGTTTCGATGGTGAATGGAATTGTTTCCTTAATTTCTCTTTCTGATTTCTCACTGTTAGTGTATAGGAATGCCAGGGATTTCTGTGTGTTGATTTTGTATCCTGAAACTTTGCTATATTCACTGATTAGCTCTAGTAATTTTCTCGTAGAGTCTTTAGGGTTTTCAATATAGAGGATCATGTCATCTGCAAACAGAGAGAGTTTTACTTCTTCTTTTCCAATCTGTATTCCTTTGATTTCTTTATCTGCTCTGATTGCTGTGGCCAAAACTTCCAAAACTATGTTGAATAGTAGTGGTGGGAGTGGGCACCCTTGTCTTGTCCCTGATTTCAGGGGGAATGCTTCCAGTTTTTCACCATTGAGGATAATGTTTGCTGTGGGTTTGTCATATATAGCTTTTATTATGTTGAGGTATGTTCCTTCTATTCCT